>CM030368.1:182526162-182962602 GCA_017893485.1 Hemerocallis citrina | reverse complement strand
ACACCTGGACAAGTTCGTCCGAAGAGACGGGGTCGACCTTTCACCCCGAGGAGCCTACAAGCGAACGGAGAGGTCCGCCTAATTCCAAGATTCCGAACCTGGGGCCATCCTCCACCTCATCCAAGGAGGTCCAATGGGGGGGAACCCAACTCCTCCAAAGAGGCCTTCACCCTATCGTAGAAGTAGGATCTCAGTTTTCAATAAGGCCGTTACTTGTAACCCGGCCAACAGCATGTAATAATGGTTCACCTCATCGAAGCGGCCATTTAGTTTATCTCAATAAAACTTGAAATTTTGTCTATTATTGTGCTTGCTTCATTTCTACCTCTCCGAGTCACTTCTACGACTCGTTAAATGGTAAGTTCGAAGTCCAGCTTGTCCTACAAGGCTGTCCTCACAACTTACTAAGCTCAAAAGATGAGTTTGAAATCCAACACTTGGTTCGACGTTGCCTTAGCCGCTTGCAAACAAGTAAGTGCGGGGCAGCTCACCATTCAGAATTGCTCCTACAACTCATTAACTCTCTTAACAATAAGTTCGGAGTCCAACACTTGGTTCGACGTTACCTTAGCCACTTGCAAACAAGCAAGTGCGGGGTAGCTCACCATTTGGAATTGCTCCCACAACTGTTAAACCTCTTCTCAGCAAGTTCAGAGCTAAAACTCTCCCCAGGAGTTGCTCCTCAAACTTGTCTCTCAAACGGCTCTCTTCTAGAGCCAAGCTCTTCACTCCGTTCGCTCCCAGAGCAGACATCTTCTCAACGAGTTCGGAGCTAAAACTCTCCCTATAGTTGCTCCTCAAACTTGTCTCCCAAACGGCTCTCTCCTAGAGCCAAGCTCTTCGCTCCGCTCGCTCCTAGAGCGGACCTCTTCACAACTAGTTCAGAGCACGACTCTCCCCTAGAGTCGCTCTTCAAACTTGTCTCCCAAACGGCTCTCTCCTAGAGCCAAGCTCTTCGCTCCGCTCACCTCCAGAACGGACCTCTTCACAACGAGTTCGGAGCACGACTCTCCCCTAGAGTTGCTCCTCAGACTAGTCTTCCAAGAATGGACTTCCCCTAGAGCCATGCAAAACTCTTCTCAACTTCGCAAAGACGAAGATGTTACGGGACTATCTTGACCTTGCAGAAGGATGATTCTCCAACTCATCTCTGGAGAGAACTTGTAGATCTTCGAGATAGCTTCGAAACAAGGGGTCACACGCCCCGATCCGACCTCAGTAGCACTGGGAACGTCGGTTACAATACAAATGCGAGAAGAACCCTCTTAGACATCGGCAACGTGTGCCGACCATTCTCGCCACCGGCGTCCAAATGCGAGAAAAAAGCTCTCATTAACTTCGGCAACGTGTGCCGAGCATTCTTGCCACCAATGTCCAAATACGAGAAAAAACTCTCCTGGACTGGCAACATGTGCCGAGCGCTCTTGCCACCGAAACTCAAATTGGAGAAAAAATCTGCCTCAAGATCCGCACTAAAATCGAGATCAACAGTGGTGATTAAAGCAAAAAGAGTGAGTCAACAGTCAAACATTGACCAAGTCAACGGTTAACTATTGACTGCCACGTGTTAGGCAGCCGAAGTCCTCTCCTGGTTCGGAAATTTATCAAAAAAGTCAACGAACAACTGTTGACCGCCACGTGTCAAGCCGCCGAAGCCTCTCTTGGTTCAGAAATGTAATCCGAGCGCTCTTGCCACCGACCCTCAAATTGGGAAAAAATTTTGCTTCGAAATTCATGCTCAAACACGATCTGCGGCTCAGATACAACCAAAAAAAAGTAAACGAAGGGGTTAACGGGTCGGTTTGGACCTGTTATGGGACCCAAAGCCGCAACCCTCTACAGCCTTTCTTCTTCACAATGTCCTGCCAAAAAAAACAAAGAAGAAAAACCCAACTATCACAGCCAAGCTCAGCCATCATCGAGCTCCACTGCCGCCGAGCTCTGCCAAACACCACCTCGCCGAGCTCGTCTCCCCCTCAGCAAGCTCTCGTCAACTAGCTCCTACTCCCACAGAGCTCCACTACCCAAGCTCCATCGAGCTCAAGTTCTCCAAGGCCGAACTCGCCACCGCCATGGCCTCGCCTCCACAATGGTTTCGTCGAACCCATCACCTTCGACGAAGCTACGCCGAGCTCCTCCTCCCTCTTCGTCGAAGCTCCGAACCCAAACCTCCTTCGTCGAGCTCAACCTCGACACCACCACCGTCGAGCTCCACCGCCGAGCTCGCCTTCACTGTCTCCGAGCCAAGCCTCGCCGAGCTCCATCTCTAACGTCAAGCTCGCCAATCCACCAAGCTCACAAGCTTCGAGCTCCCTCCTTCATGAAGACCTCCTTCATCGTTGAGCCCCATCACTGTTGAGCTCCCCTCCACTACTGAGCTCCACACCGTCGTTGCCGAGCTTCGACGAGCTATTCGCCACTACAGTCGAGGTCCTCCGCTGCCGAATTCGCGAAGCTCACCGTCAAAATTCGAGTGTTCTCGCCACCGAAGCCCGAATGAGAGAAAAAAAAGCTCCCCTCCACTGCTGAGCTCCACACCGTCGCCGCTGAGCTCCGACGAGCTCTTCGCCACTGCAGTCGAGGTCCTCCGCTGCCGAAGTCGCGAAGCTTGCCGTTAATATCCGAGCATTCTCGTCACCAGAGCCTAAATGAGAGAAAAAAAGCTCCCCTTCACGAGCTACTCATCGAGCCCCCTTGCCGAGCTCGTCTCCACGTCGAGGAAACCCATGCCGAACCCCTCCTACACTGCGTCGAACTCCTTCGACTCCATGCTTCTCCTCGACTCCAAAGCTCATATCGACCGAAGCTCCATCGATCCCAACGTTGAAGTCCCTTCTCCGTCGAACCCAACGTCGAGCTCATCTCGACCAAAGCTTCTCATCGCCGAAGCTCGAGCTCCTCGACTCCAAAGCTCACCGACGTCGAGCTCCTCCATGAGCGACGACGTCGAGCTTCCCTCGCACGAGCTCCGCGAGCTTTACTCTCCGCAAAAGCGTCGAAGAAAAAGGGAAGAAGGAGGCACAGGGCGGGAGAAAGAAAGAGAAAGAAAATAATAATAATAAAAAAATTTTGGGGGTCAGCGTTGACTTAGTCAACGCTTGCCGACAATTCTTGCCACCGACCCTCACATTAGAGAAAAATGACCTCCTCTCGATGCGCACTCGCTTGATCATGATCGACGCACAGGATCGCGCCATGTCATCAGATATTAATTAATTAATTAATTAATTTAATAGAATTAATTATTTAAAAAATTCGAAAAAAACATTTTAAAATCGGAAAAAATTAATTAAAAAAATTCTGAAAATAATTTTTAAATTCTGAAAATATAATTATTAAATTAGAATAATTAATTAATATTTTCGAAAATTAATCATTTAAATTCGAAAATTGAATTAAAAAATTCGAAAAAAATCTGGAAAAATCACAAAAAAATCAGAAAATTTTGAGAATAATTTTGGGCATTTTACAAGCTCAGATTGATACCGTTACACCTTGAGCAAGATCCAAACTCTTTTAAGAACTCCGATAAAATCTCGTACGCCATTAGGGCAACAAAACTACTACTCAAAGACTGTAGAACTCAGTCTCCAGGAGTGGGGGGCTCGTGATATGGCTAAAAATATGATTCAATCGGAACCGTTCAAATCGGACACGAATCTTAAAGCTCTTAGGGGTAAAACGGTAATTTCACCTACAAACGGGTCTGAAATGGGAACTGGATCTTTCTTCAAAGCCCAATAACCCATAAACGGATCTGTCCTACTGGGTACGGGCCCGTTACAAACCAGTTCAGAAGGATAAAGAAGAATTTAGATTCATAATTATTCCTAAGATGTGGTTTTAACCACTTCTATCCATCCACACCGGGAACTAGATATTTATTTTTATCTCGAAACGGATCCCTAAGTCGACTATAAATACCGCTCTCCCCCACCATAACAAGGTTATCAATATTTTTCTACATAAAGCTCTTTCATAATCTTTCTGATTACTGACAAGAGCATCGGAGGGTGGATCGTCGAGATCCATCCCGGTGTATCGCACTTTTTGCAAGTTCGCAGCAGCAGCAAGAAACCAAGTCAACACGTTGGTGAAGGTCAACAGGTTTGCCTTGTTCGTTTTCTCAAGAATCCACAAATTCTTCTGTTCGCTCCCACACCAAAATCAGCAGCAACAATATGCGTTCAAATTTTTTTTTATAAATGTTTTGGATTAAATTTGTTTTTTTACCGACGGCTGAGATTAAAAAATACAACGATCATCCACCGTTGAACCAAATTTTGGGTTTCAACGACTACAAGCCTAACTCAAAAATTCTAATTCTAAAAGCCAAATATAGAAAATTTTGAGTCCAATGACTACAGATGCTCTAAGGGTAAGTGTTCGATTGCCAATATCTGGACTTTCTTTGCGCTGTCCGGTTCTTATGTGAAGAGCAACTGCTTCTAGGAAGAACTTGAATATCCTTAACAACACGCTGGTGAAGATGCGGATGGAGAGGACGATGGTCAACTTGATCGACAATCCACCTGAGGAGGCTAGCCTCTTCACTCTCAGGGAGTAACAACTCGGTAGTGCTTTCAGTGTTGTTACTCGGTACTGCTTTTAGTTTGCTACGCATCCTTAGTAATTTATCCTTTTATTCGCTCTTATTTCTATTATTCTTATGTTGCTATGTAAGAGAGGGATAAAAAAAATCAAGAGGATAGTGTAATTATTTCAAAGGTCTGAATTGAATGTTTGTATGTAAATAGAGCAAGCACAGTACATGGAAAACAAATACAAATTAGTGAGCCCCTATCAAATCCAATATATTGAAGTGCTTGATTACAGAGAACCATGTGAGAAGCCAAAATCTGAAGGATATTTACATGTACATCTGTGACCTAATCTTCAACTCAAACCATTTATAAATATTGTACAAAATCATCGATTTCTATATCAGGGGAGACCGAACAAGCCCAATGAAGAAAAAGGAAGGAAATGAATAGGTATCGGGAAGAAAGAAAAAAAGGCCGAGTGTGTTAGGAAAACACACACACACACACGAGCAAGATGACATGTTATGTAGGTATATGAATGCTTAGTTGAGCAGATTTCCTATGCTTTAACTTTCCTCTCAACTGCCTAATTTTAGCATCTACCCTTGCCGAGAACCCGATCTTAGTCTCCTGTCGAGCTTTTGATCTCTCCCTCTTCCACATATGTTGGTCCTCCACATCCTTCCTGTAATACTTGATCTCTTGAATCACATGGTGGTCCATTGGGTATCGCAACCTCTGGTAGGAAATGTGAGCAAGATATGGAATATTACATGCAGCAGTCACTAAAATTGTGACGATCCAATAGATGGGAGCAGGAGCGAGGACTTCCATGAGAATTCGGTAGGCATTCCCTGAGATGATAGGCGAAGACATGCCATAGGCTAGGAGAAAGAGGTACCAAGTGGCGATGCTTCCCCAAACAAAAAGGTGCTGGATCCATGTAAAATGGCTCATTGTGAGGGCGATCTGGAGGTTCACTGCCCAAATAATGCACGTGAACATGGTTGTTCCCACCGTGGCCATGTCGGCCGTTTGGCCCTGTTTCCGGAATGCCTGGTCGTAGAAGATGTTGATGTTGAGGAAGAAAATAATGAGGGATGAATAGAGGCCGTTTCCTATCCAGCCTAAGATTCTGTACCAATCGAAGAAGAGGTTTTTTGGACCTTGCTGGTACAATGCTGGGAACTGCAGAATTATCGGAGATATTATAATTACATCACAGATGTACGATTAGGTGATGCAACAACAAATATTTTTTTCTTCTTTTTCTCAAAAAAAAAAAATCAACAAATTTATTGAGATTTCAGAAGATTTGATAAGCAATACTTTAGGACATCCAAAAGATGTAACATTTCTTTATTTGCAAAGTTATAATTTAGAGAGGATATAAATTTGATTAGATTTAATAGTAGAGGTTTTAGGTTAGAATAAAAACTTCCTTTCTTTTTCTAATTTCAGTTTTCTTCTTAGACATGTAAGCTTACTTGAAGCCACATATTTCGCCTACATTTCTAAAATCACATGTTTTTTTTTATGAATGAACTTAATATACTTCATCTTCGTTTTAAAGTCATTTCTTCATCTAAGCAGAGGAAGATTTTGAATTCGCTACTCCTTATAATTTATATACCTCTACAAATATTATAAGGACTAATCATGGTGTACAAAAATGGTGGTCAAGTGTCAAGGATGAATAAAGAACCAAGCTCTAACCTGCAAGCAGACTTCAGAAGAAACATCTTGCTCAAAGACTCCAAGCGAAATAACAGGCAGCGAGGTGAGAATCACATTGAATAGTAGCATATACCAGTCATCATAAACAGATTGGCCGGAGAAACTGGTATATGCCTCAAAGTAGAATATTGTGAGGCCAAAGGCTATATTCTTGTAGAAGAAATAGCAGATCTGAATGTTATAGCAAATCCAGATGTCAAAATCAGGCAAAATATATAGTTGACATACAACATAACACAACAGAAAGTTTTCTTCTGTTCTTACCATCTGGGCGATTCTTTTGTAGCACCAATGTCCGTGAACAACAAGAAGCCGTTCTAGAAACCGAAACTGCGCTATAGAGAAATCACTAGCCATCACAGCCTACAAAAAAAAGGAAAAAAAATTACTATTTTTTACAAAAGTGAAATTCTAGATGTTCAAAGTAATTAAAAATGTTCGAATGTGTGGGAGTTTATAGAAAATCAATTATACAGTTCATTAACCTGCATTCCTTCCACACCACTGATACCGACGCCAATATCGGCCTCTTGAATCATTCCAACATCATTAGCCCCATCACCGATAGCCAAAGTAGTTTTACCAGTTCCTTCTTTAACTAATCGCGTAACCTATCAGCACAAAATGAATATCAGAAGATCTGAACAAAGCCACTTACGAGCAGCATAAAATACCAAGAAATTGAGTACTAACCAATGCTTTCTGCTTGGGAGAAACTCGGCAGCATATCACGGACGCACAATCTACTGCTAGACTCAAGAACTGGTTCTTAATATCATCCTCCAATGCATAAGTTAAAGCTTTGCCATCAATAATTAAAGCAAAAGCTGCATGTGGATCCTTTTCAAGTTTGACCATTTGAGAAGCATTTGTAATTTGCAATAACATGTTCTCCTTTATAGCCTAAACAGTTATCATTCAGCAATGCAAAAAAACAAAGCGTAGAATTAAATAAGCTTTTCAAATCAAACAAAATTCCCCACAGGTAACCAAATGATAAATAGAACCAAAGATTACCTTCTTTGCATCTTCTACTGCTATTAGGTCGGTGTTCATTGTAGATAAAGGGATTTGTTTCATGCCTTGTCTAAGTAAACTGCACGCAAACCTGCAAGCAAAAAATAACTGGGCAGTTGATTTATGCTTGTGGAAAGAATGACACTTACAGAATGCACTGAGAGGCATACCCTATATTTATTGCAGTTTCCATTTTGTCACCTGTTAAAACCCAAATCTTTAGACCAGCTTGTGCTAGCTTATCTATGCACTGAGCAACCTTCAAAGATAAGAACTATCAATATATTGATATATGAAAGTAAAATATTCAACTCAGTCGTCATAGTGATATCTTCTAGTTCTTACTCCTTTCTGTAATTTGTCCTCTACAGCTGTCGCACCAACAAGAATCAAATCCTTCTCAATCATATCAGCAACTCGTTCAAGTAGAGCGTCCCTGCCAGGGCCTATAGTAGTCTTTGCTTTCAGGAACTCGACATTCCAAGCTGAGTACTCAGATTCATCAAGCTTCTTGTATGCCAGAGCCAATGTTCTCAAGCCGGCTTCCCCATATTCATTTAGATGACGAGTTGTAGCCTCCTCATACACTCTTCCAGTTCTCGACAGTCTCTCTAATATAATGCTGTAAACAAGATAAAGATAACACTTCAAAAGCATATTAAAGAGGACAGATAAGAATTTGACTAATGAGGACCAGGAAAAGCTTACCTATCAGCACCTTTGCACAGAAGAAAGATCTGCCCAGACTCATCTCTTGCAACTACCGACATTCGCTTCCTTTTGCTGCTGAATTCCAGTAGATTGAGAATTTTGAACTCCCTACAAAAAGGAAGATTTTCACACAGGTCAAAAATGCAAAAAATAAACTTCAAAGAAAACTCCCCATCTAATTTCATTTAACAACCACCTTTCTATGGTATTCCCAGGAGGAACTGTTTCTCGAATGAAGACGCTGGACTGAGTCCTTCTACAAAATTCAAATCCAAATTCTCTGGCTGCAACAAGAAATGCCCCTTCATCTGGTGACTCAGCTTCATAGGTGAAACCACCAGTTTCATCATTTGGCTCAGGGATTGCAGAGTGGCAGAGTGCAAGTATCCTAAAGAACAAAATAATGGTACCGGCATTTGGCTCTTTTGTCCAATTTCCATGCATTATACGGTCATCCTCAAAGCTGAACCCCTTAATAACTGACTTCTTCTGTGTTGATTCGGAAACTGTAAACCCACTTTCCTGTTCAATTTCTAAGTCTTCATTGCCAGGATGTTGGTCAATAGCACTTGAAGCTTCAGATGCCATCTGCTTTGCTGCAGCAACCTCAACTTCACTAGAACCCACACCATAAGAAACCCCAGCAATAGAACACTTCAAAAAGTCCATTTGATTGCAAGTCAAAGTTCCAGTTTTGTCTGACAAAATTGTATCAACCTGCCCAAGTTCCTCGTTTAAATTTGAGGTACGGGCCTGTGCCGGTTTTCCTGACTCCTCATCATACATTTTGAGATCTTTATTGATGAACATGGCCTGCAACACCTTAACAACTTCAATCGACACGTAGAGTGAAATAGGAATTAGGTAACCATACATTATAAGAGCTGTCACGAGATGTAAGAAGCCTGATGTTGCAGGCTTTGACGGGTCGTACTGAGCCGGAGTGTCCTTGGGCTGCAAGTACCACAAGTTTGGCATGTCACGCTTGATCTTCACAGCAAAACCAATTGAACTAATCAGTGAGATCAACATGAGAAGGGTAAATAGGATGTATATGACCGAGTCCATCTTCTTCTCGATTGTGCTTCTTTTAGAAGGAGACTTTGTCGAATTCTGCATAACTTTAGTGTCATGACCAGTGAAAATAACCACTCCATAGATGTAGGGAGTATTCCTGAGCTTTGAATCTCTGAGAAGTATCTGATTAGGATCAAGTGCATATACCTGCCTCTCATATTCCAAATTCCCCACAAACGTGTAAAGATTAGGATTCGGGTCTTCACAGCGGATCATAGCATTAAAATCCTTAAAAGACAAATCATCATCCAAAGGCAAAGTCACCTCCAACGACCTCTTAACCTTCAAATTTGTCTCTCCATCCAAATTCATAGTCTCAACATAACAAATCCCATCCTCATAGCTCGACGACAACAACAACAAATCAGCAGGAAAGAACTGATTCTTCTCCACCTTCACAATATCCCCGACCCGGATCTTCTGCCAATGCTTGTACGCAAACCTCCCCTCCTTCTTATGAACCAAAACCTTCCGAATATTAACTTTCATGTCCTGCATAAACCTCCGCCAATCCTCCAACGCCTCCTTTGCCATACTAAGCCCAACAACAAATGCCAACGGAGCAATCATACTAACTGCCGAGAACGGAGTAACCGGCGTGAGCGAAAGTATCGCAGCCAAAAGGAAGTATATATTGGCAACACGACGGAATTGTTCAAATATTGCTTTAGGAAGGAACGTGATGATATTATACTTGGTGGTCGAGATGTAATTGGTGGGGTATTTGAGAGGCTTCTTTCGATGAACACGGGGTTGATTACAATGGACGGTTCGTGAAAATCCGGGACCTTGGAGGGCTTGAGGGGGATCTAAGTCGGATAAGACGGAAGGCCGGATACAAGAAAAGGAGTAGAGCTTGCTCCACCGGAGCCGCTCCCTTCTCCTCCCCGCACTCGACATTTATCCTTATTTTTGCTACTTCCTTTGCAAAGCTTTAGGATTTATTTCAGCTCAATTGTATTGACATTTGGAACATTCAGTTCCTAATATGACTGTAGCTATCTGAAAATTATTATTAAAAATGTAGTTAATTGAAACTAATTCAGTCATCAAGAAATGCAAAATTCCCAAGATTCAACAAAAGGGTTTTAAATTCTACTTGTGAATTACGCAATTGCAGGTTCAAGATTCAATTTTGACTAGAAATTTTCAAAAATTGCACAAAAAATACTTAAATTGTCGAATAAATTCAGCAGCATTACTTCGGATCTGAAGACAATGTCTTAACTTCAAGAATTATGAAGACAATTTAATTCCCAAAAAAAACCACAAAAATAAACCAAATATTTTAACAACAACAAAAAAAAAACTTATATTTGCATTCAGAACACCATAAATCACATAAAATACCCAAAAATAACAGAAGAGAAAATTTAGGAAATGGAAAAGAGAAGATACGGAAGCTAAGATCTAGCTTGATGGAGACACGCACCTCCGAACGCCGACGATCTTGAGAGTATGAGAAAAGATCACGGCCGTCTAAAACTCCGGGAAATTCGCGCTCTCGGTTAGCGGCCGGCCTTGAGTCCAACGAATTCCGGCGAGAATCGGTGGAAGTATTTATCGGTTAAAACCCTGAACCTAACCAGTAGTTAGTATTTATCACCGTTTCATTTGCGATGACCTCGCTTTCCTTCAAGTGCAAATTTTTAATTCAAAATTGGTTTAGTTTATAACATATTAGTCCCCAACAAAATTAATATTTACATATTTGTACTCATTGAATTTTTGTAATATTTCGAATTAATTGTTTTATAACTATATTTTGGGATGCGCATTGCATGTCCTATTAGAATTGATTTTCAGTTAAGTATGATTGAGATTTAACTATTATGTAAGTAGATCGTATATAATTATAGCTTAAAATTGTTTGATTAAAACTGGTTTTCTAAATTTTGTAGAACCCGTGATTATGATAATAAAGATGTTAATACCCACATTTTTATCAATTACATAATACAAACATGTTAATACAAAGATGTTAATAAAGATCGTATATAAATTTGGTAAATGTTAGTTTGTATGAGTAGAAAACATAAGATTAATTTTGAGAAGAGACAAAGTTAACTAGTGACCTGTGAGGCTATCAAAGTTAGTAATTTTCTTAGTTATTAGTGAAGATAAAAAAGTGCAAAATTATTACTACATTTTAGATTTGCTACATACCTACTGAGAGCATCTTCAATTGTTCGCTATTCTGCCATTTTGGCAGACAATTTGGTAAAAGTGCACTGTTATCATTTGTTATTTTGCTAAATTTTAGCAAACGAGGAACTGTAATTTTTCATATTTGATAAACGAAATTGACAATTGCCAAATATAGCAGACGAGAAACCATGTTTCGTCTCATTTTTTTTTACTTTTTCACAACGATCGGACGGATCTTATTATTTTGTCGGAGGGTTTTTTTTAATTTAAAAAATATCAGACGGTACACATTGGAATTTTTTGCCATCATAGGCCACTTTTTGAAAATATTTGTGATTATGGACCAGTTTCGAAAATATTAGCGCTCGTGGACTACCTTGTGCCACGTCAACAGCAGCCGCTATTCTCATTAGCGATTTATTCATTTTGAAAGTCGCTAATGGGAATAGCGGCCTATGTTTTAAAAAAAATTGAAGTTTTTGTTTGTTGTCGTTATTCTCACTAGCGACCTTAGTATATATGAGGTCGCTGATGGGATTGACCACCTCAAATGAATGTATTGAAACACTTGGCGATTTCTAGAAAGCTTTTGCTTTTTTGGGGAAAAAAAAATAAAATTGAGATCGCTATTGGGAATAGCGACCTTAGTATACTTAGGTCATTATTCACAGTAGCGACCTCAGTAGGAAACACAATCTTCTTGTTCTTTGTAGAATTTACAAAATAGTCATACAATTAAGGCCTCTATTCGGAATAGCGACATTAGTACAATAAAGGCCTCTATTCCGAATAGCGACCTTTGTACAACTAAGGTCGCTATTCGGAGTAGCGATCTCAATTTCAAAAATAAATTGATTGTTATTTTTTCAGAGAGCAAAAACTCTGTAGATTTTACTAAGTGTTAAAATACAGTTCATTAAAGGTCTCTAATCCCATTAGCGACCTCATATATACTAAGGTCGTTATTCCCAATAGCGACCACAGTTTTAATTTTTTTCTCCAAACAGAGCAAAAACTCTCTAGAAATCGCTAAGTGTCTCAATACATTCATTTGAGGTTGCTAATCTCATTAACGACCTCATATATACTAAGGTCGCTAGTGGGAATAACGACAACAAACAAAAAATTCCAAATTTTTTTAAAACAGAGGCTGCTATTTCCTTTAGCGACTTTCAAAATGAAGAGGTCGCTAATGAGAATAGCAGTCGCTGCTTACGTGACACAAAGTAGTCCACCAGCGCTAATAGTTTTGAAACTGGCCCAAAATCACAAATATTTTCAAAAAGTGGCTTATTACGGAAAAAAACTCGTACATATTGTACTGTCCAAAAAAAAAAACTTAATAGGTAACTTAATTGGACGAGACAACATGTCCCATCCAAAACCCAAAATTTCTCAAAAGGACATGTCCCGTTGAGAATTGTACAGGCCAAACCACTATCTTTGCTTATATTTTAGTGTTAATTTAACTAATTTTCTTAATTTAAGTATGTTTAAGTGTTAATTTAATAACTAATTAAATCACTAATGACTATTTACATCATAATATCATTTAAATCCTTCAAAAAATAAAAAAAGTCCTATCGGACGAAAAATATTTTCTGTCCAATCGTCTTTTTTTTTCTTCTCAAATTATAGCAAACGACGATTGCAGTGAAACATTCATTTTTTCATTTGCTATTTTGCCAAATTGCCAAAATAACAAAAACGACTGTAGATTTTCTTAGTTGCTCCATTTCTTTTAAAAAAGGATTGGCTCCTTTTCTTTTTTGTGTAACTCTACATCTACATAAATTATGGGTGGCAATTGGCTTGAACTTGACTCGAGTCCGCCTAGATCCGACTGTTAATTAGCAGGTTTAGACTAATAATTATTATTTCGGTTTAGGCTAGGGCTCAAATTTTTAAGACCGATGAAATTCAGGTCGGGCTCGACTCGAGCCCAAGTGCTTAGGCCTAATGGGTCCAAATCAAGTTTTTATATTTGCATGAGTATGTTTATGTATACATCATGTATATTTATGTATGAGTTTTTTTTTAAAAGAATATTCATGTAAGTAAGTTGAAATAAGTGTTTAAAATTTATAGATAGAGAAATTATGTCATGTATATAAAATTAAATAGAAATAGATAAATTAGATGTGAATTACTCAAAAGTTTGTAGTATTCATATTATTATTATTTTTTTAGGGAAAAAGTGGAGTATAGCCACCCTGTTTCATTAATAAGAAATTAATGATACAAACCCAGAGAGTTTGGCCAGATTAAAACCTACTGACAGGAAATAAAAACATACATGAAGCAACATGATCCGTACAAATAACAAATCCCTCCAACAACTCTGGAGAGTGGGCCGACAAACAAGCTCGGTCCAGCAAAATTGTATGTACGTCAGTTTAGCTTCGTACACTGCCTCCACGACACATACACACCCACCCGAACTAGTCTGGCAGGATTTTAACACCCGCCGCTCCCTACCTTCTCCTCGCTGGGGGACCCCATCTTTGGGCCCCTAAGCCCCGCAGGCCGACTTATGACACCACGGCACCTGCACAGCGACCGCACCCTCCCACCAACTCCACCACTCATCCAACAGACTTGCCAACAGCTCCCACAGCCGCTACCATAGAGGTAGCCGTGAAGAGGATACCTTCACCTCTCTCACAATTGTGCTATCTCAGGCGATTTCTCACCAAACAACTATCTCGCTCACCCCACCAAAACCACGCTCTATGAAAGGGCCGTGGAGAGGATACCTTCACCTCTCTCACGCTCTTGCTCTCTCAGGCGATTTCTCACCACACAGACTCACGAATCTTACCCCCAACGAGGGAAGAGGCGACGCTATTACGAGACAGTGGCCTAAGCTAGAGGAAGTTCAATAGCCAGATCAGTGGCATCGTTGGATACCCAAACAAATGAGCGCACATCATGGAGGGACCCCATCTTCGGGCCCAAGCCCCACAATAGTGCAGTACAATGTGCTACGCATTTCCCACCTCCCATAGTGGCCTGGCCCCACGGGCTCCATACCGAACCACCGACCTCACACACTTGAGCCCCAGATCTAAGGCGTTCACGACAACAGGCACAGGAGGATGCTCTGGCACGATATTTGAGACAAGCACCCCGAAAGTTGAGACAAGTGAGACGGACGACGACGTCAGTAGAAGGCGTAAGGCACAGGAGTAGCGAGTGAGCACATCTCATGGGGGGACCCCGTCTTCGGGCCCTAGCCCCACAACCGTACTACACCACAAACTACACACCTAGACACACCTAACTCAAACAGCTCCACCAACCCCCCAAACAAATAAAAACCCTGTCGTCTCGCACTACGGCACAACTAAGCACACCTTGCTCTGCACACGCATTACCAACAATCGAAAAACCAAATCATAGCTGCAAATCGCCGTGATTGGCCCCAAGAGTGTGGACATGGTGGCAAGCGTGAAGAACAACCGGGCAAACATCTAGCAAAGCTAGGAAGGGTGACCTCCTCTTTCCTACGATGCTCGAGCAGCCCCGGTCAGTGCCAGGCGACCGCCGACCGCTCCTCAGTCACGATCGGAGGGGAGGAGGAGCTCGGATGGGGGGCGATCGCACGTCGATGGCGTTGGACGATCAGGGTAGCCGCCGACCAGAGGACGATCGGGGAAGCCACTCCTCACTGTCGATCAGATATGGAGAAGGAGGAGATCGAGGGGAGGAGGGGCGATCACGCGTTAAAGGCGAAGGATCGAAGGATCCAGACCAGACCAGATCTCGACCAAGGTGGAGGATCGGGGTGAACGCGCGGTGGAGGAGCCAGACCAGATCTTCGACGGTGGGATCTTGGCCAGAGCAGATGTCGTCGTTGTGGATCATGACCAGACCAGACCAGATCTCGTCATCGCGGCCATAGTGAGGTTTCGGTAAAGCGACTGTAGGAAGTAGAGGAGAGGTAAGGGGGGGACGACGGGGGGGGGGGGGGGGGGGGGGGGGGGGGGAGGGCTAGCCGCCGCCGTCCCTAGGATTTCAGATCTAGGGTTTTCTAGGATTTCTGTTTTGGGGGGTTAGTTTCTCTGTCTAGAATTTTCTAGAGAGAGAAACTCTAGAGACGAATAATGACTTGTAATAATGTTTTTAGTATTCATATTATTGTTACTAGTAATTTACATGAGCGATGCACGTCTTAATAAATATAGTTTTTTTATAATAAACATTTAGACGTAGTTTGGGTTTGAACCTAAGACTTCCTTTATAATAGTTATGCACGTATGTTGCACGCATTGGTAGATTTACAAATAACACTAAGGCCTTTTCCCATTGTAATACTAGAGATTTTTTTATCGTATAATATTCTTGATATAAATTTTTTGATAAGAAAGTTATATATTAGAACATGTATAAGTAGTTTGAACATAATTTTTTAATCCCGAAGAAAAATCGGGTTGAACTTGGACCTATGTTTTAAACTTTGGGCTCAAACTCGGACCTATATGGGCCAGACCTAATATAGATTAAGTTTTGTATTAATTTAACTTTAGAAAGAAAAAAGAAAAAAAATTTCTTTAACATATCTCAAGTTGTAATTGTAAATATAGATGCATGCATGTTATTAATAATTTTGAAGTACTCATTAATTTGAGTGTGATGACAGAAAAGAAAGAGTCTTCCACACAAGCCCTCCAGAAATATTTAAATTCCATAGCCGTCCTCAGCAGATTGCTATTTTCAGTGAGTCTCGGTTATTTCAAGAATGATCAGGCGGAGTGTTAATTGAAGTTAGATAATGATGTACTATAAGAAAATAATCATGTATAGTAGATATTAAAATTTGTTGTATAGTAGTAGATATTAATGTATAGTGTAGATAAGTCCAACTGTGTTTTATAAAATTAATTAATTAATTAATTAATTAAAGAGGTTAAAATATTCAATTTAAACAACAACTATTTAATTAAACTCTGTGCCAGTGTTGGATTTACCGAGTCAAAGTCTAGGATGGGCCCCACGTTACCGATCTTTTAAGTTATGTTTGCCACGTTTCAGGTAATGACTGGATTTACAACAGTGGACTTATAGTTGAGGCTATTGTACGGGATCTTTAATCCTGATTGGTGTGACAGACAAACAGCTAGTAAATGGTGTAGGGTAAGGTAATTAAAGAACCAATTTCGAGATATTTGTATTTTTTGAACTAGTAGTAAAACTTTATTTGATGGGGACTTTATATCATGCTTTTTTATATTATAACTAAACTCGCATAATTATATCACAGAGAGGAAATAGTCGCCAAGTTGGTTGGGTTGGTAATGTCATGACCTGTGTACAATAAATGAGACTAGGATTATTATATTGATTTATCATTGTACTACTGTAAAATTTTACTCAACTTTCGTAAATTTTATATATTGATAGGTATGTTTTGATATTCAAAAGTGACTGATCTACTCTTTAAAGATAATTAATTTCTTCATAACTAACTACAATTATCTGTTGTACTTCACATGCTAAATGGTTAGATGGATTAAAAAATACGCTAAACAGAAAATCTCCCTGATTTTTTTTTTAAATTGTAGAAAATTTCTCTAAAGTATTGTTGTAAAAAATTTACCTCACCCGCGTGAGACTTCTGCTAAAGTTGAGGAGGGTTTTTAACAATAATAAAAAAGATGTATGATATTTTTTAAAACAACATGCAAAAATAAATGTGGTTATTTAATACAAGTAGAAAAATTAGATGTGGTTTTTTGAAATACTTTAAGGGATTTTTTTACAACAACCATATTACAAGGGGTTTTTTGCATATAAAAAAATCAGGGAGGTTTCTGCATAAAGATCATAGTTTAAGGGTTTTTTTTTTCGTTTTTTTCTCTTCAAATTTAGCCTAAAAAATATTTCATGTTCGAGGTCAAGCTACAACATATAGCTCTTAATTCAAAAAATAACTTTCTTCGCTCAATTTTTAGTTAACGATGTTATTTTTAAATTGAAATGTCTTCTTTGTTCCAAGAGAAAAACAGATTTCTAAATATATTTTGATAATATACCTGTTGAAATTTGAATGATAAAAATGTAATTTTACTGTGAAAGGAGGTTAGTTTTTTTTTTTAAATAAAAGAAATGTACAATATAGCGACCATATTTCATTAATAAGATGTTAATAAAATAAAAACTCAGCATATTGAGCAGAGTTACAGAAATAAAACATAGGACCTCTTCCAGATATAAAAGGGTGAGATAAACATAAAAATAAAAACATACAAGAGAGTAAAATCAAAAGTACAAACAATACTACGAGATTTTCCCCAACAGGCCCTAGTGAATGGGGATCCATAAAAAAGTAATAGAAGGTCTCCCTCAGTTAAGCATAAGACCGTTTTCAATCTCATCGTCTTCGTACTCTTCAAAATAGAAAGTACTGATAATTTTTTCTCTCGGACCTGTCACTGCAATATTAATTCAAAATGAAATAAGATGCATAACTAATTTCATCAATGTGGAAAGGAGGGTAGTTACGGAGAAAATATTCCTCAAATGAATCAATCATCTCTTTCAAAATTCAGGAGGATTACTTGCTATACCTAAAAGTTTAGGGGACATTTAGTAAAGTGAACCCTAATTATGTATAGGTCACTTTCTTAAGCTAGGGGGATCTTGATTGTAGATTTGTAGCCTTGTAGGTATTAAGTTTCCTCAACGTGCAAATGAGATCGGAAAGTGAAAGTAGAGATTGAATGATTGAGTGTTACGTGTGACATGTATGATAGTGTTGTTTAAATTAATCTTTAGAGATGTTTGTTTACATGTAAAACTATTTCAAAATTATAAGATTATTGTTGACAAAAACAATATATAAAAATGAGTTCTGAAAATGTGATTTGATTGAATGTAAATTTATTGTAGTTGGAATAGTTTTTTATTAAATATTAGATTTATTTGTATTGTAAGAATACTCTAGCGAAATTAATTTTAAACAATTTTTAACTTTTTTGATTTTATTTGAAATTAATCTCAACTAGTAATTTACATGTGCGATGCACGTATTAATAAATATATTTTTTAAGTCAAAATTTAGACGTAGTCTGTATTTGAACCTAAGATCTTTTTTAAATTATGCACATGCGTTGCATGCGTTGATAGATTGACAAATGACACTAAGGTCTTCTCCCATTATAATATTAGAGATTAATTAGGGTTTAAACCAATTAAACTAAATTGATTTTGATTAAATCAAACCCAAAAAAACCAAAACTAAAAAAATGAAACGGAAAAAAAAAGAAAAAACTAAAGCTAAAAAAATAAACTGAAGCATTAAAAAAAAGGTGTCAGTGTTTATATGTGGGACTTAGTCCCACATCGGTGGTGGAAAGGGGGGTTTTCGGGTTTAAATAAGCTATTAGAGCATCCACAGTTGTTTGTTAATTATCCATAAAATACATTTTATAGCAAACGACGAGCTATAGTCGTTTGCTATTTATGCATATTTTAGCTAAAAAGAAACAGTAGATTGCTATATATGAGAGGGGATTTGAGAGAAATGCATATTGTACATGACGCAACTTGACTTTGCATCCCACGAAAAAAAATATTTTTTTAATTCGTCAGACGCAACTTGACCTTGCGTCCGACGTCTTTTAATTAAAAAAATTAAATTTAAAATGACTTTGCAATCTGGCCACTCCTTGGATGCAAGGAGAAGTTCCGTCCAAGGAGGAGCCCACATTTTTTTAAATACTTAAATAATGTTTTTAATTAATAAAAAATCATAAAAAATCATTTAAAATCGTGAGACGCAAAGTGAAGTTCTGCCCCTTCAAATTTTTGTTTTTTTGTTTTTTTTCCGTCTGACGCAAAGGAAAGTTCTGTCTACCAATTAAAAAATTATTAAATTCCTCCGACGCAACTTCAAACTCTGTCTTGATTGGGGATTTTTATTATTTTATCTTAGATTGCTAAAAAATACCATTCGACGACTGCAGCAACAGGAAAAATGTTATATGCATTTATACCTAAAAAAAAAAAACAATCACGACTGTGGATGCTCTTAATAGATGGGTAGGTGTGAACTCAATAAGAAGGGGAGATGGAGTATATATATACTAGATTTGCCTTGGGCACGTCTTTAGAACGATACAGCAAATGAAAAGTCTTGTAAACAGTAAATCAACAATTATGTAGCTGAAGTTTGAATAATATGACAATAATTAGTTGTAAATAAAAGTCCATGTTTTCATTAGTATATGGTGAAAAATAATTATAAATTTGGGTATAAAAGTCCATGTTTATATATATATATATATATATATATATATATATATATATATATACACAGAGAGAGAGAGAGAGAGAGAGAGAGAGAGAGAGAGAGAGAGAGAAATAATTAAATAAATAAATGAGTTTTTTTGGGGGGATTTGAATTTGAGTTTTGGGGAAAAATGTGTTTTGTGAGGTTAGATTTGGGCCTTTGATTTTGGGGGGATTGAAGGAGAGCCACTTGATAGCTTTCTTTGTGTTTTATTATATAGATATATATATTGCAAGAAGTGGAGATGGAACTTAGAGCATCCACAGTCGTGTGTTATTTATGCATTTTATGCATAAATAGCAACAGTAGATTGTTATAAATGAGAGTGGATTTGAGATAAATGCACATTATACAGGACACAAATTTACTTTCCATCCCACGAAAAAAATATTTTTTAATTCTCCGACGCAACTTCACTTTGCGTCGCTCACCAAAAAAATTTAATAAAACGTAATTAAAAACAAAAAAAATCCTCCCCCCCTTGGACGCAACTTCACTTTGAAAAAAATTGATTTTAAATATTAAAAAATTCGAAAAAAATTCAAAAAACCGTGGGACACAACTTCACTTTCTGTCTGTCACTTTTCTGTTTTTTTCTTCTGACGCAACTTCACTTTCCGTCTAACATTAAATAATTCGTTTCGCCCTTCCAACGCAACTTCAAAGTCCGTCTAGTATTTTTTATCTTAAATTGCTATAAAATAGCATTGGACGACTGCAACAAATGTTGAAATGTTATATGTAAATATGCATTCTGCCATTTTTTGACAATCACGACTGTGGATGCTCTTACTTATTATTAATCTCAAGGGAAATTTAATTAGGCTATTTTTTGAAAGCCTAGTTCCAAAATTCATATCTAGATTCTTTAGTCCCCCATCGGTACTGAGAAGTTGAAAGAGTGTGTTTAAGAGAAATAAAGGAATATAATATTGGTGAACAGTATTATACTGTGTTTGTCAATAACCAAAAGTTATGGTCAATTCAGTTTTCCTGTGTTCTGTCGCCACAGCTGTCGCTGCAGCTCCAAAACCTATTCGATGGAATTAACCAGTACTCTTGGTTTCCCTTGGACAAGTTTAAATGGAGGTGGACCTCGTCGGGTAATTTCTCGGTTAAGTCCTTCTGCAATTTCTTAAACTTCGGTGGGATTACCTCTCCATTAGCCAAGCCGCTTTGGAGTAGTTGTGCTCCCCTCAAATCCAAAATCTTAGCCTGGCATGCGCTTAATAACAAGCTCCTTACCGTTGAGGTTCTTAATAAGAGGAATCTCGCTTTAGGTCAATTGTGTGCTTTTTGCGGCTCTCATCCCGAGGACGCTGACCACCTATTTCTCAAGTGCCCCTTTATCCAACCATTATGGAGTTTAGTAGTCAAGTCTTGGCTGGCGTATTCTATCCTCACCGATTTCTCGTCCTGTTGGCAAAATCATCATCTCAATAAAGTTTTTCGTAAATCGTGGATCTTATCCACGATTGCAATCATTTGGGTTATTTGGTCGGCTCGTAACAAGCGGATTTTTTCTAACTCCATGTTACCAATAGAGGGCATTATTGAGGATTTTCTATTCTTCTCCAAATTTTGGATTTCCACTTTATCTACTGATAAAGTGGAAGACTTACACTTACATCGTCTAGACGAGGCGATCTCCTTTTCTTAATCTCTCCACCTAATTATTTCCTTTATGTTTTTAATTTTCTGATGTTATTCTCTTTGCCTTCCCTTTTGCAGCGCTGAGGTGCAGGTTGTTTATTTCCCCCTCGTCCCTCTCGTTTTTTGGGTGGGCCGGCTTTTTGGTGGTGTCTGTTTGCTGTGGTCTCCGGCGCTTCCTCTTCTGTGGGCTACCCTCACATTTCCTGTTTTCTTCTTTCCTGCTGGTGGTTATTGTTTTGGGTTCTCTTTTTGGGGTCGCTGATATGCGGCGTTTAGTTTTTCTCGGTAGAGGACTTTATTCTTTGTTTGTTTGATCAACTCTGTTGTGGTTCTTTTTTCCCTGGGATTCGATGCCTGGGGAGTTTTGTAGCTCTATTTTCTTTCCGCGGGTATTGTTCTTATTTCTTTGTGTGTGTTTTGGTGGAGATCTCATTCGGGATTTGCTGTGTTTGCTGTGGTGTTAGTTATTGTCTCCTCAGAGGAGTCTCGTGTGCTCATTCTGAGCCTATTTCCTTTTTTTTCTCTGCTATGAATTTGCTCCGATTCACTGTTGTCTGTGCTGTGTTCTGAGTTTATTTTTCCGCTTATTGTTGGCCCAGCTATCATTCTGGGTTGTTGTGATGGTTTTTTTCCAGTTTGTGCTGCCAATGGGCAGCCCCCTTTTTGCATTGCCCCTGGCCCTTTCGTCACGGCTGTTGACTCTTCAGGGGCGTTGAGGGGTGGCCTCCCCGGTTTTGTTTTTCTTTGTTGCATGAAAGGGGGTGTGGCTATTTTGTGTTTTGGCTGAGGTGGCTTTCGACTTTGCTGTATTTTGCATCACCGGAGCTTCGCTCGGTTCCCATGTTTCGTCCATCTTCGCTTCTCTGTGGTGCATCCATCTTTGTGCGGAGGTCATTGCTGTCGGGAGCGACGATGTCGGCTCTTCTGCTGGGTGCGATGCCTTTGCTTTGCAAGTGGCTGTTTAGGGTGGAGGGTCTTTGTTATTTGCGTGTTTCATCCTGTTATCAGCAATGTGCTTTATTGCTTTGTACATATCTTTGTGTTGTTGTTTTTGTCGTTTCTTTTAATTTTACTCCGTGTAAAATTATTTTGCTCGATTGTAACTCTCTTGTTTTATATATTTGTTTTGGCTGGAGTCTTTCGACTCTATCCGTTATCTCAAAATATATATATATTGGTGAACAGTACGAATCCAAATTCCGTTCAGATTCCGGGCTGAGAGTATTTGTAGTCGTCTTCCAAATACCCAAATTTTCCAAAAAATGAGAATGAAGACGTTGTAGTCGTTGGGTACAGTGACTGGCCAAATTTGGTAGACGATTTGGGATTTTGAAAAATATAGCAAATGAAAAAGGGTTTATCGTCTGTCACATCGGACGGAGAAAAAAAAATTCGTCGGAGAGAATTTGGCAAAACAGTAAAGTATCGGACGAAATTTAATTTTTCGTCCGATCGAAAAATTAAAAAAAATGGTAAGGACGGGAAATCGGTTTTCGTCCTTATATATAAATAAAAAAACAAACAAAACCCACCTGAATTGCTGGACGAGGGAAGAATTTCCGTCCATGACTTTTTGGGTTTTTTTAATTTTTAAAATATTGGATGGATGGGAAAAGATTTCCCGTCCGTTCCAAAAAAATATAAAATTTTGAATTTTTTTTTTCTTCAGACGATAATTCGTCTTTCGTCTGATATTTAAAAATTTATGAATACCCAATTTTTGGCAATCGACGAACTGTAGCGCAGAACCATTTTAACGGTTTTCATTTGCCAAATACCCAAAAATAGCAATAACGGGTGCAGATGCTCTAAACAACATGTGAGAACAGTGTTCCTTCGTCGATTTCACTTTCAACAGTAGAACTTCTGCTAAACAAACAAACCCTTGGTGAATGCATGATTTGACTACATGCTAGAATTTATTTTCCTAGCTGTTCTTAGAAAAGTTTCCGAACTTTTAATGTAGGGTAGAAAGTGATTGGATCGTTAATAAACGTTTCATAGAAGTTAACTACATGTTTGAGGAGTAGGAGGCAACGACGTTATTTTAATTACATTTATTTTATTTACATTCTCGCACTATATATACTAGTAGTTTACACGTGCAATGCACGTTTTAATAAATATAGTTTTTTAAAATAAGAATTTAAACGTAGTCTTAATTTGAACATAGAACTTCCTTTATAATAGTTATGTACGTGTGTTACACAGATTGATAGATTGACAAAACATTTACAAATGACACTAAGGCCTTCTCCCAATATAATATTAGAGATATACTAGATTTGCACGTGGGCACGTGCCTACGGCACGTCTTCAGAACGATATAACATGAAAAATCATGTAAACAGTAAATCAACAATTATATAGTACAAGTTTGAATAGTATGACAATAATTAGTTGTAAATAAAATTCCATGTTTTCATTAGTATATATTAAAAATAATTATAAATTGCACATCTTCAGAACGATACAACATATGAAAAACCTTGTAAACAGTAAATCAACAATTATATAGTTCAAGTTTGAATAGTATGACAATAATTAGTTGTAAATAAAAGTCAATGTTTTTATTAGTATATATTGAAAAATAATTATAAATTGGAGTATAAAAGTCTATGTTTCCATATATATATATATATATATATATATATATATATATAATATTATAATGGGAGAAGGCGTTAGTGTCATTTGTCAATTTGTCATTCTACCAACATGTGCAACGCACGTACAAAATTAAATATAAAGGAGGTTTCCGATTCAAATTCTCCCTACATCAGAGTTTTTATTTTTATTTTTTGAAATTATTAAAACGTGCATCGCACGTGTAAAAACTGGGGGAGAGAGAGAGAGAGAGAGAGAGAGAGAGAGAGAGAGAATTAAATAAATAAAGGAGTTGTTTTGGGGGGATTTGAATTTGAGTTTTGGGGAAAAACTTTTGAGGGGAAAAATGTGTTTTGTGATGTTAGATCCGGGCCTTTGATTTTGGGGGGATTGAAGGAGAGCCACTTGATAGCATTCTTTGTGTTTTATTATTATTATTATTATTATTATTATTATTAGGGTAAAAGGGATATGAGCAACTTGCTCATTTAGTAAATTAGCAATTGATTATGTGGCATACATGTGATACATTGGATAACTAAATCTTTTAAGGATATTCCAATCACATGCATGACACACCATCAATTGCTTATTTAGTAAATGAGCAAGTTGCTCATACCCCTTTTTCCCTATATATATATATATATATATATATATATATATATATATATATATATATATAGGGTAAAAGGGATATGAGCAACTTGCTCATTTAGTAAATGAGCAAGTGATTATGTGGCATGCATGTAATACATTGGACAACTAACACTTTTAAAGACTTTTCAATCACATGCATGCAACATCATCAATTGCTTATTTACTAAATGAGCATGTTGCTCATACCCCTTTTTCCCATATATATATATATATATATATATATATATATATATATATATATATATATATATATATATATATATGGGTAAAAGGGATATGAGCAACTTGCTCATTTAGTAAATAAGCAAGTGATTATGTGGCATGCATGTGATACATTGGACAACTAACCCTTTTAAGAATTTTCCAATCACATGCATGCCACATCATCAATTGCTTATTTACTAAATGAGCAAGTTGCTCATACCCCTTTTTCCCATATATATATATATATATATATATATATATATATATATATATATATATATATAGTGTTTTCTTCCGTTGTGCACTAGCCTCTATGTGCACTCGGCCTACGGGCCTTCGTATCGACGATCTGAATTATTCACATTGATCTACAAGTCTAAATTAGTCTAAATATATAAAATCAAGTCATTTGAAATTCAATTTTCTATCTATCATATCATTATTAAAAAAACGATATTCTTCTATTCAATTTTGTTACACTTCAATGGATGGGCAAATGAATTTCAAATAACTTTACATATTTAGACTAATTTAGACGTATAGATTAATGTGAATGGTTCAGATCGTCGATATGAAAGCCCAAAGTCCGAGTGCACACAAAGGCTAGTGCACAACGGAAAGGGACTATATATATATATATATATATATATATATATATATATATATATATATGGGAAAAGGGGTATGAGCAACTTGATCATTTAGTAAATAAGCAATTGATGATGTGGCATACATGTGATTGGAAAATCTTTAAAATGGTTAATTGTCTAATGTATCACATGCATGCCACATAATCAATTGCTCATTTACTAAATGAGCAAGTTGCTCATATTCCTTTTACCCTATATATATATATATATATATATATATATATATATATATATATAATTGATTATAATCATTTTATTTAAGCAAAAAGGAAAAATTGATTATAATCCTTTTTGCTTAAATAAAATGATTATAATCAATATATATATATATAATCAATGATTATATATATATATATATATATATATATATATATATATATATAAAAGAAATGTGAGCCTTATATTTGTAGGATATTTGTAGGATATTTTTAAGAGGTAATTTTTCCTTAAACAAAATGATTATAATCAATTGGTAGAACCCTAGCCTCATAGAAGATCCACATCGTTCATCATGGTTTTTATGCCAAAATATGTACGAGTAAATAAAGTCAAATGGTTTGAAGGTATTTAAGCCATGCATCATGAGGTCCAATCTATGATACAATTTGTTATACTATTGAAATCATTCATTTTTCAACAACGTGATGCATATGAGAAATACATCCGAATGACTTGATTTTTTTTATGCATGCATTTCATGACATATAAATCATAATAAACGGTATGAATTTTTCATAGAGCACCCCAACAAGTGATTATAAATCACTTTATATGAGAGAATTACTTCATACAAATATGAGGCCCATTTTTCTTTTCCTCTCCCTCTCTCTCTCTCTCTAGTATTTTTCACGTGCGATGCACGTTTTGATCAGAGTCGGAGGATCTTCACGTGCGATATATGTGTTAAGAAATACTTTTAGAGTTGGACGTGCGTTGCACATAATTGAAGAAAATATTTCGAAGAAAATACTACATTTTGTACGTGCAATGCACGTGTTTATAAGTATAATTTGAGTTGTATGTACAACATATGTGTATGTTTGATGTTAAAAAATATTGAAATTTTATTTTGCACGTGCGTTGCACGTTTTAAATATGTGAATTTTTTTTGTTTTTTTGTTTTTTTTTAATTAATGGGAGAGTTTGAGTTGCACGTACACTGCACGGGTTTGGATGTTGACAAATTACAACTCCAACTCTCCTATTATATATAGAGATAGAGACTAATATAATGTACATACGAAGCATGTCTAAAAAAATTAAAGTCATCAAATTAAATGAATATATATCAAATAAGAAAAAATAGTTTATATTTGAATGTTTTGATTTGGGCTACACGTGCGATACACATTTATATTTGCTGGATATAGCTTAGACGTGTATT
Source organism: Hemerocallis citrina (assembly GCA_017893485.1). Taxonomy (NCBI): domain Eukaryota; kingdom Viridiplantae; phylum Streptophyta; class Magnoliopsida; order Asparagales; family Asphodelaceae; genus Hemerocallis; species Hemerocallis citrina. Next base: position 182,935,920 of record CM030368.1, on the reverse strand, counting down.
ATACGTGTTTATATAGTTACAAAGTTAGAATTTGTTTGTTACAAATTCCAACTCTCACATCTAAATAGTAAATATATATATAAGTTTTCAAATGAATAAGAACTAGTTAAGAAAAGAATGAATAACTGTGGGCCAAAACAGAATTAAATATAATTCATCGGCTACTTTGGAGCATCCACAGTCGTGCTTTGTTAAAATATGCATTTTTGCATATTATACATATAACAAAGCTTGTTTGGTGCAGCGGTAAAATGCAATAAATATAGCAACAACAAAAAAATCAACGGACGGAACTCTAAGTTCCGCCCCGCGCAAAAAAAAAAAAAAATCTGCGCATTTTAAAATAATTTATTTGATTATTTTAATAATTTTAATAATTAAAAAAAAGAAAAAATATCAAAAAAAATGTCAAGATCCGTCCAAGCCAAAATGGAAAAAATGAAAAATTTGAGGTTCAAGTGTCGTCCGAGGAAAAAATGGAAAAAAGAAATCTTTTAATCGAGACGAACTTGAAGTTCCGTCTGATTAAAAAAATTATTTTTTATATTGGGACAAGATCCGTCTTTCATAATTTGCATTTTCTCAAATCTTCTCTCACATATAGAAATCTACTGTAGCGATTATCTCAAAATATGGATAAATAGCAAACGACTGCGGACGATTTTAAGCTAAAATATTCATAATATGGATATTCAGCTAACAACTGTGGATGCTCTTAGGCATTGAATACAAGCTAATCCACAAAGTCCCATGCAATATTGTAGGTGATTGTAATAAAATCATAACTGGAAAATGTGCGCGCGCACACAAACAGATATATTCCATTGCGTGCGCACACAAACATATATATATATATATATATATATATATATATATATATATATATATATATAAGGTAAAAGGGATATGAGCAACTTGCTCATTTAGTAAATGAGCAAGTGATGAGGTGGCATGCATGTGATACATTGAGTATCTAACCACTTTTAGGATTTTCCAATCACATGCATGCCACCTCATCACTTGCTCATTTACTAAATGAGCAAGTTGCTCATATCCCTTTTACCCATATATATATATATATATATATATATATATATATATATATATATATATATATATATATATATATATATATATATGGGGAAAAGGGGTATGAGAAACTTTCTCATTTAGTAAATGAGCAAGTGATGATGTGGCATACATGTGATTGGAAAATCATTAAAATGGTTAGTTGTCCAATGCATCACATGCATGCCAAATAATCAATTGCTCATTTACTAAATGAGCAAGTTGCTCATATCCCCTTTACCCATATATATATATATATATATATATATATATATATATATATATATAGGAAAATGCTAAAATGAGATGGTGAGATGAAATGCTAAAATGAGATGGTGAGATGGGTGAGATGAAGATGTATTTTGTGAGATGAGCAATTTGAATGATCCAAATCTCGATCGCACCGTTCACATCATTCTACATATCATCTAGTTGGTGTGTACAAAATTTCAAGCGATTTGGAGATCTCTAGTCTATGCATCAAAGCGTTCAAATAAATGCATATATATGTATTTCACATCATCTTCATGTTGTGTTGAACGCTTTGATGGAAAGCCTACAGGTCTCCAAATCGCTAAAAATTTTGTACACACCATCTAGATGACATGTACAATGATATGAACAGTGTGATCGAGATTTGGATGATTTAAATCGCCCATCTCACAAAAAACACTCCATCTCACCATCTCATAATAGCATGACTCTCTCTCTCTCTCTCTATATATATATATATCGAAAATTAGCAGTGCACCACGTGCACTTGGCTTGGTTTGGCTTGGTGCACATATGTAGTGTTGTATTATTGGAGAATATATTTCACAAAAATAAATAATATTAATTCAAATGAAAACATGAAATTGTTATTATAGATGACACAAAATAATAAAAAAAAACTGATTAAAAATTATGTATAAAGTATATAAACTTTATTATTTAAAATTCAATCTCAAAAGTAGTTATAGTTGGAAGAGAATTATATAAATTATAAGCAATAAATAAAAAAATTTGCATATAAATCCTTACTTAATGTTGATTTGCATCTAAATTTTTTAATTAAAGATTGTTTGATAAAACAAATCTAGAAACCTAACAAATCATAGGTGCAAAATATCTGATCTGCCTTCAACTGTTATGTCTTGAATGTTGTGCAGTCATGTATGTAAGATGAAAGCTGGTCTTCAGCTTCAACTCCACCAAAGGAAACACCATAAACAAATGATGTTAATTAGATTCTTAATTACAAAATTAAAGTTCTACAACAGTAAAAGTTCACCAAATTCAAACTGCAATTAAATTTATAAACTACAAATCTCTTTTACAATAAAGAAAAATAATCATTATAATAAAAGATTGAATCCTAAATAATATGAAGTCCATCAAATTATCTGTTAATTATTTGATCCATATGTAATTAAATACGGTGCTCCAAACAAACAACAAAATCCTAGCATACAACATTGGAAGATTATTATTCACAATTTTCATCCTATCTAAATACAAATCTTAAAAAGTTTATGGGATCATTAAAATATATATATATAATATAGAAAACCAACTTAAAGCAAACTGAATCATGCTATAAAGAGAAAAAAATATACAACATTAGCTACCAAGTAAGAACAAACAAAAAATCATAACAACAACTAACTAAAAACAAAAGAAGGAACGTATGAGATCAAAGGAAGAAGACGAAGCAGAGAGAAATATAATTTTGGTATTTTATATTTATATATTTATTTATTCGGTACTTTATTATTATCTATTTATTTATTTTAAGATTGAGATGTAGGTCTACCTATTAATAAGTTTTTTTTATATATGATTTATCTATTGCACGTGTAAACCACATGTACTTTAAGTTATTTAATTTTGACCGTTAAATCAACTAAATCAATCAAGAAATTGAATGGTCGGATTCATTATCGACGAAAACGGAAATTTTATAGTTATTTTATAATTGTAAAACACACACACACATATATATTCTTTTTAAACAAGGTTGATGCGTAAGTCATATACACATGCACTTTTTTCTCCATAATATGTAAATGATGCAATAATGTTGAAAAAGTAATTAGTAGACCTGAATGTCCAAGTAAACCTTCTGATAGCACCGCACGGCTCTGGAATGAATTGATCGATCGACTTGAACTGCAACAGGAAGAAAGTGTGAGAACAGCTCGAGGCGTGGATTGCACTTTCTTTAAGAAGTTATTCGACCGATTCTGGAGATGAATCGTTGATCACCAAATACTTTTTCCAGGATACAACAAGCTTCTGTTTATGGTGTTGCCTAATACTCCAATGGCAGCACGTACCAACTTGCACCCAAAAAAAGAAAAGGAATCGCTCAATAACTGCAAGGAGAAGGAAAATATTGTTTTTTCTGTACTTTTTCTTTTTAACATAAATCCTCCTTTTATAACCAAATGGAAGAAAAACGTTTCCTTTATTTTTGTTATTAAAATCAGGATTTATTTTCATCACAACAGATTCTGTAAATGCCATAAAAATGTTTCATTGATTTTTCTTTATACCAAAATCACTAACCTCAAAGGCCCAAAGGCCCGGTCAAAGATGTATCTATATAATAAAACACAAAGAAAGCTATCAAGTGGCTCTCCTTAAATCCCAAAAAAATCAAAGGCCTAGATCTAACCTCACAAAATATATTTTCCCCCAAAACGTTTCCCTCCAAAACTCAAATTCAAATCTACCACCCAAAACAACTCCTATATTTATTTAATTATTTTTTTTTCTCTCTCTCCCTCCCTCTTCTATTCAAAAAATTAAGAAAATGAAAATTTTAAAAAAAATTAAACTAAAAAATTTTAAAATAAAAAAATTTAAAAACTAAAAAAATTAAAAATTTAAAAACTTTAAAAATAATTCAAAAAAATTTTAAAAAAAATCATATAATATGCTTTTTGCTGTATGTTTGCTACTTTAATTAATTTGCTGGACCTCCAAAACTATTTTATATGATCAAACAAGGTTCACCGTTCCGAAGACGTGCCGTAGACACGTGTCAACGGGCAAACCTAATATATATATGTGTGTGTATAAGATGTGAATTGATCCTCAAGAGCTCAAAACTTTAACCATTTGGTTACAAGACAATATTGACAATAAACAATAAAATAGGTATTTTAAATGTATACTAAATTCCAACAAATAAGTAAATCGTCATTACTAGCCAGCGAAGATGCTTACAACCAGATCCTAGTGCTAGTTGCTTTTAAATTTTGAATTGAATTAAGCGTACGTGGATGGCTTACGTGCATGTCTGTGGTGCAAATTCAAGTTGAAAGCTTCAACATCGGAGTGCACACAAGTAAACTACATTTATCATCAACAATGAATTGACTCGTACATATATTTTTTTTAATATAACTTTTATAAAAGCCACATATATTTAACTTAATTGAATTAGTTGCAGTACTTCCAACTTGGTTTCAGCTTTCAGTAATTTGTTTCATAGCGAAGTTAGCATTTGCTTCACTCACCTATTTGATTTCTTTGTCATGATTTGGCTTGTTATCATTCCATATGATATGGCTAAAAATAGGGGGTTTAATCGAGACCGTCCAAATTGGGCACGAATCCTGAAGTCCGGGGGTAAGACAGTAATTTCATTTACAAACGGGCCAGAAGCGGGCACTGGGTCTCCTTCTCATAGATCCAATAAACCCGCGAACGGATCCACCTCAACCGGGTGCGGGTTTCAACCCGCAACAAACCCGGTCCAGCAGGATAGAATTAGAGTTTCTGATTAACATTAATCAACGGCCCTGATTCATATCTATCCTTTCACTGGGGATTGAGGATTACATTCCTTATCTATACACAGGAATTACATGCCTAATCTGTTCCCTAAGACGCCTATAAATACCCCCCTACCCATCTCCATTAAGAGGTAATCAATCTTTCACCAGTTTTTGCGCTCTTTCATAGTCTTCCAGATTACTGACTTGAGCGTCGGAGGGTGCGTCGCCGGGAACAACCCCGGTGTCTCGCACTTTTTGCAGGTCTACGGCGGGATCGATGATCGAAGCCCGATGGAACAGGTACACAGGTTTACTATTCAGTTTCCCTAAGAATCCACAAATACTATCTGTTTGCCCCCACACCAAATTTAGCGGCAACAGATTGGCGCCGTCTGTGGGAAACTAACGAATAGAAACCTCTCCTCTTCCTGGTGAACAGATCTCCAGCCATGCCTCCTAGGAAAGTCAGATCAAGGGGGTCCAACCGAGGACCCAACCCTGATCAGCAGCAAGAAGTCCTCCCTAATCTCGTTCAACAACAAGGGCAACTTCCCCCTACCGCGGAAGACCCGCTCCAACAAGACCTTCCTCCTCCTAATCAGACACCCCCGAAGGGTCCTAACCCTCAAAAACAGCCTCTTCACCAGGAGCACGTCTCCATCCACAACGCCTCTACGGACTCTATGGCTTCCCATCACCCTCGAGCCTCTGGTCGCCACAATACCGCCCTCACCCGCCAGAAAGATGACGATCTCCGCCGCCACCTGGATGAAAAGCGGGCCCGAGAGGGAACCTCCCGCCAACACCATCTGGGCGAGCGGTCTCCTCGCCACCGGTACTACAGGTCCCCCGTCCACAGAGGGAGGAAAGAGTCCTCCGGGCATTACCGAAGAAGGCACTCCCCCGCAGGTCGGCAACAGCCCAGGAACAACGAGGCACCAATCACCCGTGCCGAGTTCCAACAGTTCCAAGCGACCGTCCTGCGGGCTCTCAACCTCCGTCAAAACCCTAATGAGCCGAAGGCCCCATCTCCTTTTCCAGTACGAAGCCCTCGCCAACGGTCTCCATCTCCTCGTCCTGCTCCTAGCAACTCCCGACGTACCCCAAGTCCTCGTCGCTCCCGAAGTTACCATCGCCGTAGCCCTCGCTCTCCCTCATACGAAGACGAGTCTAGGGGCTCGGCTGATTACCGCCGGAGGGATGACACCATGTACCGTCGTCTTCATGAAGTAGAGAGGCACCTGGGCCAGATAGACCGAGAAGAGGAGCTTAGGGGGAGGACCTTACGTCCTAGCCGCCCCCCTTTCTCCCGAACCATAGTGGATGCGCCTGTCCCGTTCGGCTTCAAACCTCCCCAATTTGAGACTTATACCGGGGAGACCGATCCAGTTGATCACATCGAAAGCTTTAAGACTTTGATGCTCCTCCATCAAGCCTCCGATGCCCTCCTCTGCAAAACCTTTCCCGCAACTCTCAAAGGACCAGCTCGAGAATGGTACTCTCGCCTCGCCCCCTCCTCAATATTCTCCTTCGAGCAGTTCGAAACCCTCTTCGTTACACATTTCGTAAGCAGCCATAGAGCTGAGAAAACCAGCATCTCCCTATTGCACCTCCACCAAAAGAAGGGGGAAAAACTGAGAGACTATGTGAAGAGGTTCACAGCTGAAGCCAGGACCATAGCGTCCCTCGACCAGTCGGTCGCTACGGCAGCATTTCAATCTAATGTCCTCAATTCCAACCTCCGCTCCTCCCTCGCCAAGAAGCCTCCACAGAACTTATCCGACCTTCTCCTTCGCAGCGAAAAGTACATCCGGGCCGAAGAGGCCGAGCATCAACCCAACTGGGAGGGGTCTTCCTCCGGGTTTAAGAGAAAAGGGACAGAAGAAGAAGGGGCAAAGAAGCTCCAGAAGGATAATGCCGGCCAGCGCCGACCTCCCCCAGATTCGAGAAGTTCACTCCCCTCACCACAAACGTCTCAACAATTCTGATGGAAGTCGAAAAGGAGGGGATCTTACCTCCAGCTCCGAGGATGAACACCCCTGCCAAGAGGAGGGATAAAGAAAAATGGTGCCGTTATCACCGGGACCATGGGCATGACACCAACGATTGCCGTGCTTTGAAAAACGAGATTGAAGCCCTTATCCAGAGGGGGCAGCTGACGAAGTTTGTAAGAAAGGACCGAGCCGAACTTCCTCCCCAGCCTCGGGGGGCTAACAAGCGTCCGGAATGAGAAGAGACGCCAGACTTTGAGGAAGAGCGAGTCCTCCACCTCATCCATGTGGGTCCAATGGGGGGCTCCTCGAACTCCTCTCGGAAAGCATTTATAAGAGAGGTCAACTCAGTCCGAACCACCCCTCCTCCCAAAGGCCTCGGAGTGCCAGTCACTTTCTCTGACGAAGATCTTGAGGATGTCCTCACCCCTCATTGTGACGCACTCGTCATCAGTCTCCACATGGCTAACTTCAAAGTGGAGAGAATCTTGGTAGACAACGGCAGCTCCGTCAACATCCTCTTCCTCGACGCTTTTAAAGGCCTAAAGCTCTCGCGGGACAGACTCAAGCCCGCCGGTTACACGCTCCACAGGTTCACGGGAGTGCCAGTGTCTATTGAAGGGGTGATTACCCTCGACGTAACCGCTGGCAAAACTCCTACTACCCGAACGGAGTCAATGAACTTCATGGTCGTAGATGTCCCAGCAGCCTACAATGTCATTTTGGGTCGGCCCGGTCTGGCCGCCCTTGAAGCCGTCCCTTCTGCCTATCATCTCAAAATGAAATTCCCCACTCGGGCCGGAGTAGGAGAAGTAAGGGGCAATCAGGAACAGGCCCGCAAGTGTTATATGTCCTCTACCCTCGGACCCGTCCTCTCCTTAGAAACACTCGAAATCCCCCAAGATGCTGCTCGTCCAACTTCCAAGCCGGTGGACGAATTGGAGGAGGTACTCTTCTCTGAGCAGGAGCCGACCCGCAAGTTCTTTGTTAGCAAGACCCTCCCGTCCGTCCTATACTCAGATATTGTAAAATGTATCCGAACCAATCAAGACCTCTTCGCATGGACAGCAGCAGATATGCCCGGTATCTCCGAAGAACTCTTGGTCCACCGCCTGAGCGTTGATCCGGGGTCCAAACCGGGTCAGCAGAAGAGGCGTAAGTTCGCCCCCGAACGTCAGCTCGCTATCAAAGAGGAGGTGGACAAACTCTTGAAGGCCCGATTCATACAGGAAGTGAACTATCCGGAGTGGTTATCGAATGTAGTAATGGTGAAGAAGTCCAATGGGACTTGGAGGATTTGTATTGATTTCACCGACCTCAACAAGGCCTGCCCCAAAGATCCCTTCCCTCTGCCGAGCATTGACACTCTGATTGACGCAACCTCGGGACATGAGCTCCTCAGCTTCATGGATGCTTTCTCGGGTTACAATCAGATAAGAATGTTCCCCCCGGATATCCCGAAGACATCTTTTGTGACCGACCAAGGCCTCTATTGCTACAGAGTCATGCCATTCGGCCTAAAGAATGCAGGGGCGACATAACAACGCCTCGTCAACAAGGTTTTCCAGGCTCAGATCAGCCGAAACATGGAAGTGTATGTTGACGACATGCTGGTGAAGAGCATCCGAGGCATTGATCATGTGACCGACCTCTAAGAAGCATTTGACGTTCTGAGAAAGCACAATATGAGACTTAACCCGAACAAGTGTGCGTTCGGCGTCTCATCAGGAAAGTTCCTCGGCTTCATGGTTAGCCAACGAGGAATAGAAGCAAACCCGGAGAAGATCAAGGCCATACTGGACATGGCCCCTCCTAGAAATGTCAAGGAAGTTCAGAGGTTGACTGGTCGCTTAGCCGCCATAGGGCGCTTTCTGTCGAAGTCCGGGGAGAAGTGCTTCCCGTTCTTTAAAGCCCTCAGGGGGGTTAAAGGATTTGAGTGGGGGCAGCAGCAACAAGACTCCTTCGACCAGCTTAAAGCTTACCTCGTCAATCCACCTCTTCTCAGCAAACCAATACCCGGCGAACCGCTCTACCTCTACCTGGAAGCTTCCGAACAGATGCTTAGTGCGGTCTTAGTCAGAGAAGAAGAAAGGACTCAGAAGCCCATCTACTACGTCAGCAAGGTGCTTCGGGACGCCGAGCTCCGGTACCCGAAGATTGAGAAAATGGCCTATGCCCTGGTAATGGCCGCGAGAAAGCTTCGCCCTTACTTTCAGTCCCATTCGGTGGTCTTTCTTACCGACCAGCCGCTGAAGCAGGTTCTTCACAAGCCCGAGACTTCCGGTCGCCTTATGAAGTGGTCGATCGAGCTGAGCCAACACGATATAACTTATCAACCTCGGACCGCGATCAAGGCACAGGAATTAACCGAATTCATAGTTGAAACTACTATCCCCGAGTCCAACCAAACAGTGAAGGGACCACCCGTCTGGTCGGTCTATGTCGATGGGTCCTCTTGCAACGAGGGAAGCGGGGCAGGGGTCATCCTGGCAGGCCCAGATGACTTTATCCTCCAATACTCCCTCCGTATAAACTTCAAAGCCTCGAACAACGAAGCTGAATACGAGGCGCTCATAGCCGGCCTTGGAATGGCCCAAAATGCAGGGGCACAACGCCTGCGGATCTTCAGCGACTCTCAGTTGGTTGTCAATCAGGTCCTCGGTGAGTATGAAGCCCGCGATGACAGGATGGTTAAATACTTGGCTAAAGTCAAAAGTCTCATGGCACTGTTTGAAGAGGCCCTCATCCAAAGAATCCCCAGAGAAGAAAATGCTCAGGCCGATTCCCTATCCAAATTAGCCTCCTCTTCCCTTCAAGGCCTCGAACAGACTGTTTTGATAGAAGTCCTCCTGAGGCCGAGCATAGAGGACGATGCACTCGACTCCGTTGAAACATTGCCTGTCCTCCTCGAAGACAATTGGATGAAATCCCTCGTCGAATTTCTAAGAGACGGACTCCTCCCCCAGGATCCGAAGGAAGCACGAAGATTAAGAGCCCGAGCCGAGCGTTATACATTAATCGAAGGCATCCTATATAAACGCTCCTTCACCCAGGTAAACGGTCAGCCTTACCTAAGGTGCCTCTCCCCCAGTCAAGCCGACTACGCCCTGCAAGAACTCCATGAGGGCATTGGCGGGGCTCATTCAGGCTCCAGAGCCCTGGCGCGCAAAGTGTTGAACTACGGGTATTACTGGCCCACTCTCCTACGGGACGCCGAACGACACGTTCGGCAATGCAGCTCCTGTCAAAAGTATTCCGACATCCGACGCCTTCCACAAGCACCATTTACCTCCCTATCAAGTCCGATCCCCTTCGCAATGTGGGGGATGGACTTACTGGGGCCATTTCCGCCGGCTCCCGGACAGTTGAAGTTCCTAGTCGTGGCAGTCGACTATTTCTCTAAATGGATAGAGGCCGAGCCCCTGGCTACAATCACCGTGCATAGGGTCGTTCAATTCTTCTGGAAAAATGTGATCTGCCGATTCGGCGTTCTCCGGGTCATAGTTACAGATAACGGAACACAGTTCACTCGGGCTGCCTTCCGAGCCTTGTGTGAGGACCTCGCCATACAACACCGCTTCTCCTCCGTCTCTTATCCTCAGTCAAATGGCCAGGCCGAAAACGCCAACCAACAGATCCTCTCGGGCATCAAGAAGAGACTAGACAAGTGTTCCAAGGGCTTGTGGGTAGATCAGCTGCCCAACGTGCTGTGGAACTACCGCACCACAAAGCGGACCCCAACAGGCGAGAGCCCGTTCAATCTCACCTACGGGTCCGAGGCCATCATTCCCCTAGAAGTCGGAATACCCTCTCCTCATTTGATAGCTTTTGAAGAAGAGCAGAACGCTAGAGAGCTCAGAGCAAGTCTAGACTTGATAGACGAAATCCGAGAAAGAGCTGCCATACGGCAACAAAGCTACCGAAGAAGGACTGAGCAAGCATACAACAAAAGAGTCCGCCCAACGGACCTCAAAGAAGGGGACCTAGTCCTCCAAAAATTGGCCATCTCGTTCCCCGGACGGAGAAGCAAACTTGCCCCGAATTGGGAGGGATCGTACAAAATCTCAAAAATGATCCGCCCCGGTGCATACAAGCTAGAAGACCTCGAAGGCAGAGAAATTCCCAGGACTTGGAATGCCGACTATCTCTTGAAATACCAAGAGAAAGCAACGACGCCTCTCTAAATAACTCGAGATGTCGAACCATTCCCTTCCTGTTACTAGTAGTGATTTTTCCTTTATTTTTCATTGTAATAACGGCTAGCAACTTTAGAAGCAGCCGATCATTGGATATTAATAAATAAAGTTTTTCATATTGTTACATCTCTCTGCTTTTAACTCCTCAATCTCACGATGGTTCGGAGTCCAGCACTCGGCTCGACTCTTCTTCCTCGGCTCGCCCATAGGCGAGCCAGAAGTAGATCGCCGTTCGAAATTGCTCCCGCAGCCGTTGAATGGTTCGGAGTCCAACACTTGGCTCGATTCTACTTCGCAAGTTCGCTCCTAAGCGATCTAGAAGTAGCTCGCCATTCGGAACTGCTCCTACAACCCTTAAACTAATCTCACGATGGTTCGGAGTCCAGCACTCGGCTCGACTCTACTTCCTCGGCTCGCACGTAGACGAGCCAGAAGTAGATCGCCGTTCGAAATTGCTCCCGCAGCCATTGAATGGTTCGGAGTCCAACACTTGGCTCGATTCTACTTCGCAAGTTCGCTCCTAAGCGATCTAGAAGTAGCTCGCCATTCGGAACTGCTCCCACAACCCTTAAACTAATCTCACGATGGTTCAGAGTCCAGCACTCGGCTCGACTCTACTTCCTCGGCTCGCACGTAGACGAGCCAGAAGTAGATCGCCGTTCGAAATTGCTCCCGCAGCCGTTGAATGGTTCGGAGTCCAACACTTGGCTCGATTCTACTTCGCAAGTTCGCTCCTAAGCGATCTAGAAGTAGTTCGCCATTCGGAACTGCTCCCACAACCCTTAAACTAATCTCACGATGGTTCGGAGTCCAGCACTCGGCTCGACTCTACTTCCTCGGCTCGCCCGTAGACGAGCCAGAAGTAGATCGCCGTTCGGAATTGCTCCCGCAGCCGTTGAATGGTTCGGAGTCCAACACTTGGCTCGATTCTACTTCGCAAGTTCGCTCCTAAGCGATCTAGAAGTAGTTCGCCATTCGGAACTGCTCCCACAACCCTTAAACTAATCTTACGATGGTTCGGAGTCCAGCACTCGGCTCGACTCTTCTTCCTCGGCTCGCCCGTAGGCGAGCCAGAAGTAGATCGCCGTTCGAAATTGCTCCCGCAGCCGTTGAATGGTTCGGAGTCCAACACTTGGCTCGATTCTGCTTTGTAGGTTCGCTCCTAAGCGATCTAGAAGTACCTCGCCATTCGGAACTGCTCCCACAACCCTTAAACTAATCCGACGATCGGATCTCTCCTATGGCTCGACTTTATCTCGCCGGCTCGTCCTCGAACGGGCCGGGGTTAGGTGACCATCCCAACCTGCCCCCACGACTGTCGAGCCGAGCGGACGAGGTACCGACCCTCGTATATGGCAAAAAAACCTCCCGAGACGAAACCACCGTTAGATCATCTCAGAAAGTGTGCAAGAGCGTGATGAGCGGATCTAATTCAGCCACGTGTCCACAAAACGACAAGATAGCGTTTTCTTGGAAACTGGACCCGCCTCAAGATTCGTGCAACCATCTAACGGCTCTGATCGCTTTACTTCGCTCGGGAAAAGTCACTCCGGTCATCAAGCTACACTCAGGCCACGCGGCCACAGCTTAGAAACAGCTGCACCTTAGCAACCGAACCGAGCCACACCTGAAGGGGCCGAGGTGCTCGACGAAGCGAACACTCGCCTCACGGTTCATTTCGAGCCTACCCTAGCTAGCGCAGTTACAGCACAATGAGAAGACAGCAGAAAACAGATCGGATAAATCAACTCCAATTTTATTAAAAACTTGGACAAAATTACAAAAAGATTACAACAAAAAGAGTTCGAAAAACAGTCCGAAGGACGGCTCTAAAGACATCCGAGGATAAGACATGACCCGTTTACTGCCTCAGAGGAAGAGGTACGCTCCGGTTCAGCGATACCTTGGGTCGGCGCTTCTTGACCTCCGAGCTCGTCTCCAGACCAACGAATCGAGATGCCTCCTCGCTGCTGACCCTGACTGTCGCTCCAACCGAAGCACCACTTGAAGACACCACTACGCCACTTTGGGCGTCGGCTGCTGACTTGCCTACGATAGGAGTCCGGCTCGCCGCTTGATAGAACGTGATCCCTCGCTCCATCTCTTCGCGAGTGCACGAGGTGCTCCGGACGTTAGCCCTCACCGGCTGAGGCTTGAGCCGAGCAACCTCTTCCTCCAGTTCGACGATCCGATCCTTCAATGTGTCGTCCTTTACTATCACTTTAAACCGAGGAAGTTTCGCCGAACCAGGGTACTCGGCGCTGTCGGATATAATGCGGCGCAAGTGTGTCACCTCGATGCTCTTGTCGACCGTCACCCTTTGCAGCTGTTCTACCTTCTTCGCAAAGTCATCTCGTTCGGCCGAAACTCGCGCCAGTTCCTCCTCCTTAGCAGATAGTTCGGCCTCGACTATCCGTAGATGGTGCAGTTCGGCCAACGCCTCACTATGCCTAATCTCTAAGTTGTAAAGTATCCTCCTCGTCAGGTGAACCTCACCCTCGAGACGATCCTCCCGAGATCGCTTAAACAACTCGGCTCGGTGTCGATCAGCCGAGGTGATAAGAGTCTGCTCGGCAATCTGAAACGAGAAAGGGATAGCATTGAAGTACTATATTGCCGAACCAAACACTTAGACCAAATTTCGAAGTAAAAACATTTTTCATTCATTAAAAGCGGTGGCCAGTCCGCAAAAGGCATTACAATGCTCGGAAGAAAAAACAGAAAGAAAACTACAAGGAATTTAACGAGGGGATCAGGGGTCCACCTGCGTCGCCGCTTCGACCACGAGCGCATTGACAGATGGCCCCTCGATCCTCCCCTCGACCTGGCCGTCCGCCACCGGTGGGTCGGTCTCCTCCTCCTCGTCTTCACCTTCGGCCTCGTCGCCTTCGCCTTCCTCCCCCTCGTCGCCTGAAGACGACCTTGGCCAAAGTCGGTAGCCGACCCGCTCGAAGCCAGGGATCCGTTCTTGGACATGATCGAGTGCCCTTTGATAAGACAGCTCCATGTTCTCGGCCATGTGCTTCTTTGCCTCGGCCTCGACCTCCTTCTCCACCTCGGCCCTGATCTTCGTCGCCAAGGCCTCCTTTTTCGCCTTCTCTTCGGCCAAGGACTTCAGCGCCGCAGCCAGCTCCTCGGCGGCCTTGGCAAACTCTGCGTCGATGCGCCCCTTGGCTTTCTCCAGGTTGGCAACAAGGTCGACCACCCGGACTTCCAGAGCCTCGGCCCGCCTCTGCTCGGCCTCAAGTTCCTTGACCGCCCTGGCCTTTGCCGCCTTGTCCTTGTCGCTGGCGGCCCTCAACTCCTTCTCCTGCGCGGCAAACGTCTCGAGGAGGTGGCCGAAGTGGCAGGTGGCCTACAAAGACAATGATCAGAATGATGCGCAAGCCGAACAACAAACTTGGAAAAAATTTGCAAGGAGACACTTACCGAAACGAGCGACCGAGCGACTTCATAGGTGTCGTCGCCGACTGTCCCCGCCTTCAGCGCGACTCTGTCCTTCGGGGTCGCCAAGTGCTTGACGACCTGCACGGACATCTGTGAGTTGCCGAGGAATCCATCATGATTCCTCACCCGCCAGTTCGGCACAAACAACTGTTTGTGCTGCTCGGTCAGGATTTCCTCGGCCGCCTTAGTCAACGGAGGAGCCTCGAGCGCCAGCGCCGCGTTGACGTCAAAGGCCCCATCAATCACGGCCGGGGCGACAGGGATCGAGGCCTCCTCGGCAACAACCACCTCCGAAGGCACCTCGGTAGCCGGAGGAGGCAGGGTGGTGGTAGAAGTGACAGTGGGCGGCGGAGTCGACGAGGCAGCCTCGGTCGCCCTCTTCCTCTTTCGGCCCCCGCCTAGCTTGGACCTATCGGCCATCATAGAGTTGAAGTCGATCTTCATCGCTTCTGCATCGGACAACAAAAAACAAATCAGCAAGACGAACTAAAGACTTGAAAAACGAAAATAAATGAGATGTCAGGAGCATACTCGGGTCGATGGGGCTTAGGCCGGACCCGAACAACACCTCCTCCGTCAACTCCTTCCAACTCAACAGCGGAAGGGCCATTATCTTCCTCGCCACCTCCTCCTCGGCCTCGGACAATACAGGGTCGGCTCGCGCAAATTTTGGCACCTCCACTTTCCACCGGGTCAGAATATGCCGAATCGCCTCACCCCTTATTATAAAGTACTTCTCTTCCCAACCCTTAATCGAGTCGGGGTTTTCTATAATCCTAACTCCCTTCCTCGGCCCCAAGTAGTACCGATATTCCGTCTTGTGCTGCCAGTTTATGCGATACATTCCTCGGAAGACCGTTAGATCCGGCTCTACTTCGGCTCTGTAGCACTGAAGCAAGAAAGCGTTCACGTGGCGCCATGTGTTCGACATGAATTGGGTCGGCGCGAGGCAGAACCAACCGAGGATCTGAAGGATGAAAGGATGCAGCGGGAAACATAGCCCGGCATTCAAGGAGTCGAAGTCGAACATGCACATATCCGACGACGACAGCTTGGAATTCGCTCGCATCCCGGGACCAGGGAGCATCAGTTTGTACTCCGGAGGGATGGCGAAGGCCTTTCTGATCCGAAGTAGATCCTTCTCGGACAACACCGAAATGAGCTCGTCGGCTTTGGTGGGAAGGGCCGGGTTAGGTTTCTTGACGATCTTCGACTTCCCATAGATCGCCTTCTCCAAGAGGTCGCCCTCGTACTGCCTGACCCCCGAATGTCCAGACAGGACAGAAGGATATCGTCCCATCTCGGGAGCTTGCTTTAGGTTCTGCACGACCACCTCAACCACAGGGGATTGGGTCTCCACCCTCCTCTTCTTCTTCCCCTGCCTCGCCTCGGCTACAGACGGTTCGGCAACCTGTTTACCCTTTCTCCGGATCTCCGACCTCCTCCTCTCCTCGGCACCATCATCGCCCGAGGACGAGGCCCCACTCCCCGAGTTCACTCGAGACATCTCTAGAAAAAAGGCTTAGACTAAGTAAACTGACCTTTGAAGTGACGTTCACGGTCGGAGTGCGCTCGCCGGAAATCACCTGGCCCACGCGACAGCTAACAGCAACGCCTTGGAGCGAAAGTCGCCGCTAGCAGAGAACTCAGAGAACAAAAGTGAAGTCTTGGGAGTAAAAAGTAAGAAATGAGCTTGGGAGTGGGGGTAAAAACTTATAACCCCTAAAATGTTGGGCCTCCTTGGGAAATGTAAAAAGCCCACCAAGAAGCCAAAGCGACAAGCGGAAAATTGCGACGTTACGAGAAGCAAAAAACTCTCCAAATCACTAAGTCGACGACTCGGCCACCGGTCTGCCAAGCCGAGCTATCGAACAGCCCGGCTGAGCAACCGAGCTACTGTGACCCTTCAAAACAGCCAACTCAGCACCTCGGCCAAACAGCTCTGATGCGCCGAGCCGAGATGACGAGGTACCGACCCTCGTATATGGAGAAAAATCATCCCGAGGCGAAGTCACCGTCGGATCTCTCCAAAATTCGCGACAGAATCTGATGGACGGTTCAGATTGCGCCACGCCCACAAAACGACAAGATAACGTTTTCTCGTGATCTGAACCCCATCCTCGTGATGCGCGCCATAATGGACGGACCAGATCCGCCCATGTGTATCTTCCGAACTGCCTGCCACCGGCTTGCCCAGCCAAGCTACCGAACAGCTTAGTCGAGCAGCCGAGCCACTAGGCTCGAAGAGATGCAACCATCAAGGGACATCTCCTTCAAAACAGCCAACTCAGCACCTCGGCCAAACAACTCTGATGCGCCGAGCCGAGATGACGAGGTACCGACCCTCGTATATGGAGAAAAATCATCCCGAGGCGAAGTCACCGTCGGATCTCTCCAAAATTCGCGACAGAATCTGATGGACGGTTCAGATTGCGCCACGCCCACAAAACGACAAGATAATGTTTTCTCGTGATCTGAACCCCATCCTCGTGATGCGCGCCATGATGGACGGACCAGATCCGCCCACGTGTATCTTCCGAACCGCCTGCCACCGGCTTGCCCAGCCGAGCTACCGAACAGCTTAGTCGAGCAACCGAGCCACTAGGCTCGAAGAGATGCAACCATCAAGGGACATCTCCTTCAAAACAGCCAACTCAGCACCTCGGCCAAACAGCTCTGATGCGCCGAACCGAGATGGCGAGGTACCGACCCTCGTATATGGAAAAAAATCATCCCGAGGCGAAGTCACCGTCGGATCTCTCCAAAATTCGCGACAGAATCTGATGGACGGTTCAGATTGCGCCACGCCCACAAAATGACAAGATAACGTTTCCTCGTGATCTGAACCCCATCCTCGTGATGCGCGCCATGATGGACGGACCAGATCCGCCCATGTGTATCTTCCGAACCGCCTGCCACCGGCTTGCCCAGCCGAGCTACCGAACAGCTTAGTCGAGCAGCCGAGCCACTAGGCTCGAAGAGATGCAACCATCAAGGGACATCTCCTTCAAAACAGCCAACTCAGCACCTCGGCCAAACAGCTCTGATGCGCCGAGCCGAGATGACGAGGTACCGACCCTCGTATATGGAGAAAAATCATCCCGAGGCGAAGTCACCGTCAGATCTCTCCAAAATTCGCGACAGAATCTGATGGACGGTTCAGATTGCGCCACGCCCACAAAACGACAAGATAACGTTTTCTCGTGATCTGAACCCCATCCTCATGATGCGCGCCATGATGGACGGACCAGATCCGCCCATGTGTATCTTCCGAACCGCCTGCCACCGGCTTGCCCAGCCGAGCTACCGAACAGCTTAGTCGAGCAGCCGAGCCACTAGGCTCGAAGAGATGCAACCATCAAGGGACATCTCCTTCAAAACAGCCAACTCAGCACCTCGGCCAAACAGCTCTGATGCGCCGAGCCGAGATGACGAGGTACCGACCCTCGTATATGGAGAAAAATCATCCCGAGGCGAAGTCACCGTCGGATCTCTCCAAAATTCGCGACAGAATCTGATGGACGGTTCAGATTGCGCCACGCCCACAAAACGACAAGATAATGTTTTCTCGTGATCTGAACCCCATCCTCGTGATGCGCGCCATGATGGACGGACCAGATCTGCCCACGTGTATCTTCCGAACCGCCTGCCACCGGCTTGCCCAGCCGAGCTACCGAACAGCTTAGTCGAGCAGCCGAGCCACTAGGCTCGAAGAGATGCAACCATCAAGGGACATCTCCTTCAAAACAGCCAACTCAGCCAACTCAGCACCTCGGCCAAACAGCTCTGATGCGCCGAGCCGAGATGACGAGGTGCCGACCCTCGTATATGGCGAAAAAACTTGCCGACCCATATCAGTCGTTGGATCTTGTAAAAAAGTGCGCTCGTCATGATGGACGGTTCAGATCTTGCCACGTCCACTAAACGACAAGATAGCGTTTTATGGGGATCCACGCTGAGATGGACGGCCCAGATGATGCCACGTCCCTCGGATCCTCCGAACCGAGGCACCGACCCATCGAGCCGGGGCGCAGATCCTCCGAGCCGAGGTGCTGAGGTGCCGACCCTCGTATATGGCGAAAAAACTTGCCGACCCATATCAGCCGTTGGATCTCGTAAAAAAGCGCGCTCGTCATGATGGACGGTTCAGATCTTGCCACGTCCACTAAACGATAAGATAGCATTTTATGGGGATCCACGCTGAGATTGACGGCCCAGATGATGCCACGTCCCTCGGATCCTCCGAACCGAGGCACCGACCCATCGAACCGGGGCGTTGATTCTCCGAGCCGATGTGCCGAGGTGTCGACCCTCGTATACGGCAAAAAAGCATGCCGAGGAGCAGGGACCGTCTGATCGTTAAGAAACTCGCGCTTCGCCCAGATCGATGGTCCAGATTCTGCCACGTCATAAATAGGTATTTAAAAATCGATTTTTATTTATTTAAATCGTTTTATTTATTTAAAAATTGCGAAAAATTGCTAAAAATTCGGGAAAATTAGCCAAAAATTCTAGAAAATAATTAAAAATTCGGGGGGATATTTTTGAGCCCCCGAACGGACAATTATTGCCTAGAATATACGGCTAAGACCCCCGAACAATTAAGTTAACACATCGCAAAATTAAATAAATAGTCCGAAAAAATAGATAAAAACTCAATACACCATATTGCTTCAAAAAAGAAGGAGGAGTTACCTTACCACCCACTTCGGGATTCAAAAACACACATTCGGACTCCGATACAACTCCACTAGTCACTAAAACAGTCAAACTACTCCACAAAGACTGATTAACCTCAGCCTTTAGGAGTGGGGGGCTCGTGATATGGCTAAAAATAGGGGTTTAATCGAGATCGTCCAAATTGGGCACGAATCCTGAAGTCCGGGGGTAAGACAGTAATTTCACTTACAAACGGGCCAGAAGCGGGCACTGGGTCTCCTTCTCATAGATCCAATAAACCCGCGAATGGATCCACCTCAACCGGGTGCGGGTTTCAACCCGCAACAAACCCGGTCCAGCAGGATAGAATTAGGGTTTCTGATTAACATTAATCAACGGCCCTGATTCATATCTATCCTTTCACTGGGGATTGGGGATTACATTCCTTATCTATACACAGGAATTACATGCCTAATCTGTTCCCTAAGACGCCTACAAATACCCCCTACTCATCTCCATTAAGAGGTAATCAATCTTTCACCAATTTTTGCGCTCTTTCATAGTCTTCCAGATTACTGACTTGAGCGTCAGAGGGTGCGTCGCCGGAAACAACCCCGGTGTCTCGCACTTTTTGCAGGTCTACGGCGGGATCGACGATCGAAGCCCGACGGAACAGGTACATAGGTTTACTATTCAGTTTTCCTAAGAATCCACAAATACTATCTGTTTGCCCCCACACCAAATTTAGTGGCAACACCATCGATTATAATTCTTGAGCTTAATCCTCTCTCCCCCGGCGAAACTTGCAAGAATACATTGCTATGAAATCAAAGTTTGATTAACTGAATTGCATTTTAAGAGAGGTGGCACAACCTCTTTCTTTTTGCCTCATTACGGATTAATTATCCAGTATATATGTGTCCGAGAAATGATGTATGGAATTGTGTTTTTTGTGTGTGTGTGTGTGTGTGAACTTTTGTGTTCCTGTGCTTGTGCATTTCTCCTGATCATGAATGAAAAAAGAAAAAAGTAGCTAGCCTTGTCCGCCTTCAACAACTAGCGATATTATTAGCTTATACTATATGTTTCTAAATGTTAAAGAATATGTTTGAATATGATAGCCACCATTTCTGTTGAGATTCCTAATAATTGAAGAGAGAACAACAAGACTGCAGGCGCTGATGGATGTGGGTCTTTGATTATGAATGCAGAGGTATTGCTTTCAGATAAGAGTGGTCCTGCTAATATTATTGAATTACTTTGAGAGCTACTCCGTAACTGGAATTTGTATTAAACCAAATTTCCACAACTTATAGCTAAAGAAAACAAAGTTAAGAGTGTTAGAGGCTGCAGAATATTTGTCTACCAAGAATCTGATACTGTACATGCACTGATAGATTCATTTTGTAGTGGGAAGATAAGACAATCAATCAGTCCAAATTCCAAAAGAGTTTGATTAATATACACTAATTTGAAGAAGAATCGACATATACGTAGTTGGACTGATGACTTAATGATCAGCATGATAAACGAGTTTGGAAGGTAACGCTTCTCTTCTTTATCTTGTGTACGAGCTAAATTAGCACGCACATGTTTTTCACAGATTCAGTACTTGACAATCTGACTGGCCTGGCTGGGACATAGTACCTACCTACTGGACATGGCTATATATAGCGCAGAAATGATTGCTCGGTTGATTACATGAATAGGTTGTATGGATTATTGCACGGTCTAATTACGAGCCAAATTAGCACTTCAATAGTGAGGTTCAAAAGGATTTCATTTTGGAATTATTCATTGCTAGCCTTGATCCGTGCAATGCAGGGGATGTTATTGTTAGGATTGTGGCCTCAAATACACTTGGCCACGGAGTACTTGAAGTTGAAGAAGAAGAGGAGGAGACAAAGACAGTAAGAGAAGACAACAGCAAGTAAAAGATGAGCAGTCTGGAGAGTTGCGGTTGACTGTCCTGTGATGCGGCCGACCGACCACCCAACCACAACTAGGCTACTAGGTATCTTCGAGTGTACAGGGTTCAACAGAGAATGGTGTTTTGGTCGACCGTGCAGTCGACCGGTCATGTCTCGGGTGTGGGTTTTACATATTGCGGTCGACCAACCTGGGGGTGCGGTCGACCGACAGTGGCACTGTGTATTTTGGGCTGACGAGTTTAAGACCCAATAAGCTGGATTTGTATTTATCTTTTAGGGTTTACTTGGGGGCTATATATATTGGCTGCAGACTCTAGGATTTGTATGACTGAGAAATCAAGAGGTGAGCCGTTATCATTGTTCAACTTCAAGAGGGGATTGTGCCGAGTATTTCAAAGGTGAGGGGGAGAGATTGAGAGTTGTAATCTTTGTATTTATTGGGGATTAAGAAGTATTGGTTATCTCTGCATATTGATTGTGTTCTTGTGAGATCTTGCATATATTGTGGTGGCTTGTTCTTGGTTCATCTAAATCTTGGTAGTTTCTATTGCTTGTGGTGTACTTCCGTTATTAGTACTACGAGTTGTGGTAGATTCTTCAATAGTTATCAGTCATCACTCAGCTAATTAATAACCATCTACTTCAGTTAAAATTTCGTAACGGTGATGTTACTCAACCTGTGGTTGAAAGTCTTCAATTTTACTATATTATATCATATGATCGACCTGCAAATAATTTAGTTGCAATTGAATTTGTTTTATATATATAAAATCAAATAAGAGAAATAGTCTTAGTCTTCCTAGTGCTGCTAATTTAAGTGTGGGAACACCAGGTGTGAGTTCTTGTTATTTATAGTGGAAGAGACATATTTGAGACAGATCTCAGCCACAGATCTGGATCTGAGATGGGGATTTGGTGAGGAGGGGGCATTGCTGATAGCTGGCCTTCCTGAGTACCTACAAAACACTTAGAGACACCGGGGGTGATCCCTGACAGGCCCTTCGAATATCTAGTCAGTCACTGGAAGAAATGAAAGCTAGGGTTCAGGTGGAAAAATTTGATCACCTTTAAAGAGAAGGAGGGGCATGCTATTTATAGGCAGAGAGAGTAGGTGCCATAACCCTATTGGGTCGGGTTGACCCGCTTCTCTGTGGGGCCCATTGGATCCACAGGCCTGATCATCAGGGATGAGCGGATTTAGAGGGGATCATACGGCTCTGCTTGTGCTGGATTATTTACCCACTTCATAGGTCCCCCTCTCCTAGAGGGAGGTACGTACTAGCCGTCGAGGAGTAGTCCAGTTTTGTGGGAGAGCAGTTCTGCTAAAGAGTGTGCTCGATCACCTCTGATGTGCCGAGCTGAGCGTCTGGGCACCGAGCGTCGAGCTCAGCACTGAAGGTGAGGGCTGGATAGAGGTTAGGGTCGAGTGTCGAGCCTTGAGCTTCGAGTGAGATGAGTCCGTATGATAGACAGGGGTTGGTTCAAGGTTCATGCTGAGCGTCGAGAGATGTGATCTTGAGAGAGTCAGTAGTTGGCTCGAAGTTCATGTCGAGTATAGAGCGAGGTGAACTTGAGAGGAAGCCAGTAGGTGGCTCGAAATTCATTCCGAGCGTCGAGCGGGGTGAACTTGGGTGGAAGCTAGTAGGTGGATCGCAATTAAGGCTGAGCGTCGAGCAGGGTGAAGCGTCGAGCAAGGTTCTTACCGAGCGTCGAGCGCGGTGAACTTGAGAAGATGCCAGTAGGTGGATCGAGGTTCATGCCGAGCGTTAAGCGAGGTGAACTCAAGAGGAAGCCAGTAGGTGGCTCGAGGTTCATGCCGAGTGTCGAGGGACGTGTGCTTGAGAGAAAGCCAGTAGGTAACTCGAGGTTCATGCCGAGTGTTGGGCGAGGTTAACTTGAGAGGATGCCGGTAGGTGGCTCGCGATTCATGTTGAGCATCGAGCAAGGTAAGCTTGAGAGAAAGCGAGTAGGTGGCTCGAGGTTCATGCCGAGCGTCAGGCGAGGTGAACTTGAGAGGAAGCCAGTAGGTGGCTCGCGATTCATGCCGAGCATCGAGCGATGTGAACTTGAGAGAAAGTCAGTAGGTGGCTCGAGGTTCATGCCGAGCATCGAGCGAGGTGATCTTGAGAGAAAGCCAGTAGGTGGTTCGGGATTCATGCCAAGCATCGAGCGAGGTGAACTTGAGAGGAAGCCAGCAGGTGGCTCGAGGTTCATGCCGAGCGTCGAGCGAGGCAAATTCGAGAGGAAGCTAGTAGGTGGCTCGAGGTTCATGCCGAGCATCGAGCGAGGTGAGCCTGAGAGAAAGCCAGTAGGTGGCTCGAGGTTCATGCCGAGCATCGAGCGACGTGAACTTGGAAGGAAGCCAGTAAGTGGCTTGCGGTTCATGCCGAGCGTCGAGCGAGGTGATCTTAAGAGAAAGCCAGTAGGTGGCTCGAGGTTCATATCGAGTTTACACGTAATTCGTAGCACAACAAGATTTTTTACTTCAAATTCGTACAATTTTACAAGGAATTTAAAATTTTTTCATTACACCTTGTTCTTTTACAATAACACACAACGGAAGTTACAACAAAGAAATATACAACTTAAACACTCAACAACTTTAATCTGAAAATAATCATCAGCATCAATTTATCTTTATGTCATTTTGCTAATCCAAATCCTGCACTGAAAAACTGTGGGCACGTCAATTGCATACAACAGACGCAATACTATAAAACAATGATTCTCTTACTTTAGCAAACACAAACTTGAATGCACAATAAAGTATAAAAGTGACTATCCTAAACATGTCAGTATATGATATTACTTAATGCCTAATGCAGACTTTACACTATGATGACACTAATGCATACTTGTTCGGATTCTATGCATCCCATACTATATAGGTCTGAGGGCAAGTACCTACGTACTCCTCGTTATAGGGTTTAGATCTCTCACCATGCAACCTACTACTACGAATACTACAAGATTTAAACATTCTGCGCATACCTAGCCCATCCCCCGATAATTTCAGAGGACAATCTCTATCCACAGATAATTTCGGAGACTATTTCACTCACACCTGGGAATCTTCGAGAATACCCCACACCGCAAGCAATGGCGCCTCGCTACACACAGACATCCCATGAGCGACGCCTCGATCCTGATAATTCCGGAGATCAATCTCACACCGCAGGTAATTCCAGAGACTATTTCACTCACACCTCGATAATTCTGGAGATTATCTCACACCGCAGATTATCCTGAGGCCCTCATACTCACGTTTACCCTTGTTTCATCATATCTCCAACTAGTGCATGTCCTTAAGTTTAGTTATAGTTATTGAGACCTAGAGTTCGCTTACCCACCGGGCTTAAACAAAACACTGAGAGAGTTAGCCCACACTGGCTAATCCTCAAGAGAAAGTCAACCCACACTGGTTACTTCTCAAATTTCATATACCACAACTGTCGGTATTCTGGGTCTCGCTCACTCTAGAAAACCAACCGTCTCAAAAGAGACAAACTAGGTTACATATAAACTCATCATAACCAATCCAAGTATTCAACTTCTTATAACAACTTTCAATAACATTTTATCGAGTCAAATTCTTGAAAACATTTACTTGGTTAAATCACCAAATTATTCACTTCAATAATTCTCAATACTCTTTTGATTAATGCAACCTTCTTCATGTTGTCTAAGCATATTTCAAGTACATTTCCTAGTACATAAGTTCTTCAAACCACTATCTCTTAATACAAAAGTCTCTTTATGATTAATTCACTAGAACCTCGATTTTAATTTCATAATCATGCTTAATTTTATTATCAACCACCTCAACCATTTTCCTAACTCAATGAATTAGTATTCATGAAATTCCACAATGAAGTGTTCTAAATTTGTATTCTACAACCAATTTTTAGTTCGTATGAATTTCCCATTTTAAATATTAATTCACAACTCATTAACATGAATATGATTTTTAATTCCCAAACATATAACTTAAAGCAGTGAGAAATTATTCTCAGTTTCTCTAATAATATTTAAAAACATTTATATAAAATTTGCCGAATTAAAAACTCAAAGAAAACAAAAAAAAATAAAAAAAAGCACATTCCCGTGCATAGCAAGAATCGAACCCGAGACCACAAAGCCCCAACGCGCGACACGTGGCAGCGCCTGCGCTAGCCATAAGAGCCAAGCGCTCACCTGTCTATATAGGGGTTTAATTACTTTTAACCCAATTCTCTGTTCCTCTTTACCTTTTTAACTTCTCATTCATTTTTCAATTTCTATTTGTTTCTCTCAAATTAATAGCTCACAAAATATACTCATAGATTTCCGAAAACGATTTCTCATTGATTTTAACTATATTTGAGTGAAGTTATACTCAATTTATTAAAATTAATTTTTCTAAGAACTTTTATACATAATGTTTTAAATTGTAAAATTGACCACTCTTTCTAATAGACTAACATGAACATATTATTCTTTTAGCCAATTATTCTAAATTTATGGAAAATAAATCACTTCCCATGGAGTTATAATCTACCCCAAATTTACACAATTTGTTAGGTACAACTATTAACTTTATACACACATACACTTTTATATGCATAATCTAATCATGCATACAACAATACACATGACACCACTACAACATGCCCTAAATATAATTTTAATTCAACAATATAACCATTCTATATTGAAATTTCCAATTAGCATTCATTAATTACTCATATGTCATCTACTACTAAAACTCTAGATGTCAACACAGTATGCAACATATTAAGTTTCGAAATCAAAGAATTCATGCCAAACTTTTCATTTCAAACATAATTTAACTAATCATGCATACTACAAAACAGCTAGAAAGTAAAAGAAGTACCAACCTCTTCTTGATACAAATTGAAAATAGAGCTCCTAAAAAATTGCTCTAAAACTCCAACACAAAAGCCTTCTCCTCCTTTGTAAAATTAAATTCAAAAACCTCTCTTTCTTGCAAAACCGAAAGCCTCCTCTTATCTCTTCACTTTTGTTTTGTTTTGATCTTTTTGTGTGTGTTCATGTTAAAGGAGGGGGATATTTATAGGATTATTGTGTGGTTGGGATGACTCCCACTACTCAAATAACTACCCACTCACTCACACACATTCTCCACTCTCCCCTCTCTCCCTTGAATGGTCGGCCAACTCACTTGTGCACCACACGTGCACGTGCACCTAATGTGCACACTCATCTCATTCTATTATTAATTGTTTATTAAATTAAAAGGTAGGTGTATGTTTACATGACAAGTGTACTAGCTTTTTAAATGTGTATTTTAAATGTAGAATTAATCATGAGCTTCATTTATAATTAATTTCTAGTGGGCTAAAAATAGATTTAGGCTATTGGGTTTAATTAATTAAAATAAAATACAAGTGTGAAAAATAAAATGAGAAGAAAATTGTGCTTAACTCTAGAAATTTTATGAATAAAAATGTGCATAAATTTTTACGTGAAATGCACGTGCAAAATATAAAAATTTATTTTTCTGGAATGTTACAGAGGCATCAGGAAATTAATTTATCTTCTTGAGGGCCAAGGTTGGCACGTGCCCAGCACGTGAGCCTGTGACGTCACGGGTTGTGGGAATCGAGGCGTCTGAATCTCATCCACAGTTGGATCAAGATTTGAGGGTTGAGATGGTTCGTGGATTTCGAGGCGTTTTCTCTTGCCTATATATGCCTCCATCCCCATCTCATTTCTTACTTTGCCTTCTCTCTAACTCCCAGAGCTTCTCTCTCTAGACGTTGTTCTGTAATCGGGGGTAGGTTTATCGGCGTACTCTTCGGCTCCGGCAAAACAGTTTAGTGATTTTTTCATTATGTCGAAGGCTCAGTTCAATTCTTCAGCCTCTACGGCTGGTCAGGGTGGCACCGATCATGCTAGTGACTCCTCAAGTTGGGAGGGATATGAAGATAGTACAAGAGTATACAATCCCGTGTCGCTCTGCATTCACAAACCCTTCGTAGTGGAGTTGAGCGACTCTGAGGAGGGTGTGGAAGAGGTGGAAGCGATTAGTGGAGGGGAGGTGGATGATGAGTACAAAGGAGAATGGGGAGAGGATGAAGACATTGAGGAGGTAGAAGGTGCTTCTCCAGGGCCTCAAAACGAGCCGTTTGCCCCAAAGGTGGTTCGAAAGAAGAAGTTGAAGTGGACCCTGCCAGGCAGTCCTATGGAACCATATGAAATCCTCTTGAAGCACGGGTTAGACATTCCCCACCTGCCGCAACCGGTTTTGATCAGGATGTACCCGGACGATCTGGAGGTCAAAGTTCGGTATGGAGTGTAGCCCTCTTCCCCGAGTCGACCGAAGCTGAAAATTGACTAGGAGCAGAGCTCGGTGTCGAGCACCGACCTTCTCATGATAAGGGTGGGGTACTTCATTCCTTTAAAGTATGAATTGATGGTACCAAACCGCGGGATCCGACCTTCATATACCTTGTCCGAATAGTTCTGTGTGTTACCTGTTGATGCCTTCGACTCAGGGATGAGGCTACCCCTGCATCCATTTGTAAAGAAGGTCTTGAACTGGGGCGGTCTATGCCCTATGCAGTTTGGGCCTAATTCCTGGAAGCAGCTGGTGTGCTACATCCTGCTCAGTGATAAGAGAAGGGTGCTGCTGAACCAAAAGTACTTTTGAGGTGAACTCAGTGTGAGTTCGTCGTCGATGCACGAGTGCATATACAATATCTCCCCTCGTCCTCAACACAGAGTCGTCCACGGTCACCCGGATTCCATTAAAGGGTGGAAAAATAAGTATTTCATTATTCGAAGTCCAACCCCATGGGATATTGCAACTACGTGGGCATTTTACAAAACTGAACATGAAGCCTCCGAAGAGGAAGGAGCTTATGGAAGAGGAGTGGGAAGATGTAAAATGGGTCGCTGGGGGCAAGAGTATTCAGTGGCAAACTGTGCGAGAGAGGCACCTAGCCCGGATCGGACTGAGCCCTGCCGACCCCTGTACGTTGTTTGTTTGTTTTTCCTTGCATCTTTCTTCCTTCGTTCTCACAACTTAGATTTTTTTTCGTAGCAATGGACGACGAAGCAATCGAGCGGAGGAGGGCCGAGTCAGAGAAAACTTTCGTCCATCAGTCAAAACATAAGAAGAGGCCACCCCAAGGCAGCTCGAATGGGACTTCGGACATGAAGCCCAAGAAGGTGAAGGCATCCAGGGTGCCGGGAACCCCCTCGTCGACAAAATCGATACCGAGCTCCAGCAACCTTAAGGTCACGGAGTTGCTTTCGAAGGGCGTCCCGCCCCTAAAAGCCTCGATGCAAGAGATGGTCGGCGATGCTGGGCTCTTACCGTGGGCTCCCAACTGGTCGGTGAAGGTGGCAGACTCACTGACTGATTGGCCCATAGCGGTTGAGGTGGTGACCCACCTTGCCTCGCCACGCCACGCGACCGGGAGGGCTTTTCCACCGAGATGACCGAGTCGTGCAACATGCGATGGGCCCAGGCCGACATGGTGGTAAGTGCTAGTGAATTCCGTACATTTTCATTTTAATTTCTCTGAAATTTCTAAGTGTTGGTCCCTTTCTTGTATGCGACGATTGTAGGGCCGAGTTGAGGAGACTTCACGTTCAGGAGCTCCAACGTGAAGTAAAGAATGCTCAACATTATTGGGGGGGGGGGAATGAAGGACCTCAATTTGCGGCTTGATGCCTCCGATGCTCGGGAACGGGCTCTTCGTGCGGAGGTGACCACCTTGACCGAAGGTCAGGCTCGGAGGAAGAAGGAAATGGAGGCAGAGATCGAGAGGAAGCTCCAAGAGGTGAGGGTCACCGTGATATACAAGGTGATCGCATCCCAAAATATGGCCTACAGTCGTGCCAGCGAGCACGTGTTTCGACAATACCCTCAGTGCGACCTCGAGGACTTCCATTACTCAATGAAGTTTGACGAGGTTCCGCCGACCCCCCCCCCCCCCCCCCCCCCCCCTGGGGGGGGGGACGAAAAGGAGGAGGATGATGATCGCCCGCTTGGTGAGGAGGAACAACGGGCAGCCGACCCCGAAGTCGAAGTCACGGGGAATGAAGAGGTTCCCAACTCCCCTCAGCAATAGCTTTCTCCCCCCACTTGTTTTTTTTTGTAGTCGCCGAATGCGGACTGGCCACCGTGGTTTTTGTAATGATTTTAAATGAATGGAAAGAACTTTTTGGACCAAGGGCTTTTCCTTTTTGTTGAAGGGACACTTTGTGATTTGGTCAATTCTAGGGGACTCAGAATGATTTGATTTTTTCTTTTATGCCAGATTTTCGAGCTTGATTTGAACGACCCTCGTGTCGCCGAGCTTGATCGACTTAGGCATCGTGTGAGCTTCATGGAGGCATGTTTGGTGCGCTATCGAAAATGAGCTAGGGACCGGGAGGCGGCCCTTACCTACTTCAGATTAGGTAGAAGGAATTGAGTTTGGAGTCGACACATCTGAAGAAGATGATCTCCGATAGAAGTGTGGCTGGTGCTGAGTCCGGGTGGTCTAGATCTCTAGCTTCCTTTCAACGCTCATCTTCAGAGTTGCTCCTTTGCGAGGTTATTATGGAGAAGAAGTTGGAAATCCAAAGGTTGAAGGCAACGCTCAGAGTGGGAGGATCCCGAATTTGTTCTCCAACCTTGAATCTGGTGGCGCCACTGAGGCCAGGTGATGCTCAGAGTTCGGTAGCTGGAGCCTTCACCTTAGAGTCTCCTAGGGATTCCATGGGGAGTGCCGGAGAGCAAATGCACTCGGTTGGGCTCGAGTTGGTTTGTGTCAGTCCTAAGGCCCCCCCAAGAGGAATGGTAGGTCGAAATTGTAAAAGTTGTAATCATATGGTAGAGATTTTAACAGATGTAATGCAGGCTCGCCGATTATCTCAATAAAATAACCTTTATATGTTCTTCCGCTCTCTGATTCATGTGCGCCTTGAATGATGCTTAGGGGAGACTGTGAGGAACGTACATTGCGAGGTGAGGATGAGAGATCGAGAATTCTCTCGTTGTCACTCGAAGTATAAGCCAAGTGATAAGGACATGAGACTGAAAAATCCCATTGTGGCTTGAGATTGAAGCCGAGAGTCGAGGACATGAAAGATTGAGAATTAACTCGTTATCGCTCGAAGTATAAGCCAAGCAACGAGGACGTAAGACTGAAAAATCCTATTGTGGCTCGAGATTGAAGTCGAGAGTTGAGGACTTGAGAGATTGAGAATTCTCTCGTTGTCGCTCGAAGTACAAGCTGAGATTCAAGGACTTGAGAGATTGAGAATTCTCTCGTTATCGCTCGAAGTACAAGTCGAGCGGTGAGGACGGGAGACTGAAAAGTCCCATTGTGGCTCGAGATTCAAGCTGAGAGTCGAGGACTTGTGTGAATGAGAATTTTCTCGTTGTCGCTCGAAGTCCAAGCCAAGTGGCGAGGACATGAGATCGAAAAGTCCCGTTGTGGCTCGAGATTGAAGCCGAGAGTCGAGGACTTGCGAGATTGAGAATTCTCTCGTTGTCACTCGAAGTCTAAGTAGAGCGGCGAGAACGTAAGACTGAAAAGTCCCGTTGTGGCTCGAGATTGAAGCCAAGAGTCGAGGACTTGAGAGATTAAGAATTCTCTCTTAGTCGCTCGAAGTACAAGCCGAGCAGTGAGGATGTGAGACTGAAAAGTCTCGTTGTGGCTCGAGATTCAAGCCAGAGTTAAGGACTTGAGTGATTGATAATTTTCTCATTGTGGCTCGAAGTCCAAGCCGAGCGGCAAGAACGTGTGACTGATAAATCTGGTTGTGGCTTGAGATTGAAACCGAGAGTCGAGGACTTGAGAGATTAAGAATTCTCTGGTTGTCACTCGAAGTCCAAGCCGAGGGCGAGGACGTGAGACTAGGGTTGGCAAACAGGTCGACCGGGCCAGGTCGGGTCGAACCCGTCCGGGTTGGAACCCGAGTAAGGCGGGTTCGGGTTGGGTCTGAACGTTAACCAGACCGGTCCGGGTTGGGTTGGAATTGCAAAATGTCGACCCACCCAACCCGTGAACCCATTCGGGTCTAACCGGGTCGGGTCGCCTGCTGGCCCGGCTAATTTAAACTATTTTTTTTAACTTAAATTTTTTTTAATTTTAATAATAAAAATGTAATAATAATAATAATAAGATCAAAGACTGAAATTGCCACAAAAAAATGTATATATTATTAACATGATTTCAACTTATACAAGTTTCCCAATTTTTTATAAGAAACATAGATTTTCTACAAATTTGTTCTATAAAATTTGAAATATCTTCTATACAAATTCAATTTTCTTCAATTACCCAACTTTTTTTTTATAAGAAACAAAGATTTTATACCTTTTTTATACATTTACAATTTTCTTCAATTTATTGGTCTTCAATTTGTTGTTGTTGTTGTTGGTCTTCAATTCTTCATGTTGGTTGCTATTGTTGTTGTTGTTGTTGTTGTTCTGGTGAGTTTCTTCCACTTGTAGATGTGTCGAACCCTTTTTCTTGAGTCCTATCTTCGGCCTTCATCAAGTCTTCCGTGCAGATGAGCATCTCCAATGATTGGGGCTTCAAGCGATCCCTGTAATCGGTTAGAACCTGCCACTTGTAGAAAATGCACTTTCTGAAGCAACTGTAGAGACAGAAGGAGTTAGTAGATCTTTAGCCATATATTTAAGAATACTATAAGTATGTTCATGGTCTTTTCACCATTGTAAAATATCTAGTGAAGAAGTAAAACTTTCAGAATCTTGTTGATTATACCAATGCAATTCATTTGGTTGATTAATTTTAGCTTTTTTTGATTGAATTTTTGCAAGTAAATTAAATGTGGCATCATCTAATTTACTCTTACCCTTACCTTTAGAAGTAGTAGAAGAAGAAGTAACTAAAGTAGACGTACTACTATATGCAAAACTTCTATCATAATAATCATACAAGTTATTTAATGTCGATTCAAATTTAGCTAAAAATGTTCCGCAATCAATTTCAGATTCATCTTTCCCAAATAAAGTAAAAAAATATTTCAATCAAACTCTTCGTATCTTCTAATTCGATACGAGGATCCATCACAGTTTCAATACAATACTACATAGGAGGATCATTAAAATACTTCAAAAATTTAGTGTATGTAGGTTTCACAATATGACCAATAAAAGCATCATCGATCATTTCTTTAAAAGTTTGCATCATAGTAACTATTGAAATAAAAATGCTACTAGAAGTAGAATCATAAGATTTTCAAAAGTTTAAAGTTGCGGTTTTAAAAGGTTCTAAAATTTTTAACAAAGATTCGGCATAAAACCAAGCTTCGGGAGTCATTTGAAAATTTGGCAAATTTTTAGCAATACAAAAATCATTTATACATGCTTTATATTCAGTAACAACATGTAGCAAATCAAAATTAGAGTTCCATCGGTGTTTAACATCCTTTGGAAATTTTCTAAAATGTACATTTTTAAGCTTACACCATGCTTTCCATTCTTATAATATGGTGCCACTTAATGCAATAAAATGTACATAATTTCTAATTTTTTTTTATATATGGCTCGGCTATTTTTAATGCATCTTGAACACATAAATTTAAAATATGACATGCACATCTAATATGAAAAATATCGTCACATGGAGGGATTAATGCAATTTGTAATATACTAATTGATGCATTGTTGTTAGATGCATTATCAAAGCTAATACACATAATTTTATCACAAATATGAAAAAAATCACAAATTTCTAAAATACGATTTGCAATTTTATTACCACTATGGTGATAGGGCAACGCGATAAGTGATATGATCCTTTTTTGAAGGATCCAATCACTGTCGATCAAATGATAAGTTATTCCCATCATTGGATTATTGTTGCAACCCTTCCAACAATCGGAAGTTAGAGAAACTCTACAAGTTAAACTCCATAAAATGGCAATCAAAGTTTCTCTCCTTTCGTTGTACATTTTAAAACAATCAAACTTCAAAGTATATATTCCTAGGGATTCTTTTAAAATGCAGGTTTAAGGCGGTTTGATTAAAAGTTTCCAAGTCCCTACTCTCGAAATAGGAAAATGGTAACTCTTCCTTGATTACTAGTCGGGTCATTCCACGACGAAAAAGTTCAGGATCATAAGAATGACTATCAACTACACCGGTCCTAGGATGGATTTTTTGTTGGCCGGGTAGGTCTACAAGAAGTTCTTTATGTACATTTTGGATGTGTTGTTTTATTGTATCCGTCCCCTCACCCTTCTTCTATTTGTTTGGCTTTGAACATGTTTTACAAATTTTTATACCTACACCCGGATTTTCTTCTCCCGGAATATAATCATAAAATTTATGCCAATCACTAGTTTTCCCTCTACTACTACCCGATTGGGTTGTTTTGGTTGCTTGTGTTTGTGGTTCCTCTTCTATTTCTATGTCACACATCATGTGTACCAATGTGTTGGGTCATAGAATACTCTTCGTCGGACTCATTTTTTGGGACAATAGGAGGCCTACGAGAAGTGTCGATGGAATATTCTCCACTTCGGCTATAGCCACTACCTCGTGATCTAGACATATTGATGTAGTAGTATATGTGAAAAATTAAAATCAATCTAGGCAATAAAAGTTTTTTTAAAAAAATCTAGAAAACAATAGGAGGGTTGTGAGAGAGAAGACCAAAAAATCAACAAACTAATATGATATAAAATATTTAAACTACAAAAAATATAAAGACAATAAGAGGATTGGAAAATTTTGATACCGTACTTCGCGGATACTCGTCTATATAATGAGAGTGAAAGTAAAAGTACAAGTACAAGTAGAAGTCCAGACTCGTATATAGATAGAAAGAGAGCTTCTTTGTTGGAGCCTTGGAGGAGTTGAAGACTTGAAGACGTAGTTGAATGTTAAATTCGATACGATCGGAATTTGTCGCTTCTATATTGCTAGCTTTGTTGACAAAATGTCAAAAAATTGAGATTCAATTGAGTAGTAGTAGTAAAGAGAGTAAGAGAATAAGGTGTAAAATTTTAGATTGGATCTAAAGGGTATTTACAGGGGGAAAAAAAAACCAAAAAAACCAAAATAAAAACGGCTGGAAACAGAGAAGCTCTATTTTTCGTCTATTGGACCTGCGAGTCCAATGGTCGACCCGCGTGGGTCGAACGTTTGGCCCGTACGGGTCTAACGGTTCGAAACCCATGGGTCGACCTATGCGTTCGTCACTATTCACCGGGTTCACGGGCCGGGTTCAACAGGTTGGAAACCTTTATTAGACGACCCGGGTCGACCCGCGTAGACTCGCGGGTTCGACCCAGACCCGAACCGTATTTTAACGGGCTGGGTTTTGTCGAGCGGGTCGCGGGTCAGCTCGGCCCAGTTTCCATCCCTACTTGAGACTGAAAAGTCCCATTGTGGCTCGAGATTCAAGCCGAGAGTCGAGGACTTGAGTGATTGAGAATTCTCTCGTTGTTGCTCGAAATCCAAGCCGAGTGGCGAGGACGTAAGAATGAAAAGTCCCGTTGTAGCTCGAGATAGAAGCTGAGAGTCGAGGACATGAGAGATTGAGAATTCTCTCGTTTTCGCTTGAAGTCCAAGCCGAGTGGCGAGGAAGTGAGGCTGAAAAGTCTCGTTGTGGTAAGGTAAAAATTAAAAAAAAGGAAATTTATTGTTTTTATGTAACACCCTTGAATTTTTAAATAATATTTTTGGAATTAATAAATGAATTAAAGTGAATTTTGGTGATTTAATAAACTTTTTCTGAGATTTACCTTTTTGCACGTGCAAAATACGTGCAAATATTTTCTTGGGAAACACAAAGTGAGAAAAATATATTTAGAGAAACCTAATGTTCATTTGTAGACATTATTGATAAATTTCTGGATTTTTCTGAATAATTTATGACCTATTTGCAAATACTCAAAATTGTGGGACTTTTGTGAAAAATTACCACTTGGATTAAAAACTCCAGATTTTCGATTTTCTGGGCTGTGCGTAATGGCTGGCCAACTCAGAGGTAAAGAGTTTAATTTTTATTCTAATAGATTTGGTCTATTTAACTAATTTAATAAAGGAGGTCTATATATGTAAAGGAATAAATTATTGAAGGATATTTCTATAAGAATTGCAAAACCCTAATAAATCTGGATTTCCGGCTATATATTGCCTGCTACTGCTGCTTTCTTTTCTGTGCTCAAACAAAATTACTCTTATTGTTGACTCCTTGGAGTTTCGGTAACATCCTAAATTTTCAAATATAAAAATTTTCATTTACTTTCACGTGTAAATTATGTCAGTTTTTAGCTTTAAAAATTATTTTAATATCATGAATAAATATTTCTTCTCTTTTTAAATTAAAGGCTATTGTTATTTATTATTAATCTTTAGGCCCAATAGTCTAATTCTAGCCCACTTAAATTAATTAATTAATTAATTAAAGAGCCCATGAATTTTTAACCCACCTAATTTAGCCCACTAGTTAATTTTATTAATAATTAATACAACTTGTAGTATAGACTTGATCAAGTAACAATTAAATCAACAATTAAATGAACAAACTAATTTGTAGTATGCATGAAGAGGCACGTGCATTGCACATGCACGTGCAAATTGAATGAGAAGACTTGGCCGGCCTTAGGCTTGGAGTGGGGAGAGTGGAGGAGTGGAGGAGTGGTTACTTGATAATATGCATGAAGAGGCACGTGCATCTAAACCCTCCCAATATATTGATAATGTGTAGTTCTTATGTGTAGTGCTTCCAAGGAGTTCTTTAGGAATTTTTCGTTGTTTCTTCAAAAAGGTGGGTGATTTCTCTAACTTTTAATATAGATACCATGCTAGGATTCTAATTATGAACATGTTAGAAACAAATAGAAAAATTTGTCATATACTTGCTTGAAAAAACTAGTAAGAAAAGGAGAAAACTCTTGTTTGGCTATATGAGAAAGTTAGCAAAATGAATTGAAATTTGTCAGTTAAGATTTGTTATGATGTTTTATTAATATATTTTCATGCTAGAATAGATATGAATTGATGAATCATGATTATATGAAAATTTTGCTTATGAATGAATTGTAGAATGCAAAATAACACTCA
The DNA here is from genome assembly GCA_017893485.1 of Hemerocallis citrina. Classification (NCBI taxonomy): domain Eukaryota; kingdom Viridiplantae; phylum Streptophyta; class Magnoliopsida; order Asparagales; family Asphodelaceae; genus Hemerocallis; species Hemerocallis citrina. Next base: position 182,899,794 of record CM030368.1, on the reverse strand, counting down.
TGGATTGTGAAATAAATTGATTAGTTGCATTAAGTGTTGATTTTAATGATGCTGTATAAGTAATATTATATTCACTAGATTATCAAATATGTTGTCTTTTTGAATCATAGGAAAATGAGTTAGTTTTGTAAAATTAAGATTAACATAAGGGCTTTGATTGGGTTAAAGAATAAAAAATTGTACAAATACGTTTTGAATAAATGAGGAATAAGTAAGTAAAAGATTCATGTAGAATAGAAATTTTTAATGTAAAAAAAAATACACTAATATTTTATGTTTCAAAAGAAATGAGGAGAATAGTTCTTGCATGTTGATTAAAATAAGGATTTTTGGAAATCTAAACAAATATACTTCACTGTTTTTCAAAGAAATACATTCTGGAAAAATATTTAGATTTTTATAAGTACAAATTGATTGAAAAAAAATATGTTTATTGAAGAAAGAACTAGATACAGTACGGTCTATACAAAAAGTATTTAACTAGACCTCCTATCGGTTAGTCACTCAAGACCTACTGGTCTTCGGGTGCGCTTTGGGTATGTTACTATAGCTAGGTGGGGGTATTGGTCTTGGGTTCGAGTCCTGCAAGGGGCTTTGTTTTTCTGAAAATTCAATTTTTAATTAAATTCTGAAACCAGACTCTAAGTATAATTTAAGTCCCCTTCATATCGGTTAGTCACTCTGGCCTTTCTGGTCGTTGGGTGTGCTTTGGGTCGGTTACTGTTCACGAGCGAGGGGGCATTGGTCTGGGTTCGAATCCGGCCCTGGCCTTTTGTTGTGGTTTTTAATTTTTTTTAAAACTTATTTCGATATTTCTTTAGTATTTTAAGTGTATAAAAATTGAGAAAAAAATACTAGAATTCTTCTAAAATTTCATAGACTTCATGAAAATTATTTCTACAATATTTGACCTTTTATAATGAGAATTAGAAGTAATTTTGGGAAGAAGAACTTGATAAATTATTCTTAGATTATGATTTGATTAATTAAAGAACAGGAAATTTTTTTTATGTAAAGAATTTTGTGTAGAGATTAAAATGAGATTTTCAACATTGAAAACTTGAGTAGTTAAATATGAAATTGTTGTTTAATTTATGCAAATGTGCATGAAAAATGAAATACAAAGATTATGATGAAAGGTGGAAATTTGTGAGCATGAACACTCATTTGATGAACATGGAAAGAGATTGAAACTAGAGTTTTAGCTAAGTCCTTACATCAGCATGAATGAAATTTTGAAGGAGAAATGTGATAATAAAAGACCAAGTTTGGGTCGTGGTTAACAATTGATGTTTAAGACTGGTGTAGAGGTAACGCTAACTCTAGGGTGTTAATTTTATTTATGATTCAATTATCTAAAGGTTAGACACAGTGTGGAGATGTGATGAAAGTGAGAGAAAAACACAAGTATGAGGGCCTCGGATCTACGGTGTGAGAGTGTTCACAGGCTGTCTGCATGATGCGTCATGTCATGACGTGGATACATCTTCGGAATTATCAGGACCGTGGCGGCGTTTGTGTGGTGTTTGGTGACTACGTAGTGCTATCGTTCCATGACAGAGCAAATTATTCATAGGTTGTCTGCATGATGCATCATGTCATGACGTGGGATTCCCCTCCAGGTTGTCTGGGCATGGGCTCGTAACTCATAGAACATCTAGGATACTTACCGTAGTTACCAAAGTAGTTTAACTCATAACGCGGGATCCAACCATACAAGATGAAGAATGGTTAAGCGATTGCCCTCAGATTTATGTAGAATGGGATGCATAAGTTCGAACAAGTGTGCATTTGTGTCATGAAATAATGAGTAATTGCATTTAAGACTAAGTGCACATTCACACACGACATCAATAAGATAGTCCCCCTTAGCTTTGTTTGTGAACAAGTGTGTGTTTTCCAAGTAAAAGAGATTGATGTATTATATCCTAGCGTCAGTTGTATGCAACTGACGTGTCCCCAGTTTTCATGCAGGACAAATTGAATGAATGGACTAAAGAGGAATGCTGCTTAAAGAATTGTTTCAGGTGTTACTTTATTTTATGTATCATGTTGTAACTTATAATTCCGCTGTGTTGATGTAAAACATTGTTGTATAAAAATTTTTAAATTCCTTATAAAATTGTACGAAGTGAAGTGTAAAGATCCTGTGGAACTTCGAATTCAGACTTATTTGGAATTCGGGGTGTTACAGTTTCGAAGCTAGGATCTTGGATTATTTGCTAAGGAGCTTTTATATTATTATTTTCTTAATATTCGTTGACTCTTCATTAAGGTGAGTGCTATTCTTATCCCTTGTTCGTTCTATATCGGTTGAATGTGAAGATTTGTTTAGTAGGATGCATGCTAGAAGATCATTTGTTGATGAAGTGAATAATCTAGATGAATGAGTAGTTAAGTAATATCTTTCATGAAGAACATTAGTTGATGAGAAATTTTTGGCATAGATGGTTCAAGAATTCTTTAGAGATTTTAGTAGCACTCTGGAAGTTTTATTTCAACTATACTGTACTTGTATGATCACATATGCATATGTATAAACGATGAATTTATATTTACTGTTGCACTGTTTGGATTTTTCCCTTATGAGATTTGATCATCTGTTAAGGCCAGAAATTAATAAGTAAAAGAAAATTTGATTTAGCAACAAATGTGTTGTGCATAATGAATCACGCAGTGTGGATTTTGGATCAAACTTTGAACTAAGACTCTTCAAGTTTTTTTTTTCATGTACAAGTTGAGATTTTCGAAACTGAAGTTTTCGAGTGAAAGTTCTTGTAAGATTGGATTTGGTTGAAGTATGACCTAGAACAAACTGGATAAGATATGTCTATTGTATTATTGTTCTTGTATATACACTATTTTCACCATGAAGAAGAATCTTAGACACTCATTTCGTGCATGTACACAGTTTAGATACAAGTTTCCCTTTTCTTTTAAATCCTTTGTTCGAATATTATGGTTTAGGAACTTATTCTATATGTATATTGAATTCTCTGCTGTTGTTCATCCTTATGTATACTCTGTTTGATATTTTCTTGATAAAACTCGATTAGTAGTTGGGACACGAACACATAAACGAGATGCAAGGATTGACAATAGATTGGTATGTGTATAACCATCCTGAGATGCGGGTTTGATAGTAAGAAATCAAGAACTACATACAAAGTTTGAGTTTGATTTCTGAGTCTGATGATGTGCAGGCCGAAAGTGGAAAAATTGGATTTTTGTGAAGTTTTCGATTGAACTGGATTGAAATTCCTCTACTAAAATGGATTGATTAATATAGAACTGATAAACCATGATTTTCTTCCTGGATTTTACTGATATGCGCATTTTATCTCAAACAAAAGCGACTCAGGATGTCGATTTCTTATATGTATATATATATAGTTGAAATAAAATCTTTTTTTTTATCTTACTGTCAAATCCTATGATTTCAGAGTTTCCTTTACTATCAGTGTTAGATCGAGCAAATTGAACCATACGTATCTATATCTATATCTATATATATATATATATATATATATATATATATATATATATATATATAGTCCCCTTCGGTTGCACACTACTTTTGGTGAGCACTCCGTGAGCACTCACGAACTAGAGACCCTATGAAAAATCCGAACCGCTCATACTGTTCTATATGCCTTAGATAGCCTAACAATAAAAAATCAAGTAATTTGAAGTTCATTTGCCCATCCATCATGTTGTTAGAATTTTCAGCCATACAATTTTGTGATGATGTAAATCATGGGCAAATGAACTTCAAATTACTTGATTTTTTATTGTTAGGCTATCTAAGGCATATAGAACAGTATGAGCGGTTCGAATTTTTCATAGGATCTCTAGTTCGTGAGTGCTCACGGAGTGCTCACCAAAATAGTGTGCAACCGAAGATTTCTCTCTCTCTCTCTCTCTCTCTCTCTCTATATATATATATATATATATATATATATATATATATTCTTGTATATCAATCAGTATAAAACGAGAGAATTTTCCAGTTCAGTTAACACTGGCCGTCGTCAAGTTTTTAATTCAATTTTTGCACATGACAGTCGACCGCCGCATCTAAGCAGTCGACCGACATGCTCTATTTTGAGCTATTTGCTTGTTTTCCTTCGAATTGATGTTCCTTCAAACTTGCAAATTATTGGCTCTATGTTTCAGGAATAAGAGTTTTGCTACAGAATTACTATACCTTTAGACAGCTGCATTTCCACTTTGAATTAAGATCTAAATTTTATTTTCGTTACTTCGAAAGTGAAATATTAAAGAATTTCAAGTGATTTGCTGGTTTGCAATTGCCCATAATTTTGAGAACTGAATTCTCTGTTTAGTTGTCCCGGAATTTTTTTATGATCAACTATGTGGAGTTATAAGTACATGAAAGAATTGGATTTGAAGAAAATTCGTAATATGAATAACCTGGCATTGAAATTGAGAATCATAATAAAAGAACTTGCGTCGGGTTTGTGTTTTGAGTCACTAGAGGTTGAGTGGGACCCTTGTATACCGGCAGATGAGATTTTTATGGAAGTTGACTAGTTGGGGGTCTTCACTCTTGATTTAGTTGGGTTAAGTCCGGTGGGGTACCCTAACTCTAGGAGGATTGTGGTTAAGAACATAATAAAATAAGGATAGGCACTTGATGTAGATATGATGAAATGGGTGCAAACATGAGTTATGGACCTCAGTATGATCTACGGTATGAGATAATCCCCGGAATTATCGAGGTGTGGGTGAAATAGTCTCCGAAATTACCTGCAGTATGGGATTGATCTCCGGAATTATCGGGATCAAGGTGACGCTCATGGGGTATTCATGTGATGAGGCGCCATAGCTTGCGGTGTGGGGTATTCTCGAAGATTCCCTGCTGTGAGTGAAATAGTCTCCGGAAATATCTGTGGATATGGATTGACCTCCGAAATTATCGAGGCATAGGCTAGATACTTACAGAATATCTAAATCTCGTAGTAGTCATCGTAGTAGGTTAGTTGCATAATGTGGGATTGAACCCTATAAAATGGACAACGATAAGGGCTTGCACCGGATCTATGTAGAGTGGGGAACATAGATTCGACAAGTGTGCATTAGAATTCATCATATGCGTTTGGATTTTCTTGACTTGTTTTCATCCATGCATGTTTTCCTCGTTTTCCTTACACTTGAAACTTAGCCTAGTTTCACTCGATAATTTATGTTCCATTTATTGTTATTTCATATCCCATCCGTTATTGCTGTGTTAGTATGCTTACTGCGATTTGTTCTTTATGTTTCATTTAAGTTATCTTTCTTTTGAATATCACTCGCACCGTTATGGCTGACCCCTGTAGTTTTTAGGGGTTAGGGTTATCTCTAGCCTCATATTTTTTACAAGTAGGCACCTTAGCATGGAGTTAAGAGCATGTGAATGTTTATGATTATTTGTAAAATGGATTGGATGTAAAAGAGGAATTGTAATTCAAGGTGTTTTAAATTTTTCGCTGTGCTTGTAAAAGAAATATTGTAATAAAAGTTTTAAATGTTCCGTGTTGTACTGTGTTTAAAATTGCAATTGAAGTTGATGCTGGGAATTTGTGCCACGTATTTCTGGTTTTATTTATTGGAAATTCGGGGCGCTACATTTTACTTGCTAGGTTACAAAGGAATAGTGGCATGTAGTGCCATAGGGGTCTATTCTGGCCCCTCATGAAACTTGATAAGGTGCTCTGCGTTCCAGGGTCTCTTGATCATCTTGCCCCCCATGTCTTCGAGTCGGTACATGCCAGGACGTATCACTTAGGAGACCTTATACTGTTGTGCAATCTAGATGATCTAAATATATAGATAAACTAGACACAAATTAAAACCTCGCAAGTGTACGAATCGTTTAGAGAAGCGTAGTGACGAGCAAGGGTCGATCCCACAGAGATTGTAGTACTTAACTCACTAATCAATAAATCAAAGAAAAAATACAAATCATAAAGTTTGTTCTAAAAGTCTGATTGAAAGGAAATGAAAAGATAAAAATCTAAATTAAGTAGCATCACAAATTGTGTCACAAATATCTATTAAAGTAGTTGGGCATTGATTTCCACCTATAGTCAATAATGCTAAGTCGTATACTACTCCAATTACTCATGTTTGTTCCTTTAAAGGCATGGTATCTACTCCTTAAAGTTAATGTTTCCCTAAACCAAGAATTAGGCATGGTATCTACTCTAATTCGTTTCTTTCCTTAAGTATTTAGCATGGTATCTACTAAGTTGCACTTGAAGAAAGCATATGAACAATGGAAGCGAACAAACACTCGAAGTTCTAGAAATTGGTATCAGATCTAGATCCTTCAAGTTGATTAAACCAAGAATCCCTAAGGATTCCTGTGTTACAAGTTATGAGCACAAGATACGGGTCGTCTCTATACTCATATAACAGATTCAGATTTATAATACGCAAACTTGATAAACTCAGGTTCTGTATGGCAGTCGACTTGCTGTCACTTTCAGTCGACTGCTCTTAGAACTTCTGAACAAGTTTGATTATTATAAATCTATACCAATTCAATCAGGTTTAATCAATAAGTAATAGAGTAGCATTCAGAAGAATATAAGCATTACATGACTACGGTTTCAATCTACCCAACTATGAAATTAGTTGCACATAATACAACCTTTATTGATTAATAAAATAGAATTCATGACTCTACAATAAAAATAAAAAGTAAAGGAAGAACAGAAGAACACTGATTTGTATGATGTTGAAATTGAGCCCAATCAGCAGTCGACTTGTTCCCCTCTTTCTTTGATGCTGGTATCTTGATGCTTGCTGGTCGATTGTTCGATGGATCCTCCTCCCTCGAATAATGCCTCTTGGTTGATATTAATAGAACACGGGAAGAGATTTTAGGGTTTGCACATTTTGCAGAAAAGTCATCTTCTTTCTCTTATTTCTTTCCTTATTTGATCTGCGATTTATTTCTTTCTCTTTTCTTCTGTTCTTCCTTTTCTGCAGATATTGAATTCCTAATTTCTTATCTCTTCACGCATAAGACTGAGTCCACCTTCTTACTTGCCAACCCTGGTCCCCTATCTTAATTAATGACGAGTTGTTACACACAGACGACCTGGGTTTGGATAACTTCCATTTGATTCGGATTTGGCTGAGGCTGGATCTTAAACTTTCTTATCTTTTAACTCCGCTGAATACCAGTCGACAGGTGTTGGAGTAAGTCGACTGTGCCGAGCAGCTTCAGCCTCTCTGTCTAGTCGCCTGTTTGAAGAACCAGTCGACTGATGCTCTGCAGTTTCTGTGTAATCATCCTCTCAGTCTGTATTAGTCTTGAATCTGCTTCGTTTTGCTGCTTTTGGTTGTTTCCTATGGAAAAGAGAAAAGAAGAGTAAATTACCACATACAGAGCATTTAAATGTCTAATGCACTAAGATTATTGCTCCTAAATGTGAATATTATTGTGTTCATCATATACGAGCTCTCCCAGTTCGGGGTGAGTTTCTCTTCTTGCTGGGGTCTGAAATAGCTTTCGGAGAATGAGGTCACCCTTTTGATGTTGTCCGGGAGAACCTTCTTGTTGTAGTATCTTTCGACCCACTGCTGATAGATGTTTCTCCTGATGGTGGATCTCTCATGAATTTTGTTGACTAGTTCCAGATTGGCCCTGAGGTCGGTTGTGTTTGACTCCTCGTTGAAACTCAGGATCCTGAGCAAAGGAATTCTGATTTCTATCGAGATGACCACCTCCGTCCCATATGTCAGGCTGAAAGGAGACTCTCCTGTAGGGATCCTCTTGGTTGTTCGATATGACCAAAGGATGTTGGGTAATTCGTCGACCCATAGCCCCTTGGGAGATGTGTCCACCTGTTTCTTGAGACTTTCCAGAATCTGGCAATTGGCATTTTCAGTTTGGCTATTAGACTGGGGATGTGATATCGACGAGAACTGATGTTGGATCTCGAGGTCTTCGCAGAACTAGCCAAAAGTTTTGCAAGTGAATTGAGTTCCGTTATCGGAGATAAGCACACGTGGTATCCCGAATCGATAGACGATGTGCTTCCAGAAGAATTGTTGGGATTGATGTTCAGTCATCGTGGTAGGAATTCTGCCTCGATCCACTTGGCGAAGTAGTCGATGACACCATGAGGAAGCGCATTTGACCAGTAGCCATCGAAAACCGGCTGACCAGGTCCATTCCCCACATGGAAAAGGGGGTCGGTCTGGAGAGTGACTTGAGTTCGGCTTGGGGCATGCGCCTGACCAAGGAGAACTCCTGGTAGGGGCTGCACCTCTTCACAAGATCGTGGATGTCTTGTAGTATAGTCGGCCAATAGTGGCCGTGGTTGAGTACCTTCATTGCAAGCGACCTGCAGTGTCATGCCCCGCTTCCCAAAAGACGGAATACGAGTACATAACGTAGGCCCATTGAATAATATAAACACCATCCATAAGCTGTACCAGACTAACTCAGCAATATGAAATAACAACCATAACCACGCAAGGAGATATAATCACATAAACAAGATCAACTTCAATAATAAATGAGATATTCCAAATAATAATCCAACATCTGGGATAAAACAAACACCTGGTCATAAAATCCCAAAACAAAGTATAATGTCATGACAATGTTCAAATGAAATAAATCTAGCAATAATATAAATTAAGCAGCGTAATTTTTGGTTCCATCTCCTGGAATCGTTGCTCACCAATTCCTGCTGGTAGAGATCCTTCGGTACTTGTAAATTCTTGATATAAAAAGAGAGAAAATAATGTTTTTAGAGAAAGTCATGGACAATAAGTAGAGGGAAACAGAGAATAATAGGAAGCATGAATATCAAAGAAAAGGGACGGGATCAAAATCAATAACAAAATTAAAGGTTGGCAATAATATCAAAGGTTTATATTTAGTCATGCATGTAATGAATGATGTCAAGTTATATATTGATGACGATATACAGGATCAAGCATGAGATGTCAAATGCATTTTATTAATCATTTTATTAATCTATCTAGTGCACATACAACTGCGTCTCATATGTTCCATACCACAGGTTCGGTGCAAGCACACAGTGAACGTTTTAGACTGATGGTGAATTTACGGATCGTGTACTCGGTAGCAAGATGACAAGATATCATGATAGCGTGATCACACAATTGACAAGCACTTCTCCACTTTCCATGTAATAAATCATGCAAGCAAGAAGGCCTTTACCGAGTACATTTTCCAATCGTTCACTACCAAGTCAACCCATAATACCCCGGCTTGTTAATAGTTTATTTTCATCCTATGTGAGCATGCAAGAAGGTGTCAAAGTTTTATTATGCTAGGTGTGACTAATTCTACTTGTTACATACAAATCAATAAGCAAACATATCAATTAAACACAAATCACACAATCTGACAACATGACATTGCTGTACAAAAACACAGATTATCGCTACTACAGAAAAGCAAATCTGGATCCGTAAGAAATTCTAGAAAATAGACTCTCTTCTAGTTCTAGCGAATATATATACGACATATAAAAACTACAGAAACTAGGTTGAAACTCCTATTCTTTTCAAATTTTATGTTCAGGCAGCAGGTTATGAATTATATAAATACATGTGAAATAGATCAGAAAACTCATCAATTAAATCTACAAAAATTCAGGGTGATTCCTACACATGTCTATTCTCAGCCAAATTTATTTCATCTTTTTATTTTACTGTTATCATGTTCAATTTAATTATGAAACAGAAAGATAGGCATGAATTTGGGAATCTGGAAATTCTGACATTGCAGTACTAAAATACTAAAATCTAACAGATTATAACTCGGAATTCAAATCCGTCAAAGGTTCTGGAAAATAGATTCGTGGGGCTAAATTTATATTCAGAAAGTTATTTCAAATTACAACATTGACATGGTCTAAAATCTGATACAAAAAGACACCAACCGCAGTTCAGAAAATAGTTTGATATGAATAGGCAACAACTTTATCATAAAACCATATAGTTCATGCTAACTAATAATCAAGGTGATGCTAGATGTTTAACCTACATATTTCTAGGTTTAAGATGCAATTTTACAGGCATGGTAATCAATTCATTAAATCAAATTCAATCGACAAATTCAATTCATCAAATAATCCTATCACATGGATCTAGTTTTTTTCATGTAAACGTACATATGCAATGTGCAAGAGGGACTAGGTTTTTGATCAAAGATGTAGGCACGATGTTAAGAATATATCGGGTTAGCTCATGTAAACCTTCAATATACTTAACGGAATTCAATATCAATATGACAAAAAGGATTGGGATCTACTTGCGGAGATCAAAGAATCTTGAACAAAATAATAAACTAGTTCAAGAAGAGACTTGCCTGTTAGATGATAATTTCGAATATAAAGAATAACGGGATGAGAATCCCGGGCGACGAATCCACGAACACGGAAATACGCAAGCATGCGCGAACCCGTGCAACATTCACACACAGCAAATAGCCAATACAGTAACTTAATTCCCTTCCTCCTCACAAACACCAAACTCCGGATCGAATCCCTCCTTCACGAACAACAAACACCACAACCCAACTCTTCTCTTCTTCTCAACAGCGACGGAAAGGGAGAGACGGTGGGAGGGAAATGGCGACTACGGCAAACTCGAGGGAGATCAGGGGACGCTGACGGTGGGAAGCGACGACAGCGACGGCAACGATGAGGGATGATGGCTTGATCGATGCTCTGTTTCTAGTCGAAATAGAGGAGGAGCGGGATGGCGGGGATTCGAAGCTCTGGACGTCGACGACGAGGAAGAGGGGGCTCTTCGGTGGTTGCGGGGATAGTGGAGGGGATTGAGGTAGGTAGAAGGTGACGTGGGATCGATGGTGGATGGGTTCAGCGGAGGCAAGGCGATGGGTTCGGTTGGCAGTTGGCTGATGCAGGGGGTCGAAGCTTGGGCGAGGACGGGAAGGCGAGGGTGGTTCGATGAGCGGTGGTGACGAGGGTGGTCGGGGAACGGGAAGGCGAGGATGAGGACTTTGGCGGTGATGGGAAACATAGAGTCGGGAGAGAGAGCGGCGGGTTTGGAGAGACAGAGATTAGATATTAGAGTAATTAATAATTAGGGTTTAGGGGGGTATTTATATAGGAGATTAGATATAGGGTTTTGGGTTGCGGGTTAATGGATTTATGGTACCGATTTAGGCTCCAAAAAGAGAAAAATAAATATAGATCAATGAGATAGACATATAACGGATCAATTCAAACTCAAAACACAAAGAGAAAAATTTACAGTGAGCCAAAAATAGCAGAATTCAAGCCAAAAGAGTACCAAATGGTCAAAATAGAATAAATTAGCCCAAGAAAAGCAAGATTTATTATTCAAAGAAAATTCACATACAATAATCATGAAAAAGAAAATAAAATACAATAAAATCCAAAATAGAAAAATAGGGGGAAAATAATTAGCATTATAGGGTTTATAAAATAAAATAATCATAATCATAATAGTAACAACAACAATAATAAAAATAGTAAAGAAATAATAATAACAATAATAACAATAATAACAATAATAATAATAACAAAATAAAAATAATAATCATGATGATGATAGTAATAGCAATCACAATTATAGATTATATAATATAGGAATTGGGTTTAACACATTTATCAAAATAATCTAACTAGTAAAAATAAATTTGATTTGGGCTAAAATGTAAATACTCAATCAATTAGGAATAGAAAACGTGTTCAAATATACCATTATTTGAAATAAATATAAATGCCGATTAGAAAAATACTTTAATATAAAATCCAAATCGAATTTAACAGATAATGAATTTATAAATATCGAAATACAGAAAATATTCAGGAAATACGTATTTGCAGAAATGGGGTTTACAATCCTACCCACCTTACAAAAAGAATTTCGTCCTCGAAATTCATTCTGGTAAGCAGTCGGACAAGGTAAAAGAAAAATTAAGAAATAACAAAGGGGAAATTAGAAAAAAAGAACTCAAGTGATGGAAGCACCAGAATAAGAAAGAACATAGATGAGATTGATGTCGAATAATAAATCGACAAAAGATGACGAGTGCAAAGTACAAAAAAGAACTGAACGATGCAAAGAAGAAGAAACAACAAGGGAATCCTAGGACCTGTGGGTTATGGTCCCACCATGCTTCCGCTGCGCTACTCTGATGGTGATGTTCCAAGCTGTAGACATGTCGTTGTAGACCACGTGACGCCACACGACGAACCAAGCAGGAACAAAAGAATGAGACACCGAAAATCAAGAAAATATAGGTATGAAAAGAATGAATTTATACTCAATAAAGAGTCAACGAAGGAGGAAGACTACAATGGATGAAAGAAAATAAGGAATCAAAGAATTGAATGTGAAGGGACCAGAAGTGGATCAAATAGGATTAGTATTCAGATTATATTAAAGTTATTACATGTTCATGTGATCAACGTGGTGTGCATATTATTGAGTTAAACCGGCCATAACCAAACCTGACTAACATATCAGTTGACTAACATATCAGTCAAAGCCAAGCCTCCATAAGTTAGTCATGTTTGACTGATATATTATCCAAACCAGGGCTCTGATACCACTAAAAACTTTTCTAAAATACGGAATACGAGTACGTAACGTAGGCCCAGCGAATGATGTAATCACCATCCATAAGCTGTACCAGACTAACTCAGCAATATGAAATAACAATCACAACCACGCAAGGAGATATAATCATATAAACAAGATCAACATCAATAATAAATGAGATAATCCAAATAATAATCCAACATCTGGGATAAAACAAACTCCGGGTCATGAAAGCCAAAAATAAAGTATAATGTCATGACAATATTCAAAAGAAATAAATCTAGCAATAATGTAAATTTAGTAGCACAATTTTTGGTTCCATCTCCTAGAATCGTTGCTAACCAATTCCTGCCGGTGGAAATCCTACTGATGTGTCTAATTTTTATACAAATATTTGTACTCATTTACCCATTAAAATTGTTTGTATTCGTTTATCTTGTTTATAATTCGTCTTATTTTCATAAGATTTCAAGTAATTAATTATTTTTGAAGAAATAAGATTTTTGATGCAAAATGTGAAGATTTTTGGTAAAAATCAACAGACAAAACAAACATAATGATTTATTTATTTTTATTGATTTGTTGAATTTAAATTTTACAATTTGGCCATGAGAAAAATAAATATAAATTTTAATTTGCCAATTGAGCTGAAAGTAGTGCAACAAATAATTTTAAAAAGGTTTGAATTAGCTAATATGATTTTGAGTTCGTTTAATTAATTTAAACTAGTTCTTTTTATTTTTATTTTAAAATCCTAACTTCTGCTTTATTTTGTGTGTGCAGCACGTGAAAGAGAAGAAAAAGAAGCAAGAAAGAAAAGAGCAAATTAAAGAAGGAAGAAAATAAAGAAAGAATATGGATTTTTCTGCAAAAAGTAAACCCTAATTCTCCTACCTGTATGCCTATAAATACAAGACCAAGAGAGAGAGAGAGAAAAGGAGACACGCACCCCAAGAGAACACAAAGACGGCTACAACACAATAAAATAAAAAAAAAGCTGAACAGAGAGAGCTGTCAGAGGGCAAAGTCCAGGGCAAACCCGAAGGAGAGAGACAACGGTCATAGGCTTGCTGACTCAGCAGCGGGTCCCATGTGACTCAAAAACCACCTCGGGATTCAATGAGACAGAGCACTAGGTCGTTGACGTGGCAACGCGTTTTGCTGAATTGGCGGTGCCAGGAACGAGGCGACAACACCTGACGACGTGACGACAAGACAGCCAGGCTGCGTCAGCACGACGTTTGGCTCGGAAATCAGAGACGACAGACAGAAAGAGAGAAGATTTGAGTGTATTTGCTGACTCGCTTTTCGAGACTGTTAAGTTTGCAATTTCTTTTAAAAAGCAGTCCTTTTTTGTATCTCTTTTCTCTCTCTAATTTTTTATTATGCAATCCAAGACAGTATTTGTTAATTACAATTTTATTATGAACTAAATTTATTTTTCTAAGGTTTTGATGTGGCTTAGTTTTGAGAACACATTTTTAATTCCATATTATTTTTCTATTTTTCCATGGTTGTGTGTTCAATTTTTGATCTTAATGCGTACAATTGGTTGACCGACGTTTGTATGATTTATTGGATCATGGAGAAACCGAGAGGTAATTTGTGATTTAGAACTATAAAATTAAACACCATTGATTGAGTGAAATTAAAGATGATATACCGCGATTGACGTGACCGTAAAGAAATCCACAGAACTTAATGAGTCTTCGATTAATTAAATTTGCATAGAGATATGACAAACTGTTAGTTTGAGATATTTTTGGTGTTGTTCGAGAGAAAGCATTGAATAATTTGGGAATTTCGGTCTACAACTTGGAAAAATAAATTCTTTATTCATATGGAGTTATAAATTATGTGGGATTAATTTGGTGAAATCAAAAGCCCTAGAATTAATATTGCCATTAACAAATCACAAAAATTTCAGATTTCGCACCCGTTAATTAATTTAGTTAGATTTTTAGAATAATTTAATTTATTTATTTTCTTTTATTGAATTTTAATTTTTCAAATAGTAGTTAATCTAGTAATATCGGTACTCAATAAAATAATTAGTCCCTGTGGGTTCGACACTCTTTTCACTTAACCATACTACTTGTTGCGATTTTGTACACTTGCAAAAATTCACATCAGGTACCTGTAAATTCTTGATCTAGAAGAGAGAAAATAATGTCCTTAGAGAAAGTCATGAACAGCAAGTGGAAGGAAACAGAGAATAATAGGAAGCATGAATATCAAAGTAAAGGGACAGGATCAAAGGCAATAACAAAATCAAAGGTTGGCAATAATATCTGTCACGCCCCGCTTCCCAAAAGAATACGGAATACAGTACGCGACTAAGCCCAGCAGATAACCATCCATAAGTTGTACGGACCTGCTTGACTCATCATAACAGTAAATACAACAGTATACTCCAACCAGGCTTGCAAAAACAATCATAACTCAACAGTATTTATTGTATCAAATATAAATGTTCCAAAAAAATACTAGATCCGAAACAAGACACTAATCCCGGGACAATAAGCCCAAATACAATCTCAGTACAGTTCATGAAATAAAATAGTTCATCAAAACATTTTAAGCAAATGATTCCAATTGTGCAGCTCAAAACTTTTGCTCACCAACTCCAGTAGGCAATTGATCAGCAAAACCCGTTCATATGGCAATTACAAAAAAAATAAGGAAAACAAAAAAACATATCGCCCGTTAGATGCAAGTCTGGGCCGCAAGCAATACAAGTAGGAAAATGGGAGAAAAACTAACTAAACAGGAAATACTAACATGGAGAGAGTAGCAAATATAACAGTCTACAAATGACAGTGAGTAGCGGAATAACAGTAAAAGTGTAATAGTAACAGTAAGGATCAACAGTAACAGTATGTCAACAGTAACAGTAGTCAACAGTAACAGTAACGATCCACAGTAACCGTAATAGGATATGACAGTGTAAACAGTTATTCTTATGTCTAATGTTCATTACTAGCTAGGTAGCACTTCATGCATCCCAAATTTTACCACATGGTTGCTACAGCAAACAGTTTCGTTTTAAGATTTTGTAGTGGAACTTCTATAAGGCAATATATTCAGACAAACATTAACAGTAACAGTAATAACAAATAGTAACGGTTTCATGGATCATGCCCTTATACATCCAGAGATAAATAGTAGGTACCACAGTAAACAGTGGAGAAACGAGTCACTTCTAAATATATATTTCTATATTGTCTACTACTCGATCTTTTCCCTTAAAAAACCCCGGCTTGATTTCTTTTATTATCAAAAAATATGTGAACGAATACAAACATGCTAAAGACATGGCAAGAATAGGAAATAAGTCTAAGATGATATAGTGATTGCAATAGTTGATGATAAAAACAACTCATAATAGTCAAAACAACGAAACCTTCCGTTCTGGATAGCAAGACACTACTGTACCAAATCTGAGATTTCCATTGCTACAGAATAGCAAATCCAGATCTGTCAAAAAATTTTAAAACTATACTCTCTACCGATTCCAGCACATATATATAAGTCACATATCAGCCACAGAAATAGGGTCGAAAACATCGTTTAATACAAAAATCGTGTTCAGCCAGAAAATGCAATATTTTGTTTATAAGCATGAAAAGAGTTTAAAATCATCAAAATTAAATTTGAGAAAAATCAGGAAGATTCCTTAACATATATAGTTTAAAAATATAAAATATCATGAATTTATATTATAGATAGTATAGTCAACAAAATTGGGAAAACAGAGTAATGCAACAAAATCTCGATTCTGAAAGTTCAGACACAGCAGTACCAAAATAGAGATAATTCATAAAGTATAATTCAAAATTCAGATCCATCAAAATGGTGATAAAATAGACAAATAAGGCTACAGTTCTTATTCACAAAGTTTTCATAAAAAACGAATAGAATCAGGTTAGAAACATAATTCTTTACTGAACAACATGCAGTTTGGAAAAATTTCGATTGGTTTCAAAAGCATAAAATGAGATACAAAAGTCATTAATTAATTCCACAAAAATTATGGATTGTTCCCAGTCATATCTAAACATACTCAATAAAATATAGAGTTCAAATTATATTTTTAATATCAGTTTTAAAATAAAATTTCACACAGAATATATATAGTTCAGAATCAGAAAAATACGATATGTCTGCAGTAAAATGGCAATCACTCATGCATCAAAACTCGGAATTCAGATCCGTCAAAAGTTCTGGAAACTAGAAATCAGTGGCTACAAATCATGTTCACAAACTTATTTACTTTACTGATGTTAACAGGGTTGAAATTATTGTACAAAATAGGGCAGCAAAACAAAAGTTTTCTTAGGCATTTTATCAAACAAGTTGACTACAAACGGTCAAATCTAGATGTTATACAAAGCATGGTATATGTGGGTTACTCAGATCAGCATGGAATGTGAATAAACGGTCTATAATGAGATAATACATTCAACAAATATCCATGTAACGGTCGTCTACCACATACGGTGTGTCACAAACAACATACAGTCAAGATGTCCACTAATTTAATTGTTTTCATGCAACGGGTGTCGATTATTGTAACTACTCCTGATCAAGAGATGATGTCAACGGTTAAACTAACAAATATGGATCATCATGAGAGTGCAAATATTTTCATACTAGATTACTTACAGTATTAACTTGTATGACAAAAAGAACACATAGATGCTACTTGCGTGATATGAAGATGACGAAAACGAAGAATAGAACAATGAACACAATGAACGCACGGACAAGAACGAGAACTCCAATCCAACGAAACACGTGCACAGAAAAGTATGTGCCCAAACACAGCCACAAAGAGATAGCAGCCCGCAACAGCAAGAGTGGCGGCAGCAACAGGAGATGGCGACGGTGTCGATGTGGGTGGCGACGACGGCGCGACAGGGCGGGCGAGCAGTGACTGGGGGTCACAGTGACGCTCGAACAGGATGGGAAGGGGTCTCGGCCTGGGTTGGGTCGCGACCACAGTAAGAGGAAAAAGAGGAGAGGGAATGCGGGGTCGGGGGGTTATGTCTCCGGCGATCAGAGACGACGGCGAAGAAGGAGGTCAGGGGCTAGGTCGGGATCGGGAGAGAGAGAGAGAGAGAGAGAGAGAGAGAGAGAGAGAGAGAGAGAGAGAGAGAGAGAGACGGCTAAGAAAGAGAGAAGTAGTATTAGGGTTTGGTAATTAGGATTAGGGTTCAATTAGGGTGTTTAAATAGAGACGATATGAGTTTGGGTGAACTCGGTAGTATCCAATAGGGTAAAAAGAGTCCAATAAGAGATAAATAGGCCATGAAATAGGTTTAAACAATGGAAAAGATCAAGAACAAATTGTAGAACAAATAAATGGGAATAAAAAGCTGAATCAGTGCAAAATGAATCATAAGAGAGAGAAGAACAACGACCATACAAAGGGAAAGAAATTAAATACAACCAGAAATAAAATAAATAATCACGAATTTTATTAAATATAATTAAAAATACAAATAATGAGCAATAGGGGTTACAATATCAAAGGTCTATATTTAGTCATGCATGTAATGAATGGTGTCAAGTTAAGTTCTATATTGATGACGATATACCGGATCAAGCATGAGATATCAAATGCAGGTTATTAATTATTTTATTAATCTATCTAGTGCATGTACTATTGCGTCCCATATGTTCTATACCACAGGTTCGGTGCAAGCACACAGTGAACGTTGTAGACTGATGGTGAATTCACGGATCGTGTACTCGGTAGCAAGATGACAAGATATCATGATAGCGTGATCACACAATGATAAGTAATTCTCCACCGTCCATGTAATAAATCATGCAAGCAAGAAGGCCTTTACCAAGTACATTTTCTGATCGTTCACTACCAAGTCAACCCATAATACCCGGCTTGTTAATAGTTTATTTTCATCCTATGTGAGCATGCAAGAAGGTTTCACGGTTGTATTATTCTAGGTGTGACTAATTCTAATCATTACATACAAACCAATAAGTAAACATATAATTAAACACAAATCACACAATCTGGACAGCATGACGTTGCTGTACAAAAACACAGATTACCACTACTACAGGAAAGCAAATCTGGATCCGTCAGAAATTCTAGAAAATAGACTCTCTTCTGGTTCTAGCGAATATATATAAGACATATAAAAACTACAGAAACTAGGTTGAAACTCCTATTCTTTTCAGATTTTATGTTCAGGCAGCAGGTTATGAATTATATAAATACATGTGAAATAGATCAGAAAACTCATCAATTAAATCTACAAAAATTTAGGGTGATTCCTACACGTCTAGTCTCAGCCAAATTTATTTCATATTTTTATTTTACTGTTATCATGTTCAATTTAAATATGAAACAGAAAGATATGCATGAATTTGGGAATCTGGAATTCAGATACAGCTATACTAAAATAATGATATCTAACAGATTATAACTCGAAATTCAAATTTGTCAAAATTAATGAAAAATAGATTCATGGGACTATAATTCATATTCAGAAAGTTATTTCCAATTACAACAGTAACATGGTCGAAAATCTGATACAAAAAGACACCAGCCGCAGTCCAGAAAATAGTTTGATATGAATAGGCAACAACTTTATCATACAACCATATAGTTCATGCTAACTAATAATCAAGGTGATTCTAGATGTTAAACATGCATATTTCTAGGTTTAAGATGCAATTTTACAGGCATGATAATCAATTCATTAAATCAAATTCAATCGACAAATTCAATTCATCAAATAATCCTATCACATGGATCTAGTTATTTTTCATGTAAACGTGCATATGCAATATGCAAGAGGAACTAGGTTTTAAATCAAAGATGTAGGTACGATGTTAAGAATATATCGGGTTAGCTCGTGTAAATCCTCAATATACTTAACGGAATTCAATAGCAATATGACAAAAAAGATTGGGATTTACTTGCGGAGATCAAAGAATCTTGAACAAAATAATAAACTAGTTCGAGAAGAGACTTTTCTGTTAGATGATAATTTCTAGTATATAGAATAACGGGATGAGAATACCGGGCGACGAATCCACGAACACGGAAATACGCAAGCACGCGCAAACCTGTGCAACACACAAAGAGAACAGCCAATACAGCAACTTAATTCCCTTCCTCTTCACAAACACCAAACACTGGATCGAGATCCCTCCTTCACGAACAACAAACACTACAACCCAACTCTTCTTCTCAACAACGACAGAGTGGGAGAGACGGCAGGAGGGAAACGGCAACTGTGGCGAACTCGAGGGTGATCAGGGGGTGCTGATGGCGAGGTGCTGGTGGTCGGGAAGCGACGACAGCGACGAGGGACGACGGCTTGATCGATTCTCTATTTCTCGAAGAAACATAGGAGGAGCGGGGTGGCGGGGATTCGGAGCTCTGGACGTTGATGACGAGGACGAGGGGGATCTTCGGTGGTTGTGGGGACAGCGGAGGGGATCGAGGTAGGCAGAAGGCGACGAGGGATCGATGGTGGATGGGTTCAGCGAAGGAAAGACGATGGGTTCAGTTCGCAGTTGGATGATGCAGGGGGTCGAAGCTTGGGCGAGGATGGGAAGGCGAGGGTGGTTGGATGAGCGGTGGTGAGGATGGTAGTCGGGGAACGGGAAGGCGAGGACGGGGACTTGGGTGGTGATGGGAAACAGAGATTCGGGAGAGAGAGCAGCAAGTTTGGAGAGATAGAGATTAAATATTAGGGTTTAGGGGTGTATTTATATAGGAGATTAAGATATAAGATTTTGGGTAGCGGGTTAATGGGTTTAGGCTCCAAAAAGAGAAGAATAAATATAGATCAATGAGATAGACATATAGCGGATCAATTCAAACTCAAAACACAAAGAGAAAAATTTGCAGTAAGCCAAAAATAGCACAATTCAAGCCAAAAGAGTACCAAATGGTTAAAAGAGAATAAATGAGCCCAAGAAAAGCAAGATTTATTATTCAAAGAAAATTCACATACAATAATCATGAAAAAGAAAATAGAATACAATAAAATAAAAAATAGAAAAATAGGGGGAAAATAATTAGCATTATAGGGTTTATAAAATAAAATAATCATAATCATAATAGTAACAACAACAGTAATAATAATAGTAATAGAAATAATAATAACAATAATAACAATAATAATAATAATAATATAAAAATAATATTCATGATGATGATAGTAATAGCAATAACAACTATAGATTATATAAAATAGGAATTGGGTTTAACACATTTATCAAAATAATCCAACTAGTAAAAAAAATTTGATTTGGGCTAAAATGTAAATAGTCAATCAATTAGAAATAGAAAATGAGTTGAAATATACCATTATTCGAAATAAATATAATTTTCGATTAGAAAAACACTTTAATATAAAATTCAAATCGAATTTAACAAATAATGAATTCATAAATATCGAAATACAGAAAATATTCAGGAAATACGTATTTGCTGAAATGGGGATTACATGTTGCCCATATGGCTCCCCCCAATTTCTTCATGCAGCTCCCGGAGTGCATACTTGGCTTCATTGGGGCTTAGGTGTCTAAGATAAGGTCTTCCGTCCACTTTTTTTTACGAGCACTCGAAGAGTACATTATCGATGAGGGTGAATGTCTCTGATCGGTTCTTATCTTTCATGCTTCAGCTGGGTCTAGGGGAGTTCACCATCTGACAGAAATTTCTGGATGAGATCCATCCATGTGCCCATTAGAATGCCTGAGTTGAGGCAGAGAACCTCAGGGTTCTCGATGCTAGGCTTAAGGAGCACCTCAATGAGCATTGTGTGATCGAGGCCCGCGAAGGACGATGAGGCGAGCTTGGATAAGGCATCATCCTGGCTATTGTGTTCCCTCGGGCTGCGCACAATAGCAGCCTCCCCGAAGACTATTAAGAATTCTCTGAAGCGTGCCAAGTACAGGATCATCCGAGCATCGTGGGCCTCGTACTCCCTGGTGATCTAGTTGACCACGAGCTGGGAGTCATTGAAGGCCCTTACCCGTCTTGCCAATGCTTTGTGTGGTAGCATGAGCCCGGCGATCATCGCTTCATATTCAGCCTTGTTGTTGAACGCCTGGAAGATTAGACATAGAGAATATTGGAGAACGAAGTTGTCGAGGCCCTGAGTATCACACCAGCCCTGCTTCCACCTTCACATGATGATTCGTCAGCATAGACTTCCCATATTGATTCGTCCTGTTGGACTTCAGAGGCTTCAGGAATCATGCATTCCATGATAAATTATGCAAGGATCTGCCCTTTGATGGCTGTCTGGGATTGGTAGCTGATATCATGCTGGCTGAGCTTGATTGACCACTTAATCAGGAGGTCTGGGTTCTACGGTTTGTGGAGGACTGTCTTGAGAGGTTGGTCTGTTAGGACTTGGATGGAATGCACCTGAAAGTATGGTCGGAGTTTCCGAACGGCAATTACAAATGCATAGGAAATCTTTTCCATTCTGGCATATCGGAGTTCAGTGTCGTGCAGAAATTTGCTGACATAGTATGCAGGCTTCTGGACCCCGTCTTCCTCCATGAATAATATGGCGCTAGGTGGGTGCTCTGACTCAACCAGGTAAAGGAAGAGGCATTCGCCCGACCCTGGTTTGCTGAGGAGCGGGGGGTTGGCCAGGTATAACTTCATCTGAACGAAGGCTTGCTGTTGAGGGTTCCCCCACTCGAAGCTTTTCGCCCCCCTAAGGGCTTTAAAGAAAGGGAGCGACTTTTCTCCAGACTTGGAGATAAAACGATCGATGGCTGCCAGTCAATTCGTAAGCCATTGGACCTCTTTGACATTTCTTGGATGAGCCATGGCTAGTATGGCCTGGATCTTCTCGAGGTTCACCTCGATGCCTCGCTGACTGCTATGAATCCTAGAAATTTCCTCGAAGTGATGCCAGAGGCACATTTAGAGGGGTTGAGTCGCATATTGTGGGATCGTAAGACCCCGAAAGCCTCCTCTAGATCGTTGACATGATCTTGCCCTCTCCTGATCTTAACGAGCATATCGTCGACATATACCTCCATGTTCCATCCTATCTGTTTCTTGAAGACCCGGTTGACAAGCCTTTGGTACGTGGCACCGGCGCTCTTCAGCTCGAAGGGCATGACCTTATAATAATAGAGACCGTGGACTATCACAAAGGTTGTCTTGGAAATGTCTGGGGAAACATTCCGATCTAATCATAACCTAAGAAGGCATCGATGAAACTTAGTAGCTCGTGACTCGAGGTCGCATCTATCAGGGCGTCGATGCTAGGTAGCAGAAACAGATATTTGGGATAGGCCTTGTTGAGGTCTGTAAAGTCTATGCAGATCCTCCACTAGCCACTTGGTTTCTTTACTGCCATAACATTTGCCAGCCACTGCGGGTAGCTGACTTCTTGTATGAAGCACGCTGAAAGGAGCTTGTCCTCTTCTTCCTTCACGGCTTGTTTCCTGTCAGGAGTGAACCTATGCCGCTTTGTTGGACTGGTTTGGAGTTCGGGTGGACTCTCAGTTTGTGCATAATGAGTTCATCTAAAATCCTTGGCATGTCTGAGGGTGTCCAAGTGAAGAGGTCGATATTCTGACGGATGTAGTCGATAATATCAAGCTTTAGGTTCGGAGTGAGAGACTGACTTACTCGGAACTATTTGGATTCATCCCCCTGGTAGAAGGGGATCTCTTCCAACTTGTTAATGGGTTCTGCATGTAACTGGCTTCTGTCAGATGGGAGTTCCATTGCGTCAAGGGGGAAGACCCCGCCCCCTATGACTACCTTATAGCATGCACGAGCGGACTCCTGATTACCTCGGACACTGCCGACCCTGTGGTTAGTAGGAAACTTTATTTTCAGGTGATAGGCAGAGGGTACCGCCTGTAGGGAGCAGAGTCCAGGTCTACCCAGGATAGCATTATAGGCAGCCTTGATGTTGACCACCATGAAGTCCATCACTTCTATTCAAAAGGTCAGTGTCGTTCTGGCTGTCACATCGAAAGTAACAATTCCCTCAATTTGGACAGGAATGCCTGAGACCCTGTGAAGTGTGTACTCGGCCTGCTTTATTCTCTCGCGAGAGAGTTTGAGCTTTTCGAATGCCTCTTGGAACAGGATATTGACAAAACTTCTGTTGTCAACTAGGATTCGGCGGACCGTGTGATTCGCCATGACGAGGCTGATTACTAGAGCATCACAGTGAGGGAGTCAGACAACTTTCAGATCTTCATTGGAGAATGAGACTGATGCCCCTTGGTCCCTGAGGGGCGTATAGTTGTGAATGGAGTTAACCACGCGTACAAAGGCCTTGCGTAAGGTACTGGATTCTCCCCTCATGGGTCCTCCATGGACACAGTGAAGAATCCCCCCCCCCGGCCCCTTCTAGTTCTGGCTCCGCTTCCGGGAGCCTGCCGAGCGCCCGACGAGGGGGTAAAGTTCTATGGTCCCTCGAGTAAGTTCGAGTGAACTCCCTTAGATACCCCCTCTAGATGAGTACCTCAATCTCGTCTTTGAAAGCACGACAACTATCAGTTTCATGCCCATTATCCTGGTGGAACTGATAATAGAACCTCTTGTCCCTCTTCTTATTGTTGTTCGCTCAGGGAGGATGGCGGACCATCACTTGTCCTCAATTTCCATGAGGATGGCGGATACGCTCTAAGTTAGGGGAGTGAATCTCTCAAAGCGGGGGATAGGTGGAGGTCATTTCTGACCAAAGGAATCTTTCTGAGCCTTGTTCAGTGGCTCGGAGTCATCGAATTTTCTCTTCCCCTTGGCAGGGACTTCTTTCTGCCATCCTGGGTGCAGAGCCTCCTCGGCTCGGATGTATTCTTCAACCCTATTGAGGATTTTGGAAAAGTCAAGTGGCGGCTTCTTTGCCAAGGATGCTTTCAGCTGGCCATGGAAAACATTGTGTTGGAAGGTTGCAGATGCAATGCCAGTGTCGAGAGAAGAAACTGTTTTGGCCTCGGTAGTGAACCTCCGCACAAAGTCCCAAATGGAATCTCCTTCCTTCTGTTTGAGGTCCAGAAGGAATGTGCTTGTCCTCTTGACCTTCCTGCTAGTCATGAACTGGGCGAGGAAGCTCGCCTTGAGCTGGTCGAATGAGAAGATCAAGCCAAGAGAGAGTTTTGAGAACCATTCTCGTGCTGGGCCGCGTAAAATGGCTAGGAATGTGAGACAGAGGAGAGGATCTGAGGTGCTGTGAATCAGTATGAGGGTTTTGAATCCTTCCATGTGATCAGCAAGATCAGACTCTCCATTTTACATCTCAAACTGAGGGGGTCTGAAGTTTTTTAGGATTTCAATGTCGAGTATTTTCATGGAGAACGGGGGTCGGTTAGGCTGAAACTCTCAGTTCGATTGTGACCCACCCTCACCGATTTGAGCAAAGATATTCTCCAGTTCTTGGAGGTGCTGAAGGACGGCCTCCTCACGTCTTGCCAACCGCATTGAGCCGTGGGATTCGCTTCCCTGGGCTTCCTCCTGGAGAGGGTCGTTGTTTGGACGCTCGGTTTTAGTGCCGCCTCGAAGAGCCTGGAGGACCTCATTCCGGAAGTCTAGAAACTCGGTCCTTGAGACTGGGGCCTGTTTGCCTTGACCACAAGGCGGTGGGAAATCCCTTAGAGAGTGGGTATGCCTGTGCTCTCGGCCCTGGGACGGACATGTGCTGTGGGTCAAAGCCTGGTTAGAGGGTGCAGCTCCTTTCCTTGATCGGCTGAGCTGATGCCGAAGGTCATTCGTAGGTTGTCGATTATTGAGGACGTATCGAAGGTTGTCGGCGACCGAGTGTGAAGCGCTCAGACCGGGCTCTGACTGACCCTCGGCTCGTTGCCTTCGGGTGCGTGAGTGATGAGGAGAGTCAGCTTGACGTCCCGCCGTTGGCGCTTTCTTAGCCTTTGGTGCCATGGATGTAATACCCCATATTTTAAAATAATTCTTTTAAGATTAATAAGTGAATTAAAATAATTTTTGGTGATTTAATAAACATTTTTCCGAAATTTACCTTCTTACACGTGCAAATATTTTCTTGGGAAGTTCAAAGTCAGAAAATATTTTGGGGAAGCCCATTATTTATTATTAGATATTATTTGTGAATTTAGTGGATTTTCTGATAATTATTTGACCAATTTGTAAATATTACAAAAAGATGGACTTTTGTGCAAAATTACCACTTGGAGTGAAAACTCCAAGTTTTTGGATTTTTGGGCTAGGCATGATGCATAGTCAACTCATAAAGAGTTTACTTTTTGTTTTGATAAATTTGGGTTATTTTGCAAGTTTTGATAAAGAAGAGTTTTTTTTGCAAAATTGCCACTTAGAGGGGAAAAAGTACAATTTCGTTTTCTGGGTTTTTAAAATAGTGCCGGCCAATATTAGGGTAGTTGTTTTTGTTTTTAAATCTCAATTAAGTGGTTTTATCTAATTTCCAAGTATAAGGATTTATGTATGTAAAGATATATTCAAAAGAGATATTTTGCAAATCTATTGACAAACCCTAAATACCCTATTTCCAGCCAATATAAGGTGGGGTGCAGCCGTCTCTTTGCTGCACTACACAAAGGGGTTTCTTTATTATTATTTTTCTTGGAGTTTCAAAGCGAGGATCTTGGTTTTCTTGCGAAATGAGGGATTTTCTTATTTCTTTATTATCTTCGGTTGATTCTTCGATAAGGTGAGTGACTATTGTTCTATGCATGTTTAATGTGATGATTTGTCTATTAGAAAGCATGTTAGATGATTGTATGAAGATATAATGAATTTTGATTAGTAGTTGAACTAAAAAATTGAATCTTTTCATGAAACCTACGCTTTGATAATTAATACTTCATATAGATGAATCGAGATTGTTAAAGAACTCAATAGGTATCATGAGTAGGTTGTTTTATTTTATATACTTGCTGTTTTGATTTTATTATAATGAGTTACATAATGATATTGTACAAAAGTGAACAAAAGTGGATTCATACTGTGTATATACTACAAATGTTATGTTTGGGGGTTTCGTTGAGTAGAAACTTGATGAATGATCGTTATAATTACTTATATTCATGAGTAAACTATTGTGAGTGACTGTATATGAGTTTAATGGATCATAAGAAGGGTTATTGAATTAAAAAGATCAAGTTTTGAAGTTAGATTTGGATAATCAGATTTCGGGTCTGATGCAGTTGGGCTGAAATTTTGATTTTTGTGAATTTGTGAAGTTTCGATGGATTTCTGAGTTGTTTGATACTGAATTGAATTGAAAACATTACATTACATACATACCATGAATTCTTGATGTTTACTGATACAAATATGCACACATACACTTATATACATATATATGCATATGAACACCATTTCACTGTTTTGGAGATATTATGTATTTTGTGAAGTTCTGATTTGAATCTTGATTGTTTTTATATTGAGATTGTTTGAAAATTTTACTGACTTTAACTGATGAAATTTAGAGGCTTTAAGTGATGCAATTATAGTCAGATGCACACCTACATCTATATATGCATTGTTTTGAAGATTTTAACCAAATTTGCTCTTGTATGATCTTAATGAAATTTTAATGTATTTTATAAACTCATATATGTTGTACAGGTCATATTTTAGCATCTCAGAAAATTGGTTTTTCAAATTTAAGATTTTACAAAGAACTATGCATGTATCAGTAAAACATGCACGAAATTTCAAAACCGCAGTCTGTTGGAATTTACAGTCGACTGCTTCGCTTTTGAAATGAAGACGACATTCAACTGTCATTTCTTGAGTTTCCTCTGCATCGATCCCACGATCTATGAGACTATCGGAGTGAAATAAGGGATCTAAGGAAGGACGGGGCTAACTTTATTAGTAATTTTCGCAGGACAGTCGACCGGCTACTTTCGACAGTCGACTGTCATTGTTCTGGCAGATGGGTTTCTTGAGTTTTCTGATGTTTTCTTTAAACGATTGGTTCTTTGATATTGTGGATTATTAATCTATTGTTTTAAATGACGTTTCGCTACAGATTACAGTATTTTACAGAAAGTTATATTTTGTTTATAATAGAATTTAAATTACATTTCTATGACTTTATAAAGAGAGATATATGTGGTTTTCGTAGGAATTGAAGTTTTGTGATATTCTACGACTTAAAAATATGATTTCTGCTATTTAATAGATTTAATATTTTTATTTAAATTCTGGAATTTCATGAGTACATTAAATGGATTTGATTTTGTCGATTTCTTATTATAAACGTTTTGACGATGGATTTATGAGTTTTATTGAAAGTTTTGGTATTTATGGTTGAGTTATGAGTCTTTGGAGATTGAGTGGGGTCTTAGCTACCGGCGGTTGAGATCTTGAGTTAAGCCCGGTAGGGTACACCAACTCTAAGAGATTTGCAATCTATTAAACAATTAATTAACTTAACAAGATAAGGACAGACACTAGATGGTGATATGATGAAATGAGAACATGGGTTATGGACCTCAGTATGGCATGCAGTGTGAGATAATCCCCGAAATTATCGAGGTCTGAGTGAAATAGTCTCCGGAATTACCTGCAGTGTCGGATTGATCTCCGAAATTATCGAGGTTGAGGCGATACTCATGGGTATTTGTGTGATGAGGCGTCATAACTTGCGGTGTGGGGTATTCTCGAAGATTTCCAGGTGTGAGTGAAATAGTCTCCGCAATTATTTGTAGATAGAGATTGACCTCCGAAATTATCGAGGCATGAGCTAATACTCATAGTTTATCTAGATCTCATAGTAGTCATCGTAGTAGGATTAGTTTCATAACGGGGGATTAAACCCTATCAAGTGGAGAATGATAAGTGCTAGCACCAGACATATGTAGAGTGGGATGCATAGAATCCGACAAGTATGCATTAGAGAGTCAGCATATAGCATTGATGTTTTCTTGACTTGGTTTTATGCGTGTTGTTTTCTGTTTTCCTACACTTGACACTTAGTCTAGTTTCACTTGATGTTTTCATGTTTTATTTATTGTTATTTCTTATTCCATTCGTTACTATTGTTGATACATGTTGTTTATGATTCTATACCTTATGTTTTATTTATGTTGCACTTCTTTTATGTCACTCACACCGTTATGGCTGACCCCTGTAATTTTGGGGGTTAGGGTTATCTCTAGCCCCATATTTTACAGGTAGGTACTGTTAGCTTGGGATTGGATGCATATGGTAGAATGATAATGTGGCTTATGTAAATTTTAAAGGAATGTATTGTAAAAAAAAAAGGTAATTCAAGGTGTTTTTTTTTCCGCTGTGCTTTGTAATTAATTGATGTAATAAAAGTTGAAAAATTTATCTGTGTTTTGGCTATATTTACTATTACAATTGAGTTTGATACTGGAAATTGTGGCACGTATTTCTGAGAAATTATATTAGAAATTCGAGGCACTACAATGGATGTGTATGTCTCAAGTTCGGATCCGAGCTTGGGATCGAATTAGTCTATCTGATTCCCATAGATGGCGCCAACCTGATACTGCTATTTTAAGTGTGGGAGCACAAGGTGTGAGTTCTTGTTATTTACAGTTGAAGGGACAGATTTGAGACAAATCTCGGCCACAGATCTAGATCTAAGATGGGGATTTGGTGAGGAGCAGGTGAGGGGGCACTGCTGGTAGCTGGCCACCTTGAGTACCTGCAAAATGCCTAGAGACACCGGGGGTGATTCTGGTGACAGGTCATCCGAAGATCTAGTCAGTCACTGGAAGAAATAAAAGTTAGGGTTTAGGTGGAATATTTTGATCACCTTTAAAGAGGAGGGGCCTGCTATTTATAGGCAGTGAGAGTGGGTGCCCTAAGCTTAATGGGCTGGGTTGACCCGCTTCTCTGTGGGCCTGCGCTAATGGAAGGCCCGTTGGATCCACATGCCTGATCATCAGGGATGAGCGGGTTTAGAGGGGATTAGACAACTCTGCTTGTGCTAGATTATTTACCCAAATCACTTCCACTTATTTCACAGTTATGTTATTTACCAAATGAGAACATAAAATTTAATGTTAAATTGGAAGTTTCAGTTATCAAAATTATTTAAATTCTTTTCTCATTTTCTTACTTGAAATTTGTTTTCCCTTGTAATGCTAAAATAACTATTTTAAACTTTAGTGAGATGGTGGTGTTCTCGTCAGTCGGTTCTGTTGGATAGAGGTTGTTGTCGGTGGGGTGCTATTGGTGTCGGTAGGTTGGTGTGGAGGATAAGATCGACGACAACGTCGAGAAAGGGGAAGGTGTGGAGGTGGGCGATGGTGGCCGGGTTGGTCGGGGATGATGTTAGGGGAACATTGATGAAATCTTAGATTGAATATTGAAATTTGAATTTCAAATTAGGGTTTGAAATTCAACTTATTTTTGGGGATGCGAAGGGGGAGATTTGGATGCTTTAAATTTCAATTTAGATTTTGAAATTCAAAACATATTTGAAGGGAGTGATTTAGATCATTTTTGAATTTTAATTTAGATTTTTGAAATTCAAAACATATTTGGAGAGTGGAGAGAGAAAATTTGGTTGACATTTGAATTTCAAATAAGATTTTTTGAAATTCAAATTATGTATGGGGAGTGATGGGCTAAACTATGGTATCCCGAAAAATGAGCTTTTACGGCAGAGGTGTTCATCGGCAGGGGAGTTCGTCGGGAGCGTCGGCTTGTCAGTTGAGAACAATGATTACTATTGAGGGCTAGATTTGACGTAATCGGAATATAGCATCGCGGCGAGGTTGGAATAGCGGTACAACAACATCTTCGTCGGGAGAGGAGGATGCATACCAGCAAGAGATGGTGGTTGTGGTTGTTGCCAAGGTGGACGTGTGGGGAGAAGGTTAAGGGAGTTTCTGGGGTGGAGATGAATTTTTATGGAATTCGAATTTCATATTAGATTTTTGTTGAAAATTTGAATTACATTTGGTAGGGATGGTTAGGAGAACAGGGAGCAGATGTTTTAGTCTACAAGTTTTGCTAGGGGATGGACTAGTTTATGTTGTAGGCTTAGCTATATAATTATTTTCTAGTTGTTCCGTTTTAGAAATTGATAGATGTATATTATTTGAAATACTTATTTCGTTAATTATTTATTAATGAAGCAGTGATGCGGTCACATTTTTTCTCAAAAAACTTTCACTGAAAAATTTAATGAGATAGAAACATGCTCATGTCCGTTAAGAAATGCCAAACTGTGGGGGAGATTTTAAAAAAATTTATAAATTTATTTCATAGCTAGTTTGTCTCACTTTCGAATTTCAAAAAGTAACATTTGGTTTTATGAGCCACCCTCAGTCAATCAATTTGTATTTTAATTTTTCATGACAGAGTTAAATCATTTATATATTTTTTACAAGAATATGTCAGTCCGTTGAAATTTCTTCAAACTCTGACGAATGAGACAAGATTACTTTTTAAAGAATTTCTCATCCCCTTTAGAGGAGAGATTCATTTGTTTAGCGTGCGACTGTCTATAGCGGTTATATCAATTCTATTAAGTTATTTAGTAAATATTTTTGGGTATTGTCTTGTTTTAGCCGATCTCAGCATATGTGTATTTTTATAGATCTCTATTTCAAGTATTGCTCTTATATTTACTAGGAAACACTTAAATTAGACCACTTATCAAAAGGTAGTGAAAGATACAGTAGGTGGGGGAGCTATTCAATAGGAGTATACCACCTAAGGTAGTAAAGAAAATGGTAGTAAAATTGGTAGTATCTAAAGCATTACTCATTGGATATATACATGCATGTATAAGTATTATTTTATTAATTTTTTTTGGCATATTTATTACAATACTTCTAAAGATAAACAGAGGGATATGCAGATACTAGATGATTTTATATACTTTAATTTTGAATGCTATTCCATCGGTCCCGGAACATCTTTGTGGTCTACCATATTTTGACACTGTTTTCTTCAAAGCTTCCATGAGAATTTTCTTACCTGCTACTTTTCTACTATTTTCGGGAAAAGCAGATTCATTGCCCATCATAGAAATTTATCGGTAAAATTTATCTACAGCAAATACATCTTTCATGGCTCTCCCCACTGGGCAGTGGTGTAGTGCCCAAGAACGCCCCGAATACATAGATGCACCAATAATAAGATTTCACCACAAATACAAGAATTCACAAATACAAAAACACGACGATATTCAAAGATAACAAATACTCCTTACTCAAAAATATATAAAGCTTCAAAGAGATCTTTCTCTATTCTCTCTCTCACCTTTGTTAACACTCTGCACAAGATCACTCTTGAAATTGTTTCAGTTATGATTTCTAAATCCTAGGATTTACATATATATATTTGTAGCCTCCCCAATAAACCCTAAAAGATAAATATAAATCAATTCAAAAGGATCCAAATCGGCAACCCAAATAATAGACACCGCACAAAGCGGTCAACTACACAGAAGGTGCAGTCGACTGCAATAGAGGTTCCCAAAAAAAGAGCATGGATAGTTGACTACACCCCTTGTAGTCGACTGTTAAATAGCATCGGTCGATTGAACCCGTGTGCAGTCGACTGGCTGCTGTTGTCTGCTGTCTTCTTACTGCTAATACGCATCTCGCTGCCGCTTCGTGTCTTCTTCTTCTAACTTCAATCTTATGCTTGTGTATTTGAGTTCACAAATCCTAACGAGTGGTCAAGCTCTGTTTGTAATAACAATATGACAGTTTGGAAAAATACTTTATCTTACCGAATCCCAAAAGAGACTAAACTAAACTAGTATTTTAGTGCTTATTCTAAAAGGAAAAATGACATCGATCATTGTAATGGAGTAAGTAGTCGAAAATTAATTCTCCCCTACACATCGTAGAAATATTGTTTTCCTTAACTACGTACGTCAACATTGACAGCCAGTGCTATCCTCACTCCCTCGACAATTAGAAGGATAAGAACAATCTTATGAAGGGCTATCGATTTTATATTACCCAAATCCATCATCTTTCATTATATTTTATTAATTTTCATAAGAATGGCTATGTATATATGTATGTATATATGAGAAACTATTCTGATGCTGCTTGTTTTTGGGGTGTGGGGGCAACAGGTGTGAGTTCTTATAATTTGTGAAGCGGGAGGGACGGCACCGGCGTTGATCTGAACCTGGGCTGTGGGACCGGCTCGGGGGTAGTAGGAGAGTAGAAGAGACTGGGTGCTCGTCTCTGATCTTCGTACCTCGGCTCGGATCTTAGAGACTCGGCTCGGATCATGATACTTGCACAATGCCTACAAACACCGGGAGAAGTTCTGGCGATAGGTCCTTCGACGATCTAGTCAGTCACTGAGCAAGCAACATTAGCTAGGGTTCAGGTGGGAGAAAATTTATTACATTGAGAAGGAAGAAGGGGATCTGGTATTTATAGGCAGGGGCTAATGGGTCTTTGGCCCTGATGGGCCGGGTCGGACCCGTTAGCCAGTGGGCAAGAGCTGGCAGAAGCCTGTTAGACCTGTTTGACTTGATGATCATAGGAGAGCAAAATCTGAGAAGATTTGATGGTCCAGATGGGGCCACGCCTTTTATATCATATCATAAACCCCCAACTCCATGAGGGCTGTGTAAACCAGCTGTGGAGGAGTAGTTTGTCTTCGTGGAAAGAACGAAGGGGAGTATTTGGCGAAGATGGGTTGTTGAGTCCCTGAGAAGTAACTGGGTTCAGCGTCGAGCAGAACGTTAGTAGAGTCGAGGCATAGAGCGACGAGTGAGGCCGTTCTCGAGGGGGAGTGACTATGGTGGTAGGACGGAAAACCCCTTGGAGAGCGAGCATCAAGCATCGAGCATCGAGTGTCGAGCATCGAGCGTCGACCGTCGAGTGTCGAGCATCGAGCATCGAGTGTCGAGTGTCGAGTGTCGAGCATCGAGCATCGAGTGTCGAGTGTCGAGCGTCGAGCGTCGAGCGTCGATCGTCGAGCATCGAGCGTCGAGCATCGAGCATTGAGCTCCCAAGCCTTGTGAGAAAGCTAGGGCGTTGCTCAAGATACATGTCGAGCATCGAGCATTGAGCGTCGAGCTTTAAGCTTTGTGCAAAAGCTAGGGCGTTGATCGAAGTATATGTCGATCGTCGAGCATCGAGCGTCGAGCCCCAAGCTTGTGAGAAAGCTAAGGTGTTGCTCGAGATACATGCCGAGCGTCGAGTCCCTATAGCTTGTTGGAAAAGCTAGGGCTGTGCTCGCTGTACCTGTCGAGCATCGAGCCCTAAGCTTGTGAGAAAGTTAGGGTGTTGCTCGCTGTACCTGCCGAGCGTTGAGCTGCTAGCTTGTTGGAAAAGCTAGGGGCTGTGCTCCAGATACATGCCGAGCATCGAGTGTCGACAGCATGTTGGAAAAGCTAGGGCTGTGCTCGAGATACGTATCGAGTGTCGAGCCCCTATAGCTTGTGAGAAAGCTTAGGGCATTGCTCGCTGATCCTGCTGAGCGTCGATCGTCGAACGTCGAGTGTTGAGCCCCAAGCTTGAGATAAAGCTAGGGTGTTGCTCGAGATACATGCCGAGAGTCGGCCCCTATATCTTGTTGGAAAAATTAGGGCTATGCTCGCTGTACCTGCCGAACGTCAAGCCCCCAAGCTTGTGAGAAAGCTAGGGAGTTGCTCGCTGCACCTGCCGAGCCTCGAGCCCCTACCTTGTTGAAAAAGCTAGGGCTGTGCTCGAGATACATGCCGAGTATCAAGCGTCGACAGTAGGTTGGAAAAGCTAGGGCTGTGCTCGAGATACGTGCAGAGCGTCGAGCCCCTATAGCTTGTTGGAAAAGTTAGGGCAGTGCTCGCTGTACCTGCCAAGCGTAGAGCCCCAAAGCTCCCCAAAGCTTGTGAGAAATCTAGGGCATTGCTCGTTGTACCTGCCAAGCGTCGAGCCCCTAGCTTGTTGGAAAAGCTAGGGCTGTGCTCGAGATACATGCCGAGCATCGAGCATCGACAGTAGGTTGGAAAAGCTAGGGCTGTGCTCGAGATACGTGCCGAGTGTCGAGCCCCTATAGCTTGTGAGAGAGCTTAGGTCATTGCTTGCTGATCCTGTTGAGTGTCGATCACCGAGCGTCGAGCCCCATGATTGTGAGAAAGCTAGGGTGTTGCTCGAGATACATGCCGAGCATCGAGCCCCTATAGCTTGTTGGAAAAGCTAGGGCTGTGCTCGCTGTACTTGTCGAGTGTCGAGCCCCTAGCTTGTTGGAAAAGCTAGGCTGTGCTCGAGATACATGCCGAGCGTCGAGTGTCGATAACAGGTTGGAAACACTAGGGCTGTGCTTGAGATACATGCCGAGCGTCGATAGCAGGTTGGAAACCCCCCACCCAAATGTCTTCACTGATTACTTATACCAAATTTAAATACTTTCCTAATTTAAAACCTACCAAATCCTTACCTTAGCATCAAAACCGTGAGCTGTTTTTTTTCCCTAGACCCGGATTGCACCAAGGCAACCCGACCCATTTCCTCTCCCTGTAGCCGCCTGATGTGCACCTCCTTATCTTTTTACCCTAGTGTATATATATATACCCTTATATAATTGTTTATCAATCCGCATGCTGCATACTTTTATTTTCCTTAACCATTGCACCCTATTTCCGTGCTTCATCTCTCCCGTTTTCTCTCCATCCGCCATCTCGCGCTTTCGTGCTCTTGGGGTTTTCTTGCGCGTGCTCGAGTGCGCGTGTAGATCGTTAGTGAGTTCGCCGATTTTCGTTCGTGGGTTTTGCTCCTACTTTTGAGTTCATCGTTCTTTATCCCGATTTAAGGCAAGTAACCTGCACTCCAATTCATTTGTTAGATACAAGTCAAAAAGTTCACCTATAGTATAGTTGGGTCTAGAGACGACTCATGTTTGTGTTTTGCTTGGTGAGTTTTGTCTCTATTGTGAAAACTTGATCATAGATGACTCACGACACAATTTGGACATGAATTAACATAGGATTCGCCCGCCCTTGATTTGAATCATGTATGTGAGACTTTGGTGAGAATTTGTGTTTTGGTTGAGACCATATGATGTATTTGGTGTGGATATGTTAATAACCCTAAATCATGATGTTTAGACACTTGGTAGACTTTATTTCAAGTTTGGATGTGTTTGGATCAATTTTCTTGAATCTATGTTGATTTTGTTTTAAGGGAGAAAATCTGTATTTTGACACTGTTCTGTTTTGTTTGCTGTTTTCGACTGGAATAAAGTCAGTATCTTGATTTTGGTATAAAATATGAGTTTTAGATAATTTTGTCTATTTTCAAACCCCTCTAACTTTGCTTGATTTTGATTTCGTATGACTGAGTTATGGCTGTTTTAGTACAGAGGTGTCGACCTTTTCCAGATTCTATTTTTCGGTAATTTTGATGATAAATTATTTTAAAGAACTATGCTACACATATTATTTTGATCTAAAACTTTGGTCAGTATTTCTTTATCTACTTAGGGATTACCTATAATTTTTTTTGGATTTTATTGATAAATTTTATATGCCGTTTCATGCTCGTTTATGAAAACTGTACTTACTGTATTTTACTCGCTAATCTGTAAAAAACGTATTTTCAACCTGATTCTTTTTACTGTATGAAAAATATTTGTGAAATATGAAAGTTAAATTATTTTGTCTATTTTTATCTCCCTTTGGCGGATTTGGATTTTGTTTCACGGCTTGCTAGATATTTCAGTTTTCGTACAGCAGTGTTGGGAATTCCAGATTTTCCAAAGTATCGTTTCTTGATGTTTTCTTATTTTTGATGACTAAACTAATTTTACTGGAATATTATGAAACTTTATATTTTGATTCTAGACATATAGGGGAATACCCCAGATTTTTCCTAAATTTATTTGAGAGGTTTTGATGCGGTTTTTCTAACTGAGAATTCGTTTTACTGATTTCTGTCTGAACATATTTTTCTGGATTCAAACCAGTTTTGAGTTATGATTTTGTGAATTAGTATATGACTTATTTATACTCGCTAGGTTTGTGTGGAAGTCTATTTTCCAGATCCTTCAACGGATCCAGATTTGGATGTTTGTAGTAGCGGGAATCACTGTTTTTGTGCAACACTGTCTTGCTGTCCTGAATTAGAAAGCTAGTTGTTTTACCCTGTTATGTGATATCTTGTACTTGTACTTGTTTATCTTGCACCCTGAACCTGATACATGTTTATACCCTGTTATTCTTGATATATTTTGTACATATACATTCTTGTTTGACATTAATAATAAATAACCAAGCCGGGGTTTAAGGGACAGATCTAATAGTGGATAGTTCAAAAATGTGTACTCGGAAGGGGGCCCGTGTTTCCCATATTTGGAATTTGGTATATGATTTGGATTAATTGTCCCCGAGTATACTGCCCTCTATGGTCCACTATGAAGTCTAAAGCGAAACTGTTTGTTGTAGCAACCATGTGTTATAATATAGGGCGCATGCAGTGCTACCTAGATAGTAATCAGTACAAGACTTGATACATGATACTTGAACATGATACCTAACATGATACATGCTTGCTTGATACTTGACTACATGATACATGAGATTTGATACTTGATACATGTTACATGATTACCTATTTACCTGTATACCTATTTCCTGATACCTATTACATATTTACCTGTTTACTTGATTACTTGACACTTGATTCATGCCATTTATACTTGTTCACTTTGCCATGCTAGTTGTTTATTTTGACATCATGCTTATACCATGTTTCTAGTTAGTTTTCCCATGTGATTGTATCCTACATTATAAGTGGTTCGTAACTTGCAATTGACGGGTACCTTGTTTTCTCTTTCACTCTTTCCTGCAATCTATTAAATTGCAGATTTTGGAGATCGGCTGCTAGATGGAATAGGTGAGATGAGATATTAGTTGCTGGAGCTCTTACTATATTTATTTATTTTCCTGTTGCTATTTGAATAATGTATCTTGTACTTGGATTTATTTGTATTTGGGCAATGTGCCCAGGATTATTTGTGTTATTCATATCATGACTATTTGAGATTAATATATTTTATTTCAAGTATTCTTGTTAGTATTTGGTTCATATGTGCATGTGGTTGACTTTTCTGGCTTCCGACTCTAATTATATTGTGATATGTTGTAAAGATTCTTGAACAGCTTATAGATGATGAAAATCATTCGCTGGGCTTTTTTCTCGTACATGTATTCCGTACTCTTTTTGGGAAGCGAGGCGTGACATGTACATACCGAGCACCGAGCCCCTAGCTTGTTGGAAAAGCTAGGGCTGTGCTCGAGAAACATGCCGAGCGTTGAGCGTCGATAGCAGGTTGAAAAAGCTAGGGTTGTGCTCACTGTACATATCGAGTGTCGAGCCCCTATAGCTTGTTGAACGCTGGGGCGTTACATGTGTGATGACGTCAAGGGGGGAGAATCGAGGCGTTGAAATCTTATTAGCCGTTAGATCTTGATAATTGGGATTGGACGATTCAGATTCTTTTGCAAAATTCGAGGCATCGACAGTTCCTCTATAAAACTTCCACCCCCCTCCTCATTTCTTCACTTTGCTTTCTATTTCTAAAAATTGGAGCTTCTCTCTCTAGCTGACGGCGATGAAATTTCCAGTGACATCCCATTCACGAAACCCAAGTTTGTATCACTTTTGTTATGTCGTGGTCTCAGTCCGGTTCCGAGGCGAGCGCCTCTGGTAGGGATGAAGAGGAACGTCAATCAGCCGCCACATCATGGGATCTCGACGATCGAGTTTTGGACGTAGTGCCGCTCCGTATTCGTAAGCCGTATGAGATGGAGTCCAGTGATTCTGACGGTGAGGCAGAGGTACAGGGTGAGGAAGTCAAGGAAGGAGTGGCGGATGAGGGAGCCGAGGGTGATCTTGAAGAGGATAGTGGGGACGACGCTGGGGAGGTTCCCCCCATTCTTCCACCTTTGGCGACACCGTCTCCTCCAAGGGCTTCTCGTATCCAAAAAGAGGAAGAGAAAATGGCACCTTTCGGACAGTCCGGGGATGCCAGACGAGTTTGCGCCCAAGCACGGGCTCGACGTCTCGTACGTCAAGAACCCCCAATCTATCAAGATGTATCCTGACAATGTCGAGAAGGGCTCGACGTCTCGTACGTCAAGAATCCCCGATCTATCAGGATGTATCCTAACAACGTCGAGAATTTGGTTCGATTCGGGGTGGAAATATCTTTGCCAGGCCGGATGTAATATTTCGGACGGATATTACCTCGTATAATTTACTATTTTATTATTATTTTATTATTATTTTGTTTTAATTCCAAAATCAGATTATTTTGGTGATTTTTCGCCGGTTGTCCACAAACATTGTCTACGCGCATATATCGGTCGGTGTACATCTGAAATACATCAAATTGGTAGCGCGATCCTCCGAATTGATAATAAAACTTATTTTATTATTATTTTCAAATTAAACTATTTATGAGGATTATATGAGGATTTTTTGTATACACATACATGTACACATACATACATTATATTATACTTAGTACATTATACAAAATATGTAGCATGTACTCTTGGACAATGTACTCATCTTGTCATGACAACTTAATTAGATGGTTATGGTTTGATTAGGAGGCTTAATCTAGGGTTATATGCATGAGAAGATTAAAATCCCTTCTAGAAACCTTATCCCTTTCTACCATGCTTCATGCTAAGTTAGTAAGTATCATGCTTAACTATTATTCATGCTAAGTGTATAAACATGCTTAGGATGTTGTAGGATTTATATTAAAAATACCTACCATGTTTAGGAATGATGTATGCCATGCTAAGTGTATAAACATGCTTACGATGTTGTAGGATTTATATTAAAAAATACCTACCATGTTTAGGGATGATGTATGCCATGCTAAGTGTATAAACATGCTTAGGATGTTGTAGGATTTATTCTAAAAATTCCTATCATGTTTAGGGATGATATTCATGCTTAGAATGTTATAGGATTTATTCTAAAATTTCCTATCATGTTTAAGAGTGATATACATGTTGTAGGATAAATGCTAAAATTACTTACCATGTTTAGAAGTATATATATATATATATATATATATATATATATATATATATATATATATATATATATATATATATATATATATATATACTTAGGAATGTTGTATGTTCATGCTAGTAGTTATCCATGCTTAGTAAGATATTCATGCTTAGTAGTTATTCATGCTTAATAAAGATTCATGCTTAGATGATAGTAGGAAAGTAGTATACCATGCTAGCTAAATTTGTCTATACTTAGATGATTGTAAGAAAGTAGTATACCATGCTAGTTTCATTTATCTATGCTTAGATAGTTGTAGGAAAGTGGTATATCATGCTAGATTAATTTACCCATACTCACATGCTTATAGGTAAATTGTATGCCATGCTAGATTAATGGTAGAAAAGTTGTATACCATGTTAGTCTAATTATAGGAAAGTTGTATACCATGCTAGATTAATGGTAGAAAAGTTGTATACCATGTTAGTGTAGGTAAGTTGTATACCATGCTAGATTAATGGTAGGAAAGTTGTATACCATGTTAGTTTAATTGTAGGTAAGTTGTATACCATGCTAGAATAATGGTAGGAAAGTTGTATGCCATGCTAGTTTAATTGTAGGTAAGTTGTATACCATGCTAGATTAATGGTAGGAAAGTTGTATACCATATTAGTTTAATTGTAGGTAAATTGTATACCATGCTAGATTAATATTCATGCTTACATGATACCCATGCTTAGATAAGTATATGTTCATGCTATGTTAATAGATGATCATGCTTAATCATTATTCATGCTAAGTAAATAAGTGTCATGCTAATTATTGTTTATGTTAAGTTAATGGTATCCATACTAATGATATTCATGCTTAGATTAAAGTAATTATCCATGGTTAGTTGTAGTGATTTTTATGTTATGTCCTATCCATGCTAGAATTGTTGTAGGTTGATACTCATGCTATGTTGTGTATCCATGGTTAGTTGTAGTGATTTTTACGTTATGTCCTATCCATGCTTGTAGAAACTCATGCTATGTTGTAGGTTGATACTTAACTAGTATACATGACTAGGATATTATTAAAACGTACACCATGCTATATGTTGATGTTAAAGTAGCATACCATGTCTAGGAATGAGGTATACCATGTTAAAGTTTAAATACATGCTTAGAATATTGTAGGATTAATGCTAGAATACCTACCATGCCTTGGAATGTTGTATGTTCATATTAGTTATATATCCATGCTTGGGTTGTGGTGATTAATCATGATAAGTAGTAAGCATTCACGCTCAAGTTATAACCTATGCTTGACCATAGTGGACTTCATGTCTAGATCATAGTGATTTTCATGCTAAGATTGATATAAGCACATGCTTAATCATATTCGCACTTAGGAGTATTGTGGTGAGTGGTTACGTTATGTACCATAATTAGATTGTCGTAGGAAGACGCTTGTAATTGTATGCCATGCTTAAGGCACTATAGGTTGAAGTAATAAGGATTGGGAAGACCACCAGTAATAGTTAGTCGATAAAGGCTGTTATGTCGCCTTCGGTTCTTCCTTAGTAGAATACCGATCATAGACTATTAGTAGATTCTCTGTTGCTTCTAATAATAGAAGATCAAGTTTGCTAGTAAGCACGTTTGGTTGCTTTTAAGATTGATTACCTGTATGGTTGTTTGCATATGGTTGTGCTCGTACGTGGCTCGACTGGCCCGTATGTAGCTGTGGGTCTCATACGTAGCCTATTTGGCTCGTATGTAGGTTGTTGTCTCGTACGCGGCTCGACCGGCCCGTGCGTAGCTGTTGGTCTCATACGCGGCTTATTTGGCTGGTATGTGCGTGGTTATCTTCTACGAGGCCCGCCTGGCTCGTAGGTAGTTATTGTTTCATACGTAGCTTATTGGCTCGTATGTGGTTGTTACTCGTATATAGCTTGTTAGCTAGTACACTGTTCGTTGTGCTCGTCTAGGGTGATATTGCTACCCTAAGGGCTATCGACCATCAAGACATATGTTTTCTTACCCAAAGGAACTTTGGAGGAGTCACTCCTTGTGTACCGTCGAATCTTAACCAGGGTAGGTTGATCGAGGACCGGAGTATAGACGGAATCCAAGTTTAGGGTAGCGGCATGCATGTATATTCGCACGACCGAGGTCCTGGATCGATGGGCCAGTGTTGTTGGAAATCTAGTTACCTAATTAAATAGACTAACTAGACACAAATTATAAAACCTCGCAAGTGCACGAATCGAATCGTAGCAATAGCAAGGGTCGATCCCACAGAGATTGTAGACTTCAACTAACTAATCAATAGAAAATAATAAAAATCATAATGAGTTGTTTTAAAAGTCTAAAAGGAATAAAAAGATTAAAACTAAGAAGGAATTGTTGAATCACAAATATCTCTTGAATAGTTGGGTTGTTGATCTCCACCAATAGTTAGTAATGCTAATTTGCCTTCTGAATTTACTTCCAATTACTCATGTTGTTCACTTCAAGGGCATGGTATCTACTCCTTAAAGTATTGTTTCCCTAAGCCAAGAATTAGGCATGGTATCTACTCTAATTCGTTTCTTTCCATAAGTATCTAGCAGGGTATCTACTAAGTTATACTTAGAGAAAACATCAGAACAGTGGAAACGAACAAACACTTAAAGTTCTAGAAATTGGTATCAGATCTAGATCCTCTAAGTTGATTGAACCAAGAACCCCTAAAGATTCCTTTGTTACAAATTATGAGCACGAGATTCGGTCGTCTCAATATGCTTCATATAACAGATTTAGATAAATGATAACATAAACTTGATATTCTCACGTGCTGTATGTCAGTCGACTGGCTCTCACCTCAGTCGACTGCTCTCAGACTTCAAGATCCAAGTTTGATGATCATTAATCTATGTCAATTCAACCAGATTCAATCAATAAGTAATTAGAAGATCTCAGAAGAATATAGCACTACATAACTACGGTTTCGATCTACCCAACTATGAAATTAGTTCCACATAATAATAACTTTATTGCTTAACAAGTTTGAATACATGATCAACATAAAAGAATAAAGAGAGAAGAAGAAATAAACTAATGGATTCCGGCAATATGGTCGACTGTCTGTCACACAGTCGACTGCCTTCTGGTTGCTGGATCTTCTCTTTCCTTCTTCGATGTTGATGGAGTGACGCTCTCGATGCTTGTTCAGGAACTTGGTGATTGAGTCGCTTCCCAGAGATATATCTGATCGTTGATGGAGTCGTGGATTGGAGAGAGAGGAGCCTGTTCAAGAGATGGTATTCTGATATTTATAGAACACGGCTGAGAATTAGGTTTTCCACTTTTTCAGGAAAATTCTTCTTTATTTTATTTGATGATTAATATCTTTCTCTTTTCTCCTTTCTTTCCTTATCTGTTCACCACGTCCACTTGGAAAATACCCTGTCTTTAGATTTGATTCGCTGTATAAAATCTTGATCCAAGTAGATTTGAATTTAGATGCAGGTGTATCTTTGAAGATCTTATCTGTTTACTCCGCCGCAGACCAGTCGACTTATCTTCGAATCAGTCGACTGAGTCGAGACTCATGTAGATTTCCTATTTGTTCAGACCAGTCGACTGTCTTTGGGAATAAGTCGATTGTGACGATAGTTGTGGAAAATCAGCTTCTCCTGTCCAGTCGCCTGGTTGAGGAACCAGTCGACTTATACTCTGCAGTTCTCTGTGTATTGTCCTTGAAGTCCTGAATCTGCTTCGTTTTGCTGTTACAAGCTGTTTCCTATGGAAAAGAGAGAATAAGAGTTAAATACCATATAGAGAGCTTTTAAATGTCTAATTATATTAAGATTATTGCTCTAAAAAGTGAATAATAATGTGTTCATCAAATACCCCCACACTTAGCTTTTGCTTGTCCTCAAGCAAACTAGAATTATGAATAGGGAGAATATTAACAACAATAAACTCAACCATCAAGATTTCTTATTATGTGGACATCAAAATGAAAAATATAAAACTACAAACAATTTCAGATAAAGTAAAATTAAACATACCCACTTTCTCCAGTGCAATTGTTCAGTCGTAATCCCCAAACTTAATCATATTTGTCATGCGATTAATGTAGTTATAGTATGCATCTACTCAGTCTGTGATTATCCCTTTTCTCTACTACAAATCCAGTAGCAAACTAGAGTTTTTTTTTTTTTTTTTTTTTTTTTTTTTTTTTTTTTTTTTTTTTTTTTTTTTTTTAGTCTCTTCTTTAAAGTTGTCACTTGTCTTTTGACGCGAATGCGAAACATTTGTGATGTATCCACCCGGTTACTCAACAAGTCACAAACATTAAAGTGCTTTGCATACTCATATTTCAAGTTGCCGTTTGACGTAAAGGTAAACATTGGTGATGAATACCCCTAGTTACTAAGCCCTCAAAACATTGGAGTAGACTGACTTTATTCAAATATATATACATATATTGTATCACTCTATTTACTTAAACTCGATTTAGGACTAGATCTAAAGGGAATAATTATCAGAAAAAGCATCACATTTGTTTATTATATATAATCGCATGACGCACAATTTTGTAGGGAATTATGAAACTCAACAATCCTAAAGTAAATAAGTATCCTTACTCTTACTTTATAAGAAATTGTTTACCCTAAAAAAAAAAAATCAAAAGATTCCAAATGTAACTAACTAATACCCCCACACTTAGATGGAACATTGTCCTCAATGTTCGCACAAAACATAAGATATAGGCATGTGTTACCATCTAGTAAGGAGAGACTGAAAGATAAAAATAAAAATGAATAATAATGAATAAAATAAAGGGAAAGTGTAAATACTCCCCTGAAAGTTGGGTTGCCTCCCAATAAGCGCTG
Source organism: Hemerocallis citrina (assembly GCA_017893485.1). Classification (NCBI taxonomy): domain Eukaryota; kingdom Viridiplantae; phylum Streptophyta; class Magnoliopsida; order Asparagales; family Asphodelaceae; genus Hemerocallis; species Hemerocallis citrina. Next base: position 182,855,381 of record CM030368.1, on the reverse strand, counting down.
TGTTTCATGTCTTCAGCTAGACATGATGAGTTCATGCAATGTATTGAATGATTTGAAGATTCACATCTTCCTCTTGCGGTTCTAGACTCATCTCTATGTATGGCTTTGCCCTGTGTCCGTTCACCTTGAATGTTTGATTTCGTTCTTCGCTGTGAACTTCCAATGCACCATGTGGAAAGACTTTTGTGACGATATATGGTCCATACCATCTTGACTTGAGCTTGCCTGGAAAGAGTCTTAATCTTGAGTTGTAGATCAATACCTTTTGTCCTTCATAAAACTCCTTCCTTGCTAATTGTTTATCATGGTATAACTTAGTCCTTTCCTTGTATAGCTTGGCATTTTCATATGCATCGTGCCTCAATTCTTCAAGCTCATTTAGTTGCAATCGCCTTTTGTCACCTGCCTGTTTCATATCAAAATTGAACTTTTTAATGGCCCAATAAGCTTTATGTTCCAATTCTACCGGCAGATGACATGCTTTTCCAAAGACCAAACGGTATGGTGACATGCCAATAGGTGTCTTGAAAGCGGTTCTATAGGCCCATAATGCATCGTTCAAGCGTAGTGACCAATCCCTCCTGCTTGGGTTGACTGTTTTTTCCAAGATGCTCTTTATCTCTCTATTGCTAAGCTCCACCTGCCCACTGGTTTGAGGATGATATGGAGTACCCACTCTATGTGTAATCCCATATTTCTTCATCAAAGAAGCAAATGGATGGTTATTAAAGTGGCTCCCTCCATCACTTATTATTGCTCGTGGTGTACCAAACCTAGTGAAAATGTTCTCCTGCAAAAACTTGACAACAACTTTGTGATCATTAGTTCGTGAGGGGACAGCCTCGACCCATTTAGACACATAATCCACACCAACAAGTATATATAAATAACCAAATGAGTTAGGAAATGGACCCATGAAGTCGATTCCCCAGACATCGAAAAGCTCGATTACTTGTATGTTGTGTAGTGGCATTTGATTTCTAGAAGAGATGTTGCCTGTCCTTTGGCATTTGTCGCAAGTCCCGCAAAAAGAAAAAGCATCTTTGAATACTTTAGGCCAATAAAAACCAGATTGCAATACCTTAAGTGCTGTTCTCTTTGGCCCAAAATGTCCTCCACAAGCATATTGGTGGCAATGTTGTAGAATACTCCTTTGTTCCTCGTCTGCCACACATCTTCTTATAATTTGATCAGAGCAAAATTTGAATAAATAAGGATCATCCCAATAATAGTGTTTGCTCAGATCCACCAATCTTTTCCTTTCCTGATGTGTCATACCTGGAGGAAAAACATGAGCGGTTAGAAAATTGACAATATCAGCAAACCAGGGTAGTTGTTCAGAGAGATAAGTCGACTGGTTGAGGGACCAGTCGACTGCCCCGAGGGTGTGAATATTTATTGCAAATAATTGTTCATCTGGGAAATTTTCATTCAGTGGGGGCACATTTCTCTCGTCCTCGTGCAGTAATCTGGACATGTGATCTGCCACAACATTGTCGCATCCTTTCTTGTCTCTAATCTCAAGATCGAATTCTTGAAGCAACAGCACCCATCTGATCAACCTAGGCTTAGCTTCCTTTTTAGCCAACAAATATCTCAAAGCAGCATGGTCAGTGAAAACAATAACTGTAGAACCAATTAAATATGATCTAAACTTCTCTACAGCAAAAATAACAGCTAACATTTCTTTTTCAGTTGTAGAATAATTTAGCTGTGCATCGTTTAGAGTTCGAGAAGCATAGTAAATAACATGTGGTTTCTTATTGATTCTTTGACCTAAAACAACCCCTAAGGCGTAATCACTTGCATCACACATGAGCTCAAAAGGATGGCTCCAATCTGGTGCCATGACTATAGGTGCAGAAATGAGAAGATTCTTTAATGTATTAAAAGCATTTGTACATTCTTCTGTCCATACAAACTCAACATCCTTAGCCAACAAGTCACAAAGGGGTTTGGAGATTTTTGAAAAGTCTTTTATAAATCGTCTATAAAACCCTGCATGTCCTAGAAAACTCCTAATACCCTTAACTGTAGTGGGAGGGGGTAGTTTTGATATGATGTCAATTTTTGCCTTGTCTACCTCTATTCCCCTTTTGGACACCACATGTCCCAACACAATACCTTGTTGTACCATAAAATGGCACTTCTCCCAATTCAGCACTAAATTGCATTCTTCACATCTTTTAAGCACCAGCTGCAAATGGTTAAGGCATTCATCAAAACTAGATCCAAAAACACTAAAATCATCCATAAATACCTCGATGAACCTCTCCACCATGTCTGAAAATATGCTCATCATGCATCTTTGAAATGTAGCTGGAGCATTGCACAATCCAAACGGCATCCTCCTGTAAGCAAAAGTACCAAATGGGCATGTAAAAGTGGTCTTTTCTTGATCTTCTGGAGCAATAGCAATTTGATTATAGCCGCTATAACCATCTAAAAAACAATAATGACTATATCCTGCTAATCTTTCTAACATTTGATCAATAAAAGGAAGAGGGAAGTGATCTTTCCTGGTTTCATTGTTCAGTTTCCTATAATCAATGCATACCCTCCAACCTGTGGTTACTCTTGTTGGGATAAGTTCATTCTCTTCATTTGTTACCACTGTAACTCCACTTTTCTTAGGAACTACATGTATAGGACTTACCCATTTGCTATCTGAGATAGGATAGATGATGCCAACATCTAGTAGCTTCAAAATTTCTGCTCTTACCACTTCCTTCATGTTTGGGTTGAGCCTTCTCTGTGCCTCTCTGCTAGGTTTTGCATCGTTCTCAAGCAATATCCTATGCATGCATTTGGATGGACTTATTCCCTTGATGTCTGCAATGGTCCATCCTATTGCATTTTTGTGTTCTCGCAATACCTTCAGCAGCTTTTCTTCTTCCTGTGCAGTTAAGTTGGCAGCAATTATTACTGGTAGCGTCTGGTTCTCACCTAAAAAGGCATGTTTCAAATGATCGGGCAGCTGTTTGAGTTCAATGTCTGGATGCTTCTGTACAGTCGACTGGTCCATGTCAGCAGTCGACTTGTTTTGGTTGTCTGGGTTTGGTCGACTGGTTAGAGCACCAGTCGACTTACTCTGGTCATCAGTCGCCTGATCTGTAGAAGAACACTTTTTATCAGACACCAATTTTTTAAATAAAGGTGCAGGCTTACCTGAATATGACTGTGGAGTTTCAAGGTGATGTACTGTCTCTGCAATCTCCCAGTCATCGTATTCCTGTTCAACATGAGATAAAGTTAGAGATTGCGTGATTGTGGCTTGTAGTGGTTCAACGCTATGTACCTGAAATGTTTGATCAACAATCTCCTGCACCACATCAATATTATAGCATTCATGATCATCTTGTGGTAATTTTAGTGTATCAAACATTTTAAATTCCACTTTTTCTCCGTTTATCTTCATACTTATAATGCCCTTTTTAACACAAATTTTTATATCAGCTGTACTCATAAAGGGCCTACCTAATATGATCGGTAGAGATGATGACATTGAAGATTCCTCCATATCTAACACAACAAAATCAGCAGGCAAAATAAAATCATTTACCTGAACTAGGACATCTTCTAAAATACCTCTAGGTCTCTTGATGCTGCGATCAGCCAATTGCAAAGTGATGGATGTTGGCTTGAGTTCCCCCAATCCAAGCTTTTCGTAAACAGAATAAGGAAGAAGGTTGATGCTTGCCCCCAAGTCTAACAGTGCTTTTTCAAAGAAGTGCTCACCAACTTTGCAAGGAATGGTGAAACTACCTGGATCTTTCAGTTTAGGTGGTAGTTTTCTTAATAATACAGCGCTCACTTCTTCTGTCAAAGCCACATCCTCCTTAACCTGAAATGTTCTTTTGTGAGTACAACAGTCTTTCAAAAATTTGGCATAAGAAGGAATTTGTTTAATAGCGTCAAGTAGGGGGATATTAATTTCTACCTTTTTGAGAGTTTCAAAGACGTCAAATAAATGTTGTTCTTTCTTTTTATTGACTAACCTTTGAGGGAATGGTGGTGGAACTGTCCCTACTTTTTCACTTACCTTACTTGAACCCAAAGCTTTTGATGGTTGTTTTTCTGATTTGTCTGTGCAGTCGACTGGTTTGTAAGAACAGTCGACTGGTTTGTCTGTGTGTGTTCCAATCCTGTTGTCAATTATCTTACCACTTCTTAAGGTAGTCACTGCTTGGAGTTGTTCTTGGCCTCCCGGATTTGGTATGGTTTGTGAAGGGAGTTCACCTGCCTTTCTTTCGTTTAGCTCTTTTGCAATCTGACCAATTTGGGTTTCCAACTTCTGAATTGCTTGTCCTTGTTGGTTGCTTGTTTGATGTTGTTGTTGGAGCAATTGAAGAACAGTGGTTTCAAAATCCAACTTCTTCTGTTCTGGAGCTGGTCTTTCAAACCCACTTCCCATCTGAGGGTTCCTTGCATGTTCTTGTGTGAATTGATTCCCTTGATTATTTTGATTATTGCTCCATGAGAAGTTTGGATGATTCCTCCATCCTGGGTTATATGTGTTCGAGTATGGATTGTTCTTTGGTGGAAACACTCCTCGACCCACATAATGCGCATGCTCCTGATCTGTGAAAGTAGACATGGGACATGTATCAGTTGTGTGATCTAAATGAGAACAAATTGCACACATTTCATTTGTTTGATTTTTAACTCCACCCATTGTCGACATTGCATTAACAAGCATATCAATTTTTTTATTCATGTTTGCCATTTCTAATTGAATGTTATTATTATTAGAGATCTCGTAAACTCCCTGTTTTTTCGAAGGTCCCCTTCTTGTTGAGAATTGTTGGGAGTTCTCGCTGAGTTCTTCAAAAAGTTCAATGGCTTCTTCTCCACTTTTCCGCATCAAAATTCCATTGCAAGCTGCATCAACAATTGCCTTGTTAGTGTCATTTAAACCTTCATAAAAAGCTTGTACCTGATCGTCTTTAGGCAGATTGTGAGTAGGACACTTGAGAAGCTTGCTCTTGAAATCCTTCCATGCCTCAAAGAATAAATCTCCATCCTTTTGTTGGAAGAGTTGAATCTCCCTTTTTAGCTGTTTGGTCTTTTGGGCTGGAAAGAATTCTTTCAAAAATTTCGTTGCCAATTGTTCCCATGAATTAATTGATCCTGGTTCCAAAGAATTATACCACAACTTAGCATTAAGTTTTAAAGAAAAAAGAAACAAGATTAACCTGATTTGTTCAGCAGTAAGCCCTTGGACGCTTTGTGTCCTGCAAAGATCGAAAAAGTCTTGCAAGTGAAGATGAGGCTCTTCATCTGGTTTGCCACTAAAGTGGGGAACCATACTAAGTAAATGAGGAGATAAATGCATGTTCCCTGTGGCATTAGGTTGAAAAGCAATGCAGGAAGGTTGCTCAATATTCTTAGGAGTGAATTTGTCCTGCATTGGTACTCGATTTTGTATTTCTTCAGCCATTATTGTCTGTGAGAGTGGTCTTTGTGCAGTCGACTGTCTACTGGTACCAGTCGACTGGTTGGCTGTAAAAAATTTACCTAGTTTGTGCAAAGTTCGTTCTGTTTCTGCGTCAATAGGTAGTAACTCTGGACGAAGTGATCGTCTACCGTGCATTCACCGAAGTCCTGTAACCTAAAAGAAAAATTATTAATAAAAGAAAAGAAAAGCTAATAAAAATTCTACTGACTTGTAAGTTAAAATACTAAACAATCCCCGGCAGCGGCGCCAAAAACTTGTTGTTGGAAATCTAGTTACCTAATTAAATAGACTAACTAGACACAAATTATAAAACCTCGCAAGTGCACGAATCGAATCGTAGCAATAGCAAGGGTCGATCCCACAGAGATTGTAGACTTCAACTAACTAATCAATAGAAAATAATAAAAATCATAATGAGTTGTTTTAAAAGTCTAAAAGGAATAAAAAGATTAAAACTAAGAAGGAATTGTTGAATCACAAATATCTCTTGAATAGTTGGGTTGTTGATCTCCACCAATAGTTAGTAATGCTAATTTGCCTTCTGAATTTACTTCCAATTACTCATGTTGTTCACTTCAAGGGCATGGTATCTACTCCTTAAAGTATTGTTTCCCTAAGCCAAGAATTAGGCATGGTATCTACTCTAATTCGTTTCTTTCCATAAGTATCTAGCAGGGTATCTACTAAGTTATACTTAGAGAAAACATCAGAACAGTGGAAACGAACAAACACTTAAAGTTCTAGAAATTGGTATCAGATCTAGATCCTCTAAGTTGATTGAACCAAGAACCCCTAAAGATTCCTTTGTTACAAATTATGAGCACGAGATTCGGTCGTCTCAATATGCTTCATATAACAGATTTAGATAAATGATAACATAAACTTGATATTCTCACGTGCTGTATGTCAGTCGACTGGCTCTCACCTCAGTCGACTGCTCTCAGACTTCAAGATCCAAGTTTGATGATCATTAATCTATGTCAATTCAACCAGATTCAATCAATAAGTAATTAGAAGATCTCAGAAGAATATAGCACTACATAACTACGGTTTCGATCTACCCAACTATGAAATTAGTTCCACATAATAATAACTTTATTGCTTAACAAGTTTGAATACATGATCAACATAAAAGAATAAAGAGAGAAGAAGAAATAAACTAATGGATTCCGGCAATATGGTCGACTGTCTGTCACACAGTCGACTGCCTTCTGGTTGCTGGATCTTCTCTTTCCTTCTTCGATGTTGATGGAGTGACGCTCTCGATGCTTGTTCAGGAACTTGGTGATTGAGTCGCTTCCCAGAGATATATCTGATCGTTGATGGAGTCGTGGATTGGAGAGAGAGGAGCCTGTTCAAGAGATGGTATTCTGATATTTATAGAACACGGCTGAGAATTAGGTTTTCCACTTTTTCAGGAAAATTCTTCTTTATTTTATTTGATGATTAATATCTTTCTCTTTTCTCCTTTCTTTCCTTATCTGTTCACCACGTCCACTTGGAAAATACCCTGTCTTTAGATTTGATTCGCTGTATAAAATCTTGATCCAAGTAGATTTGAATTTAGATGCAGGTGTATCTTTGAAGATCTTATCTGTTTACTCCGCCGCAGACCAGTCGACTTATCTTCGAATCAGTCGACTGAGTCGAGACTCATGTAGATTTCCTATTTGTTCAGACCAGTCGACTGTCTTTGGGAATAAGTCGACTGTGACGATAGTTGTGGAAAATCAGCTTCTCCTGTCCAGTCGTCTGGTTGAGGAACCAGTCGACTTATCCTCTGCAGTTCTCTGTGTATTGTCCTTGAAGTCCTGAATCTGCTTCGTTTTGCTGTTACAAGCTGTTTCCTATGGAAAAGAGAGAATAAGAGTTAAATACCATATAGAGAGCTTTTAAATGTCTAATTATATTAAGATTATTGCTCTAAAAAGTGAATAATAATGTGTTCATCAGCCAGGAACCGGATCCCGAAGGATTCTGGTGAGTCTAGGTTGAGCAGCCTAGTAGAGTTGTCTTGCGAAGTCTAATTTAAAGCTTAGCATGTTATGCTTATAATATTATCATCCCTAGGATTGTCGAGTCAGGGACATCATCAGGGTAGTGACTTATAAAGATTGTTTTACTTAGACCCTTGCCGAAAAGAGAGGAGTTGGTTGTAGGGGGCACCTTACGACCAACTTGTCCCTTGAGGCAGGCCTTAGGTGGTGATATTGGGTTGTACCTTTCTATCAAAGGGATACGCACGGTGCCGTCTCACAAGTTGAGGACACGGGTTGCGTATCTCGCTCTGTTAATTTCTGAAATACCGTGGCTGGGGTGCCACAGGATGCATTGTGCAGTCCTGCGCTTGCGAGACCCCAGAGGGTGCCACAGGGTAGGCTTCGCGGCTACCCTGCGCTTGCGAGACCCTATGGTTTGATTTTGGAATGAGGCCCGATACACTGGGATCGAGTGAGGTCCGGCATGCCGGGTAGTAGTGGAAAACGGAGACAACATAAGCAAACTGCATAGGGGGACTTGATCCCTTCTACAACCTCACAGAGTCATGGAGTATTGTCAGGAACAGGTTGTGTACAATTAGAATTCGTAACGCGGGTTCAAATCCCTATATATGGAGAAACAGCTTGAGATGGGGTCGCATGTAGTATGGGCTGCATGTTGCTTTCGGAGACTCGCTGACATTAGAATAGGAAGCATCCTAGTTCTATTTAAATATCGCATTAGAGTCTAGTCATAGCACTCACGAACACTTAAACTACACCAACACCATTGCCATGTTTTGTATGTTGTTCGGGAGATTCGCTGCTTTGATATCAGCCTTTAAGCGTCAATGAATACTGACGTCCCCACTTCCATAGGTACTGGATCGCCGAAGTACAAGGACGAGATTCAGGAGGACTCAAGGCAAGGAAAGCAAGGAGTCAATGTCATATTTAGTTCCGCTGTAATATGTGTATTAGTTGAAAGTACTCTGATGTAAGATGTTGAGGGTTGTAACACTTGGAAATGTAAAGGTAATATTGTAACTCTATTGTAATGCATTGCAGTTGTATAATGTTCAGACTTGTAATGTATTGAGTGTCGAATAAAAAGTTTTAAATTCTCCTATTTTTCTGTGTATTGTGACTAATTGAAGAAAAGGTCTTGGCTCGTGTCTCGGTTTTCCCAGTATTGGAAATCGGGGCGCTACACCGGACCCAGATCCAGATGGACAAAGTTCAGTGCGTTTCGACGGCCGACCACCTACCCGTGATAAGGGCTAGGTATTTCATAAGGTGAGAGTATGAGCTGATGATCCCTAGCCCTGGCCTTCGTCCGACCACCGAGTTGGCCCCTGGCTACTGTATGTTTCTCAAGGATGCCTTCATTTCGGGACTATGGCTGCCGTTGCACCCGTTTATCAAGAGGGTGCTGAGGTGGGGAGCCACCTACCCAATGTAGTATGGTCAAAACTCTTGGAAGCAGTTGGTTTGCTTCATGTTGCTATGTGAGGAGAAGGGAGTGCCCCTAAAACTGAAGTACTTCTGGGCCATTCTAGGGGTAAGCTCGTTGGGAGAGCAGGATGGCATATACTACATATCGCCTCGTCCCCATAAGAAGGTGGTGCACGGGCATCCGGACTCCATCAAAGAATGGAAGGCTAAATACTTCGTAGTCCGAAGTCTGGTGCCTTGGGATATTCCTACCGCTTGGAATTTTTACAAGTCGAACCATAAACCCCCGAAGCAGAGTGGACTGATGTTGATCGGATTATCGAGGGCTACAGCATGGGCTGGCCGAATGTGAACGAGTTGCACTTGGCCCGGATCGGACTGAGCCCAGTCGACCCTTGTATGTTTCGTTTCCTTTTTATTTAACTTTCTGCCTTCGTGTTAACATTCTTTCTTTTCCTCTGCAGCGATGGACCAGACGAAGCTCGACGCGAGGAAGGCCCTAAAGGACTTGGCCCAGAAGAGGAGGCCTGAGAAGGCTAAGTCGAAGGCGGGGTTTGCCCAGGGAGTCGCCGAAGGCCCCTTGGAACAGCCTCCCAAGAAGGCGAAGACCCTCTCCGTCAAAGGGGCGCCAGAACAGGAACCGAGCTCTAGCAGCCGAAAGGTTGCTGAGGTTCTGAAAGGCAGGACTCCCCCCCTTATGCCCTGATGCTCAGGTGATGGTGGGTAAGAAGGGGCTCAGGCGATGGGCCCCTGACTGGTCGGTGAAGGAGGCTGACACTTTAGCCGAGGGTCCCTTATCGGTCGAATTGGTGGACAGTCTCGCCACGCCGTGCGACCGAGCTATCCTGGCGACTGAGATGGTCGAGATGTGTTATATGAAGTTGGATCAAGCACACGTGATGGTAAGGTTCCTCTCGTCCGTTAGCTTTATACTTAGTGATATTTCTTTGAGTTTAAAACTTACAACTCTTGGCTCCTCGTTCGCAGGCATCTATGGCCAGGGCAGAGTGGAAAGGTCCTATGAGCTGGAGGTGAAGAATGAGGTCAGGAACTCTGGGCGATAATTGCATGAAGCGAAGGATCTGAAGATCGAGCTAGATGTGGCTCAGGGACAATTGTAGGCCCTTCGGGCCGACCTCATGACCGAATAACACGAGCATCTTCTGGCTCTGGCGTGGGTCAGGGCGGAGGCTGAAACAAAGTACAAGGACCTGGAGGCTACCGCTGGAGACGAGGTACTCGCTGCCCAAGATGAGGCTTATGATCGGGCAAAGGTGCATTTCTTGTTCCTTTACCCCGAGGCCAAGGTTGATGAACTCCACTTCGGCTGGGAGCTGCCCATCCATCCGAACACACCTAGGGAAGATGGCCTAGAGGTGTAGGTAGAGCCGAGCCTTAAGAAGGAGGCGAGAGGAGCTACGACCAACGAAGAGGTGTTGATTTCTCCTGAGAAGTAGTCTTAATCCCCTCTCCCCTCTTCTTTTTTGTATTTGCCGATTGCAGACTGGCCACCGCCTTTTGGAATGAATTTTTGAGATAATGAATACATATTTTTTGTTTTTGGACGAACTTGTATGACTTGTTATTTTGAGAGCTTGGAGTGAAATCTTGTTTCCTTTCTTTTGTGTCAGATGGATGAGACCCTCGGAGCTGCTCTCAGCTTGGCCGAGGTTAGGCGCCTTCGGGGAAAGCTAGAGACCAAGGAGTCGGTCTTGATCTGCTATCGCAAACAGCCCCGTGTTCGGGAAGTTGCCGTTAACTATTTCATGAATAATTCTAAGGAGTTGAGATTGGAGGTGGCATGCCTAAAGAAGGCCATCGCCTAACGTGAGTGGGGGAGTGCTGAGATGGCGTGGTCGTTGTCCGATGCCTCCACTAGGTGGTCGACCTCTGAGTCCTTCCTTCGCAAGGTCGTGGTGGAGAAAGAGCTGGAGATCCAGAGGATGAAGATCATGCTAGGTGCTAGCGGATCTCGCTTTCGTTCTCCTGGGAGAGGTTGACAATCCATCGAGGGTCCCTTCTTGACCCTACATTTGGAATCGACAAAGCTGGGGATGCGCAGAGCTCTGTCACCGGAGTGTCTACTTTGGCGATGACGACGGGGCCAGGCGAACCCGTAGGAGAGCAAACGTGCTCGGCGGGGCTCGAGTTAGCCTGTGTTAGCCCGAAGGGCCTCTGAGAAGAACTTAGGCTATGGTGATAGTCGTCTGTAATAAAAACTTATTGTACCATGGCCTTCAAGGCGTTATAATAAAAATTATTCTTTCGAACTGTCTTGATTTGGTTTTTAAGAATGATTGTCAAGGGCGAAGGAGAGGACGGGAGATCGAAGAATCTCTTATCTGTCGCTCCGTTCGGCTCGGTAAATGAGCCGAGGGTTGAGAACTTGGGAGATGTCTCAATCTTCCGTTTGTATCTTGTGGCCTTTGCCGAGTAGCGAGGACGTAGGGCCGAGAAGCCCTGTTCGGCTATGGAACCGAGCCCCTTCAGATTGTGAGAAAGCTGAGACTTCTGATTTTTTAGGAGAGGTCCTTGATATCCAGGCCGAAGGAGGTGTTCGAGCCCGAGGGTGATGACGAGGGCAAGGTATCCTAAGCGTCTGGTAATGGAGGATGTTTCGTCTTCCAATGTCATTAATGGTTATCAGACGTTTCGACTTTCCATGCCATAAATGCATTTTTCCGGAGGGTTATATAACCCTCACCCCTCATCGGGAATTTTCTCACCTCACCGTGAATTCTCATCATTGGTCTCTCCTGCCACCCACTGATAGTTGGGGGTAACGACTATGAGTGTTGTTTGTCCCTAGCTGCCAGCGGGTGAAAGGTGGGCTGATCTCAGAGAACGGGGCTTGGGGTGTTTTCTGAGATCAAGCACCCTAAATGAAACTTTTTTCTGATAGTCATGGGATAATGACTTTCTTTCCACCCTCTGACAATATAGGGTAATGGCTATGAGAGTTGTTTATCCCTAGTTGCAAGCGGGTGAAAGGTGGGTTGATCCATGGTTCGGGGGTCGGTGGTTCTCGCTGTGGGCGAGGGCCGTAAATCTTAACAAAATTTTTGGCAAGGGGGGTTAGCAGAAGTCCCGGCCGAAGGTTCAAGACTTGAAAATTTTTGATGAAACCCTCTTAGGTGCTCGAGGTCCAAGTCTAGTAGCGAGGACGAGAGTAAATGATGTCCGATCCGAGGGCTAGGATTTGAGTGATCGAGGGATCCTTTGTAGGTGCTTGAAGTCCATGCCGAGCGGCGAGGACGTGAGCGCCTGATGTCTGAGCCAAGGGCTAGGAGCTGAAGGATTGAGGAATCCCTTGTGGGTGCTCGAATTCCACGCCGAGCGGCAGGACGTGAGTGGATGACATCCGAGCCGAGGGCTAGGAGTTGAGTGATCGAGGGATCCTTTGTGGGAGCTCGAAGTCCATGCCGAGCGGCGAGGACGTGAGCAGCTGATGTCTAAGCTGAGGGCTAGGAGTTGAGGGATTGAGGAATCCCTCGTGGGTGCTCGGATTTCGTGCCGAACGGTGAGAACGTGATTGGATGATGTCCGAGCTGAGGGCTAGGATTTGCGGGATTGAGGAATCCCTCGTGGGTGCTCAAATTCCATGCCGAGGAGTGAGGACGTGAGCGAATGACGTATGAGCTGAGATCTAGGAGTTGAGGGATCCCTCGTGGGTGCTCGAAGTCCATGCCGAGCGGCGGGGATGTGAGCAGATGATGTCAGAGCCAAGGGCTAGGAGTTGAGGGATTGAGTAATCCCTCGTGGGTGCTCGAAGTCCATGCTAAGCGGCAAAGACATGGGCGGTTGACGTCCGAGCCGAGGGCTAGGAGTTGAGGGATTGAAGAATCCCTCGTGGGTGCTCGAAGTCCACGTTGAAAGGAGAGGATGTAAGCAGATAACACTTGATCCGAGGGCTAGGAGTTGAGGGATCGTGGAATCCCTCGTGGGTGCTCGAAGTCGACGCCAAGCGGTGAGGACGTGAGCAGATGACGTCCGAGCTGAGGGCTAGGAGTTGAGGGATTGAGGAATCCCTCGTGGGTGCTCGAAGTCCATGTCGAGCGGCGAGGACGTGAGCAGATGACGTCCGAGCCAAGGGCTAGGAGTTAAGAAAGCTAGGGCGTTGCTCGCTGTACGTGCCAAGCGTCGAGCCCCCCAAATTGTAAGAAAGCTAGGGCATTGCTTGCTGTGCATGCTGAGCGTCGAGCTCTCCAGCTTGTGAGAAAACTAGGGCATGGCTCGCTGTGCATGCCGAGCATCGAGCCCCCCAGCTTGTGAGAAAGCTAGGCGTGGCTCACTATGCATGCAGAGCGTCGAGCTCCCAACTTGTGAGAAAGCTAGGGCGTTGCTCGCTATACATGACGAGCGTGGTGCCTTTATGGCTTGTGAGAAAGCTCGGGCGTTGCTCGCTGTACATGCTGAGCATTGGGTCCTTATAGCTTGTGAGAAATCTTGGGCGTTTCTCGCTGTACATGCTGAGCGTCGAGCCCCCCAGCTTGTGAAAAGGCTAGGGTGTGGCTCGCTGTCCATGCAGAGCATCGAGTCTTCAACTTGTGAGAAAGCTAGGGCATTGCTCGCTGTACATGCTGAGCGTTGAGCCTTTATAGCTTGTGAGAAAGTTAGGGCGTTGCTCGCTATACATGTTGAGCGTCGAGCCCCCCAGCTTGTGAGAAAGCTAGGGCATGGCTCGCTGTGCATGCAGAGCGTCGAGCCCCCGACTTGTGTGAAAGCTAGGGCATTGCTCACTGTACATGCCGAGCATCGAGCCTTTACAGCTTGTCAGAAAGCTAGTGCGTTGCTCATTGTACATGTCGAGCATCGCAGCCTTATAGCTTGAGGAAGTCGGTGCCTTGCTTGAAGTCACTTCCGAGGGTCGAGCCTCCCTCAGTTTGCGAGAATACACAAAAATTTGAGCAAAAAAGGGAAAGAAACAAGATTACACTTTATTCTTTCTACTATTCTATGTTTACACAAAATGGGGTGGCACATACTGCTGATTACAAAGGGTCGGTTACACAAGTTCGGTTACAAAAGAAGTCTAGTCCTCCTTTTCGAGGAACTTGATGAGGTGCTCCCGTTCCAGGACCTCTTCACTACCCTGCCCCCCAGGTCTTCGAATCGGTACGTGTCGGGGTGTACCGCTTCGAAGACCTTTTATGGACCCTCCCAATTGGGGGCCAGCTTTCTCTTTTTGCTGGGGTCGGATACCGCTAGTTTTCTGAGCACGAGGTTACCTTGTTTGATGTTGGTTGGGTGGACCTTTTTGTTATAAAATCTCTCGATTTGTTGTTGGTATATGCTTCTTCTGACAGCAGACTTTTCTCTGACCTCATCGATCAGATCCAAGTTGGCTTTGAGGTTGGTTGAGTTGGTCTCCTCGTTGAAGCCCATGATCCTCGGCAAAGGGAGTCTGATTTCTAAGGGGATGATCGCCTCAGTGTCGTAGGTTAGGTTGAATGGTGATTCGCCAGTGGGGATTCTCTGAGTTGTTCGGTGCGCCCAGAGGACGCTCGGTAACTCGTCGACCTACAGTCCCTTGGGAGAATTATCCAACCGCTTCTTGAGCCCGTCAAGGATTTGGCAATTGACATTATCTGCTTGGCCATTTGACTGAGGATGAAGAGCTGCTGGATGCCGATGTTTTCATAGATTTTTCGAAAGTTCTTTCCTGCAAATTAGGTTTCGTTATCGGTGATGAGCACCTGTGGGATCTCGAACCCACAGATGATGTGCTTCCAAAAAAATTGTTGAGTTTGATGCTTGGTGATCATGGCCAGGGATTCGGCCTCGATTCACTTGGTGAAGTAGTCGATGGCTACTACTAGAAAATGCCTTTGGCCTGTTGCTTTTGGGAAGGGGCCGACCAAGTCCATCCCCCACATGGAAAAGGGGGTTGGGCTGGCCAGCGACTGAAGGTTGGTTTGAGGAAGTCGTTTCACCGAGAAGAATCTCTGGTAAGGGCCGCATATTCTTACGAGGTCCTGGGTATCCTGTAACTTGGTCGGCCAGTAATAACTGTGGTTTATGGCTTTCCTAGCGAGCGACCTGCTCCCTATGTGGCATCCTCCGATCCCCTTATGTAGCTTTTTCAGCGCATATTTGGCCTCGTCGGGGGCCAAGCAGTGGAGATAAGTTCTTCTGTCCACCTTCGTGTAGGAGCGTTTGAAGAGTCTCCCATCGATCATAGTGAATCTTTCTGAGCGGACTTTGGTCCTTCTCGCCTCGGCCCAATCCTCAAGAAGTTTACCCTCTTTCAGAAAATTTCGGATGGGTGCCATCCAGGTGTCCGATTGAGCCTCGACAACGAGGCATGGGGCCTCAGGAAAGTTGATGCTAGGCTTTAGGAGAACTTTGATTAAGACGGTATGGTCGAGGCCTTCGAAGGACGTTGATGCGAGCTTGGACAAAGAGTCAGCTTGGGCATTTTTCTCTCTCAGGATCCATTCCACCGATGCGAAGTCGAAGGCGGTTAAGAGTTGTTGGACTAGTACCAAGTATTGGACCATTCGAGTGTCCCGAGCCTCATACTCCCCGATGATCAGGTTGACCACAAGATGCGAGTCACTGAAGGCCCTGATTTTCCTTACCCCATCCTTATGTGCTAATGTGAGCCCTATGATCATCGCCACGTACTCCGCCTCGTTGTTGGACGCGGGGAAGTTTGGGCATAGGGAATACTGGAGAACGAAGTCGTTGGGGCCTCTGAGTATGACGCCCGCACCGCTTCCAACCTCGCAGGACAAACCGTCGACATAAACCTCCCAAATTGGTTCCCCTTTTTGAAGTTCGGACGGCTCGGAAATTGTGCACTCCGTGATGAATTCGGCGAGGGTCTGCCCTTTAATAGCCGTTCTGGGTTGGTAGCTGATGTCGTACTAGCTCAGTTTGATCGACCACTTGATTAAGCGGCCAAAATTCTCCGGCTTATGGAGGACGCCCTGGGAGGTTGTTCCGTGAGAACCTGGATCGAGTGGGCCTGGAAATACGGACGGAGCTTTTGCGCAGCCATGACTAGAGCGTAGGCGACCTTAATGGGTCTCGGCCGCGAGCAGGACTTTACTGACATAGTAGAGTGGCTTATGAACTCTGTCCTCCTCTTTGACTAACACGGCGTTGAGCGAGTGTTCTGAGGCCGATAGGTAAAGGGAGAGGGATTCTCCTGGCCCGGGCTTGCTTAGAAAAGGAGGGCTGGCGAGGTAGACTTTCAGTTGGTCGAACACCTGCTGCTGAGAATCCCCCCATTCGAAGCCTTTCGCTCCTCGTAGGGCCTTGAAAAAGGGGAGCGACTTCTCTCCAGACTTGGAGAGGAAGCGGCCGATGGTCGCCAGTCGTCCCGTGAACCGTTGAACTTCCTTTATATTTCTAGGAGGGGCCATGTCGATTATGGCTTGGATCTTCTTGGGGTTCGCCTCTATGCCGCGCTGGCTGACGAAGAACCCAAGAAATTTTCCCAAAGAGACGTCGAAGGCGCACTTAGCGGGATTGAGCCTCATGTTATGGAACCGAAGGACGCCAAAAGCTTCCTCAAGGTCGGCCACATGATTCGCCCTCGGTGACTCTTGACGAGCATGTCTTCAACGTATACCTCCATGTTCCGACCGATCTGTTCTTTGAACACCCAGTTGAAGAGCCTCTGATAGGTGGCATCAGCGTTCTTTAGCCCGAAGGGCATGACCCAGTAGCAGTAGAGATCTTGGTCGGTTACGAAGGATGTCTTGGCAGTGTCCAGAGGGAACATCCGGATCTAGTTATAGTCTGAAAAGGCATCCATGAAGGTCAGTAGCTCGTGACCCAACGTTGCGTTGACCAGAGCATCGATGCTTGGGAGAGGGGAAAGGATCTTTGGGGCACGCCTTATTGAGGTCCGTGAAGTCTATACAGATCCTCCACTTCATGCTTGCCTTCTTCACCATCACAATGTTAGCCAGCCACTCGGGATAGCTGACCTCTTGTATGAACTGGGCAGACATAAGTTTGTCGACCTCCTCCTTCATTGCTTGTTATCTCTCGGGAACGAACTTACGTCGCTTTTGTTGGATCGCCTTGGAGCCCGGGTGGACGCTTAGTTTGTGAATGATGAGGTCTTCAGAAATCCTGGGGATGTTAGATGGGGTCTAATCAAAGGGGTCAATATTACGGCGAATACACTCGAGTAGGGTCGGTCTAAGATCGGGGGAGAGGGAGCAGCTCACGCGAAACCATTTAGATTTTTCTTCTGCCTTGAAGGAGACCTCTTCCAATTCGTCCACAGGTTCCGACACGGACTGGTTTCTTTCGGGTGGAATTTCTACCACATCAAGACGGAATACTGCGGTCAAATAGCATGAGCGTGCAGACTCCTGGTTACCCCGGACAACACCGACTCCGCGATCGGTGGGGAATTTTAGTTTCAGGTGGTAGGCAGAGGGAACTGCCTGAAACGAGCAGAGGCCGGGTCGGCCGAGAATGGCATTGTATGCAGCCTTGATATTGATCACCATGAAGTTCATTGATTTGGTTCGCATAATCGGGGTCATCCCGGTGGTGACGTCGAGCGTGACGATCCCCTCAATTTGGACAGAGACATCGGAGAACCCGTGAAAGGTGTACTCGTCTGGTTTTAACTTCTCACGGGGGAGCTTCAGGTTTTCAAAAACTTCCAAGAAGAGGATGTTGACCGAGCTTCCATTGTTTACAAGAATTCGGCAAACTTCAAAGTTTGCCATGGCGAGGCTGATGATGAGGGCATCATAATGCGGTAGCAGGACGCCTTCCAAGTCCTTTCCTGAGAAGAAGACCGCCTACTACCGAACCCGGGGAGGGGGATGGTCATGGACCGAACTGACTTCCCACAAGAATGCCTTACGGGAAGTGTTGGATTCCCCTCCCATGGGTCTACCATGGACGCAGTGTAGGATGTTCGTCCCGCGGTCTCTTCAGGCTCAGGGCACTGCTCGGACTTTTGGTTGACCATTCGAGGAGGAGACGATGGCCTCGGATTCCTCGGGTCCCTCCGGTCTCTCGGGCTGGTCCGAGTGAACTACCTTAGGTACCCCCGCTGGATGAGGGCCTCGATCTCTTCTTTAAGGGCATGACAGTTGTCCGTCTTGTGCCCATGGTCTCGGTGAAACCGGTAGTAGAACCTCTGATCCCATTTTTTTTGTTGGTCGGTCGGAGAGGGAGTCGGACGATCGCTTTGTCCTTAATCTCTAAGAGGATGGCTACCACGTTCTGGGTTAGTGGTGTATATCTTTCAAAACGGGGAACCGGAGATGGCCTCCTCTGACCAGATGTGTCCTTTAGGGTCTTCTTGGGTGGGCTCGGAGTCATCCGCCTTTCGCTTCCCCTTGGTGGTAGATTCTTTAATGCCCTCGCGGGGCAGAGCTTCCTCTGCCCGGATATACTTCTCAATCCTGTTAAGGAGGTCAGGAAAATACATGAGCGGTTTCTTGGATAACGAGGCCTTTAACTGGCCGTGGCGAACATTGTGTCAGAAGGCTGCAGAGGC
Source organism: Hemerocallis citrina (assembly GCA_017893485.1). NCBI lineage: Eukaryota > Viridiplantae > Streptophyta > Magnoliopsida > Asparagales > Asphodelaceae > Hemerocallis > Hemerocallis citrina. Next base: position 182,837,008 of record CM030368.1, on the reverse strand, counting down.
AACGCCTGCATCGAGAGAAGAGAGCACCCTTGCCTCGGTGGTGAACCTTCATACGAACTCCCGGAGGGACTCACCCTCCTTCTTCTTGAGGTCCAAGAGGGTTGCTCTCATCTTTTCGACCTATCGACTGGTCACGAAGTGGGCCAGGAAGTTTGCTTCGAGATGGTCGAATGAGAAGACCGAGCCGGGCGTGAGCTTTGAAAACCGTTCCAGAGCCGGGCCACATAGGGTGGCCAGGAAGGCGCGACATAGGAGAGGATCTGATGCGTTGTGAATCAACATGAGGATTTTGAACCCCTCCATTTGATCAGCTGGGTCCCCCTTACCGTTGTAAGTCTCGAATTGGGGCGGTCTGAAATTCCTGGGAATCTCTGCGTCGAGGATTTGGGGGGAGAATGGAGGTCGGTTCGGCCGGTTTCCCTGCCCAGATTGGGGTCTTCCCTCGCTAATGTGGGCAAGGCGGTTCTCCATTTCCTAGAGGCGCCGAAGGACGGCCTCATCTGGTTGACGTGGGCGAGATGAACCGTGAGATTCGTCACCTGGGCTTCTGGCAAAGGACCAGGTTGGTGCGTGCATGATTCTGGGGCCGCCCCGAATGGCCTGTAGGACCTCGTTCCTAGAGTTTTGGAACTCGGCTCTCGTGACAGGGTGCACTGGTTCCCATTCTTGGGTCGGCACCGTAGTATGGTTCGAAGCCGAGTTGGAAGCGGCTCGTCCCCTTGAACGGCTGAGCTGTCGGTCCTGGATGACACGCCGTAAGTTTCGAGCGACCGAGCGTGAAGCGCTCGGTTCGAGACCTGCTGGTCCATTGGCTCGTGGTCAATTGGAGCCCTAGAAGTTTACATGGCCATGAGAGGGAGGGGGTCTGGAAGATGTCCATAGGTGATGGCTCTCCTTGCTTTGGGAGCCATGGGGAGGGCCGGGCTCGGGATGAGGCCGAAGGCCGGGATCGGACTAATATCGGTGATGTACCTGTTTCCCATAGGCGGTGCCAACCTGATGCTGATTATTTTGGGGGTGTAGGGGCAACAGGTGTAGCGCCCCGAATTCCTAACATAGGAACTCGTGACACACTCTAGGATCTTTCTTCAAATGAGTAACAACACAACGAAAATCACAGGAAATTAAAACTTTTATTACATCAAATTATTATTAGAATGCCCAATGATTATAACAATTACAATTAATTGGTACAACTTGGATGTACAATAAAATCTGGACAGTAACTTTCACAAGGATGCTTTCCCCTGCTAGAGTTTTTCCGCGCTCTCAAGCCGGCAATCCTGCACTGATAACTGTGGGCACGTCAGTTGAATACAACTGACGAAATGCTATACTCGGCTATCCTCTCTACGCCATAACATAACGATTCCAACCTCAACAACCACAAATATTTGATGCGAAGAAAAAGGGTGATGCCAAACAAGTGTCGGTGTATGCCATGGTCTAATCTAATGCACACACTATGCACACATGCTTCTAAAGCTAATGCACGCTTGGTTGAAAGATATGCATCCCATACTACACATCCCCCAACCAAATGACGTTCTTCAGTTGATAAGGCTCAACCTCCGATATGCATCCTACACTTGTTCTCTCTCCTGTCTCTGATTCCAGTGATGGTGAGGCTACAGTCGTCCGGCTTGCTCCAGTCACTGCAGTTAATAGTGGTTTCCATTACCTCGTGTTTTACCCATTATTCCCGGAATCTCAGCCACAAGCTTACTTTGCCACGGCTGGGGTTACAGTCACAGGCTTACTCCATCACGAATGGACCCATGGTATGTTGCTATATCTACGTCTCTCCGGACCTCACCAAAAGCTGATATACGGACACCAGGGCTCACTGCCGAAGGACTTAGAACCTTTCCCATAGAGTCTCACTCACCAAGCCTTTCTCTAATCCTCTTGCCCGCATTGATTAACAAAGGACCTGACGGATATAGGGTTTCCCCAACTTCGCTACCCTCGTCCATACACTAGAACATAACTTGCAGTCGAGACGTCGTCAACACTCCAAACCTCCTCAAAGGTTGTTACGGACATAAAGGCATCCATGCCGAAGACAGCAGAGCCCCCACAGAGTTTCACTCCCCAGGGCAGCTCGGGGTCCCTGTCCGCATTAAACGAACCTAGGATTTGGCTAGGCGTGATGACGCCATGCGTCCCCCTGACAGGCGAACACCCTCGCCAGTGCCTGTCCTTACATTCAACCAAGACTCGATCTAGTCCTACCAAGGTATCAATGCTACCCCACTCCAAGATTAATCATAGGATTACTAGCATTTCTTTCATCACCCGATTTCTAAAAATCCATTACCCTAGCCAATCTCTAATCCTCCTTCATTTTCCTTATTAGATGTATGAACCTCTAGGCAAGCCTAGAACTATCTCATATTATCCATTCCCTTGGTTAGGCGATCTATCTACCATTTCCAATCCTTAACTTGGTAATCAACTTAGTTTGCTATGAACAACTAGTTAAGTTCTACTTGTAGACTCTTTCTAGTTAGTTACCTTTATCATTAATGGATCTTAACCCATCCCATAATAGGACTCAACTAGCCCTCAAGTCCGACCCAAGGGTTGACCCGCCTCGGTCCACACTCGGCACGAATCAACGACGAACCGACTCCGTCGATCACCACAACCGTCATCTATGCTTGGAGTTCGATCGCAACCTCGGACCGATCAACACATAGCTCCCGCTAACCTTCACGCTCCACGATCCTCGACACATGGTAGCTCCAAAACACAACCATGGAATCCATCCATGCACGGCGAGTGCTTCGGCGGACGAGTCATCTCCTCCAAAGTGTTCGATGCGACACAGGTCCTATTCTACCCGTCTAGGTTTTGTCAACAAGGCTTAATCCTAGAGTCTTAATACTCAACCGAGGTATCCCAACAAGGTACACTACACTAGGAGTAAGTCCTAACCCATGAATACACAAAAAGGGGGTGCTAGAAGGCCTAAAAATGACAATTTATAATTCCAAACAGTAAGTATGCGTTTGGCGTTTATGCCAAAACTGAGTCATTCCCGATCCCGTTTCCTTGAAGAATCGCAGTCGGGCGCTCCCATGCTTCTACTCAAAGTAGACAGCAAGTATAAGCACACTTTGGACATGGATTTCATCTCAAAGTGGTCAACAACAATACCCCAACATCCAATACAATTTCCATTTCAAAACAATGAACAACATTGTCTATATTGGGGTCTACAAGCAACTATGAGCTACCCTTAGCAAGGAACTTTAATAATTTTAGTCCTAACTCATATCCACATCTATAACATGATTTGTTACCTCAAACAGCAACTCTAAGCTAATAAAGTACAAGTTCAAACTCATTTCCATGAACATGGTGCAAAACAGTGAGCTCTATGATTTACTGTGTTTCTGTCATCACTTGCAAAAATCATATAAAATCATACGCTTACCCAAATCTTAATTTCTTGTTCATTCCAGAAAGGTCTATGTGTCTACTACAACTTCCTAGTTTCAAGTTTCTTCAGATAAGGTCGTTTACATGCTCTTATGGTCCCATCTTTAACAAGCATACAGATTTCCTGAACAACACAATCATATTAACACAGTCATTAGAGAAAATTAATTTGAAATAGTAAATGGTGTCAGAACTTTATGAAATTTTAGATTCTAGCTCCTGACACATGATTTTACAACACTTACAAAAATCAGGTGATTCTACCAAGTAGATTTTTAATTATGTCTCTTTGAATGTCATAAAAAACAGAGCAATAACAGCAGCAGTTCTGTTTATTAAAATAACTAGCTGAGTTTGCATGAACAGTGGTCCAAAACACATGAAATTTGAAATATAGGTCTTAGATACATTCAACATTAACATACTAAAATTTCAGATCATTCCCATAAGTATGTTGCACGATACAAGTCACTTTTCTCACAACAGTAACAACAAAAACTGTTTCTTTTTCTTTTGACCAGCATGCAAGTTTGCATTTTATTTTAATAGCAGAAAAAAATCATAAAAATATAGAAAACTTACTGAAGGTGCACGACACATGAATGAACATCATATAAAAATTTCAAGTTAATCCAACCAGTAGTGTTACAGTTATGAGCTACAGACTGACAACAAAATTTCAGCCTTTTAACAGGATTTTCTGTTTTGGATTTCTTAACACAAAAACGAGTTATTAAGGTTCATTCTAGAGCATGCATGTCATTTTTCAATCACTACACTCACCATTTAACAAGCAAAAATAAACAAAGAGGTTAGAAACACCCACCTTGATGGATTTTGATGGACAAGAGATCTTACAAGCTCCTAGCTTCAAGATTGGCCTTCTTGCTCCTTGCTCCTTGCCTTCTTGGCTCCTTAGATCCTCCTCCTTCGCTTCTCTTCTTCTTCTTACTCCAAATCAGTAGTAAGGTCTCTCTTACTCTCTTTCTTTTTCTTTTTCTCTTTCTCTTGAGTGTGGAAGTTGTAGGAGATGGAAATGAGAAGTAGAGATGGGAGGGGTTTAAAAAACAAAAGAGAGGAAAGTGGAGGGGGTTTGGCCAGATTTGGGCATGGGGATAGAGAGAGAATCTCCTCTTGCATTGGCTCATGAGGGAGGTGGAGTGTAGGACGAGAGAAAGACTCATCATGAAGCAATTTGAGTTCAAAAACCCTAACCCTAGTCCTCTTTTTTCCCTCCCTTTCCCTCTCAAACTTGGCCGGCCTATGATGGGCTCCTTTTCATTTTTTTTTGTTTGTGTGTTATTTTGTTTGTTTCATTGGGCCTCTCAAGCCTAAACTCAAAAACACATATGCATATATATATATATGTTCATATGCATAGTTGGAGGTTATTAGTAAAAAAATAATTCTTTTAAATAAAAAAAATATAATTTTATAAATTGTAGAATTTAGTTTGTTTATAAAACGTATTCATCAAAATTAGGATCGTTACATCACTCCCTTCTTAGAATAGTTTTGTCCGCAAAACTACACTTAGTGGGAGGAAAAACTAAAATGAAAGAAAAAAAAATTCACATAAATAACTCCGGGTAAGTTTCCTGCATTCCGCTCTCTGGCTCCCAAGTAGCTTCTTCGATGAATTGATTCCTCCAGAGAATCTTGACCATCGGAATGATCTTGTTTCTCAGCACCTTTTCTTGACGATCTATTATCTGCACAGGTCGCTCCTTGTAGGAGAGGTCCACTTGCAAGTCTTCTGGAATTTTGGGTAGTTGATGACTCGGGTCTGGCACGTACTTCCTCAGCATGGAGACGTGGAAAACATTATGCACCTGGGCTAACTCGGGGGGTATTTTCAACCTGTAGGCGGCTTTCCCGATCCTTTTCAAGATTCTGTAGAGTCCAATGTACCTCGGGGACAGCTTGTCACCCCTTCCAAATCTAACCACGCCCTTGGTCGGCGAGACCTTCAAGAATACGGAATCTTCTTCCTCAAATTCTAGCTCTCTACGGCGGGTATCGGCATAGCTCTTCTGCCTACTCTGCGTGATCTGTAGCCTCTTTCTTATTAATTCAACCTTCTCCGAAGTCTACTGTACAATTTTCGGTCCGAACATCTGTCTCTCGCCCGCTTCATACTAGCATATGGGTGTCCTACACTTCCTCCCGTACAGTGCTTCGAATGGAGCCATCCCGATACTGGCCTGGTAGCTATTGTTGTAAGAAAATTCAACCTGCTTTAGATACTTCTCCCAGCTCCCTCCGAAGTCCAAGATGCATGCTCAGAGCATATCCTCCAACATATGGTTCACCCTTTTTGTTTGTCCATCGGTCTGTGGGTGTAAAGCAGTACTGAAATCTGTTCTTGTCCCTAAGGCTGTCTGTAGACTCTTCCAAAATCGTGAGGTAAACCTCGCGTCTCTGTTAGAAACTATAGATACTGGTACACCGTGTAGTTTCACGATCTCCAGAATGTAGACTTCTGCCAACTTCTCCAAAGACCAGGTTGTCCTCACCGGTATAAAATGCGCTGATTTCGTTAACTGGTCCACGAACAACAAAATGGAATCATTCCCCCTAGGACTCCTTGGTAATCCTGTAACGAAATCCATACTGATGTCCTCCCACTTTCATACTGAAATCGGCAAGGGCTGTAGTAACCCTTCGGCTTCTGTTTTTCTGCTTTTACCCTCTGACAAGTGAGACATCTGGCTATGAACTCCGCTATATCTTGCTTCATTCCGGCCCACCAATAGAACTGCTTCACGTCTCACTACATCTTCTTGCTCCCTGGATGAACTGCCAGTAAGGTGGTGTGTGCTTCCTTCATGATCTCCGCCCTAGGATCCCCTACCTTTGGCGCACACAACCGATCTCCAAACCATAGCACTCTTTCTTTAACATTGAACTCGGGAAGTTTTCCTTCTTTCTCTTACTCCTTGAGTGCCTGGGTCTCCGCATCGCCATCTTGACTCCTCTTCACTCGGTCCCTCAGACTTGGTTGGAGATCTAATCGAGCTAACATAGCACCCAACCCTTGAGAAATCATCTCGATACCGACTCTCCTTATCTCTTCTTAGGAAATGCTCCTCTTCCTACCGAGTGCATCTACCACCACGTTGGCCTTTCCTGGATGGTACAAAACCTCCGGCCTGATATCTTCCAACACTTCCAACCATCGCCTCTGCCTCAGATTTAAGTCCTTCTGCTGATAAGATATATTTTAAGCTCTTGTGGTCTGTGTACATCTCCACTCTTTCTCCGTAGATATAATGTCTCTATATCTTCAAGGCAAAGATGATAGCAGCTAGCTCTAAGTCATGTGTTGGATAGTTCTTCTCATGTGGTCGGAGCTGCCTCGATCCATAGGCAATGACTTTCCTCTCTTGCATCAGAACGCATCCAAAATCCAAGTGAGATGCATCACTGTAGATCACATACCCTTTACCCGGTTGAGGTAAGACCAAAACCGGTGCTGATATCAATCGGTTCTTCAGCTCATGGAAATAGGCTTCACACTTGTCGATCCATTCAAACTCCTTGTCCTTCCTTGTTAAAGCTGTGAGTGGTACTGCAATCTTAGTATAATCCTGAATGAACTTCTTGTAGTACCCGATCAAACCCAAAAAGCTCCTTACTTCCTTCACTGTCCTTGGCTGAGGACAATCCTTCACCGCCTCTATCTTTTGTGGGTCAGTGGCCACTCCCTTCTTAGAAAGGACATGGCCGAGGAAAGCTACTTCTGACTTCCAGAACTCGTACTTGGAAAGCTTCACGTACAACTCTTGCTCTTGAAGCTTGCTCAAAACCACAGATAAATGCTCGGCATGATCCTCCTCGGTCTTTGAGTACACCAAAATCTCATCTATGAATACCACCACAAATGAATCGATGAATGGCCGTAGGACTCGTTTCATCAAATCCATGAAGACTGCTGGGGCATTGGTCACTCCAAATGGCATCACCAGAAACTCATAGTGCCCATGCCACATCCTGAAAGCTGTCTTTGGTATGTATTCCTCCTTGACACGGACCTGATGTTAACCCGATCGTAGATCGATCTTTAAGAACACTGTGGCTCCTTGTAGCTGATCGAACAAGTCGTCGATCCTGAAAATTGGATATTTGTTTTGGAATATGACTTTGTTCAATTCCCGATAGTCAATACACATCCTTGATGACCCGTCCTTCTTCTTGACCAGCAGTACCGGTGCTCCCCAAGGAGAGGCACTAGGCCTGATGAGTCCCTTCTGCAGCAATTCCTCTATTTGCTTCTTGAATTCATTATGTTCTACTGGTGCCATCCGATATGGCATCTTTGATACGGGTGCACTGCTAGGCTGGATCACGATACTGAACTCTATATCCCTTGGTGGCGGTAACCTTAGTAACTCCTCCAAAAATACGAGTGGAAAGTCTCGTACAATGGGTATCCCTTTGACTTCCTTCGGTACTTTACTCCCGACTGTAGCCACCAAAATCTTCCCGTTTTTCTTCTTCCCTTGAAACACAATTTCCGATCTCTCGGGTATGGCTAAGGTCACCTTCTTCCCTTTGAAGTCGATATTTGCCTTGCACTTGGACATCCAATCCATCCCGATTATTACATCAGCTCCCACCAAACCCAACTCCAGCAAGTCTATATTCAAGGTTTCTCCTCCAACTTGGAGTTTATAGTCCTTGTAACATACATCCGTAGTGAGAGTTACCCCTGATGGTGTAGCTACCATTAGAGCTAACTCAGGGGTCGCCTCCTGGCTGCAACTTAACTTCTTCGAGAAAGACTTCGACACAAAAGAATGAGAGAATCCACTATCAAACAAAACATTCGCTTCCATTCCATTAATATCCAAACAACCTGTTACAAAAAGAGTTACATTTCTATCAACTTCTTTTTCCAAAGTTCAAATACAAATCCAAGAATAAAAATTACATCCCATCTGTACCCAAAATCACTCCTTCATCTTCTTCGGCGTCTTCTTCTGTGAGCATAAAGACGTGCCCCTACTGGAAGGGCTTCTTCCTTTTGTTGTTGGTCTTCGGGGTGGGGGTGGTTGCATTGTTGTTCCTTCGTTGCTGGGGGCAGTCTATTCTATAGTGCCCCACCTTTCCACAATTGAAACAAGTGACGGGGGTTGGCTGCAACCTCTGCTTTGGGCACTAGTTCCTCACATGTCCCAATTCTCCACATCCGAAGCACTTTACCGTCCTGCTTACCCCTGCACCATTATTTACCTTTTGAAACTTTAGGCTGGGCTCCTGCTTTTTGAAATTGGCAGCTGGCATCAGCCGCTTTTCTGTGTTCCAATTTCTCGCCCTGCCTTGCCGTGGCTGGTTCTGGTTCATATCTTGTTCGGTTACTGCCGCCCTCCTTACGAGCTTGTCGAACCTCCAAATGCATAGGGCACCACTCTTGACTTCAGTGTAGGCCTAAGTCCCTGCTCAAATCTTTTCGCCCTCTTCACTTCATCCTGCACCATCTCGGGGGCATAACGGGACAATTGAGTAAACTTGGTCACGTACTCCCTGACAGTCATGTTCCCCTATCGCAGATTCATGAACTCCATCGCCTTCTCTTCTTGAACGTCCAATGGGAAGTAGTGCTGTCTAAATTCCACCAGAAAGTCATCCCAAGTGATCAGTCCTTCGCCAAGTCCGTGCTTGACGGACTGTCACCACACACCAGCGTCCTTCTCCAAGAGGATCGTCGCGAGTTTCACCTTGCTCCCATAGGGGGTTTTCAGCACTTCAAAGACTGTTTCAACCTGGCGGATCCAGTCGTCTACAGCAGTGGGGTCTGCCTGTCCTTCGAAAACAGGCGGCTTCATCCTTTTAAAGGACTCCACCAACTTCACTGGATCGGGGACAGCATTCCCCACGTTGACTACAGGGGCTACGGGTGGTGGCACGAAATTTCGTTGCACCTCCATGAAGGTAGTCATCGCCTGATACATGCGAGCGAACTCGGTCTCGACATTGAGGCCTGCATTGTTGGCCTCGACCCCTTCATTTCCCGCTCTATTTCCGCCACAAGCGTTCCTCGACATCTAGATAATGAAAATTAATACAGGGTGTCTAAGGTGATAAATATTATGATAGCAACATAAACCGCAATCAAGATCCATATAAATCAAAATATCATGGCCTATTCATTCATTAATAGTACCCTTAGTAGTTTCTTAAACAGTACATCCCCAAAACATCATAGCATAATGATGGTACCAATAGTTTCCAAAAGAAAACAAAATATCCAAAATAATCATGAGTACAAATAATAGAGGGTAATAAAGCCTAAGGAGACTGCTGTCCGCCGCGTGGCCTCGCCTGGGCCTGTAGCTGGGCCACCTGGGCCCTCAGCAGCTCCATTCCCGCCTCGAGTCTCGCAATCTTCTCTCGGTGTTGGTTTTGAGCTTCTTGATCTTGCGAGTGGCCTTAACTTTGAACCACTCGACCCTGCTCACGGCCTCTACAAGGTCCAGCAGCTCGTCCCCACACCATTGAAGTTTGTCCTCTAGCATGTCGTGGCTGTACTGGTAGATCGTGAATTCTCTCAACACCATATTCATGGTGCGCTGCACGGCGTCTGGCTGGGGAGGTGGTGTGGGAAGCTGCTGAGCTCTGGGGTGGTTCTCCGCGTCGGAGAGCTGCCCGCCCTCAATCTCAGCTTCCTCCTCGGGCTCCTCACCCTCCTTCATCTGTTCCTCCTCCTCCATCATCGGTTCTTCTTTGTCTGAGACCCCCCTATCTCAAACCACAAGTTATGTTCCGGGGCGTCGCCGTCAGCCATCTTGTGGGAGAAGACTAGGGCATTAGTACAGATATAGAAAAACATAAAACATAAGTTGAAAGTGCAACAATATGAATTATGATCACCAAATATCTATACTAAACGAAACCTACATGACGCACCCATGTCTAATCTCCTGTGGTGTTAGACTACAATTTGAAGTAAGCTTTGATACCAAATCTGTAGCACCCCAAATTTCTAACATAGGAACTCATGACACACTCCAGGATCTTTCTTCAAATGAGTCACAACACAACGAAAATCACAGGAAATTAAAACTTTTATTACATAAATTGTTATTACAATGTCCATTGATTATAATAATTACAATTAATTGGTACAGCATGAATGTACAATAAAATATGGACAGTAACTTTCACTTGGATGCTTTCTCCTGCTAGAGTTTTCCCGCGCTCCCAAGCCGGCAATCCTTCACTAATAACTGTGGGCACGTCAGTTGAATACAATTGACGAAATGCTATACTAGGCTATCCTCTCTACGCCATAATATAACGATTCCAACCTCAACAACCACAAATATTTGATGCAAAGAAAAAAGGTGATGTCAAACAAGTGTCGGTGTATGTCATGATCTAATCTAATGCACACACTATGCACACATGCTCCAAAAGCTAATGCACGCTTGGTTGAAAAATATGCATCCCATACTACACATCCCCCAATCAAACAACATTCTTCAGTTGATGGGGCTCGATCTCCCGCTATGCATCCTACAATTGTGCTCTCTCTTGTCTCTGATTCCAATGACGGTGAGGCTGCATTCGTCCGGCTTACTCCAGTCACTGCTGTTAATAGTGGTGTCCATTACCTCGTGTCTTACCCACTATGCCCGGGATCACAACCGTAGGCTTACTCCGTCACGGAGCTCCCCAGACCTCACCAAAAGCTGATATACAGACACCAGGGCTTACTGTCGAAGGACTTAGAGCTTTTCCCGTAGAGTCTCGCTCACCGAGCCTTTTTTAATCCTCCTGCCCGCATTGATCAACAAAGGACCTGACGGATATAGGATTTCCCCAACTTTGCTATCCTCGTCCTTACACTAGAACAGAACTTGTAGTCGAGATGACGTCAACACTCTAAACCTCCTCAAAGGTTGTTACGGACATAAAGGCATCCATGCCGAAGACAGCAGAGCCCCCACAGAGTTTGACTCCCCAGGGCAGCTCGGGGTCCCTGTCCACATTAAACGAACCTAGGATTTGGCCAGGCGTGATGATGCCATGCGTCTCCCTGACAGGCGAACACCCTCGCTAGTGCTTGTCCTTAGATTCAACAAAGACTCGATCTAGTCTTACCAAAGTATCAATGCTACCCCACTCCAAGATTAAGGATATGGTTAATTACATGATTACTAGCATTTCTTTTATCACCCGATTTCTAAAAATCCATGACCCTAGCCAATCTCTAATCCTCCTTCATTTTCCTTATTGGATGTATGAACCTCTAGGCGAGCTTTGAACTATCTCATATTACCCATTCCCTTAGTTAGGCGATCTATCTACCATTTCCAATCCCTAACTTGGTAATCAACTTAGCTTGCTATGAACAACTGGTTAAGTTCTACTTGTACACTCTTTCTAGTTAGTTACCTTTATCATTAATGGATCTTAACCCATCCCACAATAGGACTCAACTAGCCCTTAAGTCCGACCCAAGGGTTGACCCGCCTCGGCCCACACTCGGCACGAACCAACGACGAACTGACTCCGTTGATCGCCGCAACCGTCATCTATACTTGGAGTTCGATCGCAACCTCGGACCAACCAACACATAGCTCCCGCTAACCTTCACGCTCCACGGTCCTCGACAAGTAGTAGCTCCAAAACACAACCATGGAATCCATCCGTGCAGGGCGAGTGCGTCGGTGCACGAGTCATCTCCTCCAATGTGTTCGATGCGACACGGGTCCTATTCTACCCGTCTAGGTTTTGTCAACAAGGCTTAATCCTAGAGTCTTAATACTCAACCGAGGTATCCCAACAAGGTACACTACACTAGAAGCCCTAACCCATGAATACACAAGGGGGGGGGGGGGCTAGAAGCCCTAAAATGACAATTTATAATTCCAAACAGCAAGTATGCATTTGGCATTTATGCCAAAACGGAGTCCTTCTAGGTCCCGTTTCTTTGAAGAATCGCGATCGGGCGCTCCCATGCATCTACTCAATGTAGACAGCAAGTATAAGCACACTTTGGAAATAGATTTCATCCCAAAGTGGTCAACAACAATACCCCAACATCCAATACAATTTTCACTTCAAAACAGTGAACAATGTTGTCTATATTGGGGTCTACAAGCAACTATGTGCTACCCTTAGCAAGGAACTTTAGATAATTTTAGTCCTAATTCATTTCCACATCTATAACATGATTTGTGACCTCAAACAACAACTCTAAGCTAATAAAGTACAAGTTCAAACTCATTTCCATGAATATGGTGCAAAACAGTGAGCTCTATGATTCACTGTGTTTCTGTTGTCACTTGCAAAAATCATATAAAATCGTACACTTATCCAAATCATGATTTCTAGGTCATTCCAGAAAGTTCTATGTGTCTACTATAACTTCCTAGTTTCAAGTTTCTTCAGATAAGGTCGTTTGCATGCTCTTATGGTCCCATCTTTAACAAGCATATAGATTTCCAGAACATAACAATCATATTAACACAGTCATGGGAGAAAATCAATTTAAAATAGTAAATGGTGTCAGAACTTTATGAAATTTTAGTATTTAGCTCCTGACACATGATGTTACAACACTTACAAAAATCAGGTGATTCTACCAAGTAGATTTTTAATTATGTCTCTTTGAATGCCATAAAAAACAGAGTAATAATAGCAGCAGTTCTGTTTATTAAAATAACTAACTGAGTTTGCATGATTTTATTAACATAGCTACAGTAGTCCAAAACTCATGAAATTTGAAACATAGGTCTTAGATACATTCAACATTGACATACTAAAATTTCAGATAATTCCCATAAGCATGTAGAAGATACAAGTCACTTTTCTCACAACAGTAACAACAAAACCTGTTTCTTTTTCTTCTGACCAGCATGCAAGTTTGCATTTTATTTTAATAGCAGAAAACAAAAATCATAAAAATCTAGAAAAATTACTGAAGGTGCAAGACACATGAATGAACATCGTATAAAAATTTCAAGTTAATTCAACCAGTAGTGTTCAAGTTATGAGCTACGGACTGACAACAAAATTTTAGCCTTTTAACAGGATTTTCTGTTTTGAATTTCTTAACACAAAAACGAGTTATTAAGGTTCATTCTAGAGCATGCATGTCATTTTTCAGTCACTACAATCACCATTTAACAAGCAAAAACAAACAAAGAGTTTAGAAACACCCACCTTGATGAATTTTGATGGAAAAGAGATCCTACAAGCTCCTAGCTTCAAGATTGGCCTTCTTGCTCCTAGCTCCTTGCCTTGTTGGCTCATTGGCTCCTCCTCCTTGGCTTCTCTTCTTCTTCTTACTCCAAGTCAGTAGTAAGGTCTCTCTTACTCTCTTTCTTTTTCTTTTTCTTTTTCTCTCTCTCTTGAGTGTGGAAGTTGTAGGAGATGCAAATGAGAAGTAGAGATGGGAGGGGTTTAAAAAACAAAAGAGAGGAAAGTGGAGGGGGTTTGGCTGGAATTGGGCATGGGGAATAGGGGGAGAATCTCCTCTTGCATTGGCTCATGAGGGAGATGGAGTGTAGGAGGAGAGAAAGACTCATCATGAAGCAATTTGAGTTCAAAAATCCTAACCCTAGTCCTCTTTTTCCCCTCCCTTTCCCTCTCAAACTTGGTCAGCCTATGATGGGCTCCTTTTCTTTTTTTTTGTTTGTGTGTTGTTTTGTTTGTTTCATTGGGCCTCTCAAGCCCAAACTCAGAAACACATATGCATATATATATGTTCATATGCATAGTTGGAGGTTATTAGTAAAAAAATAATTCTTTTAAATAAAAAAAATATTATTTTATAAATAGTAGAATTTAGTTTGTTTATAAAACGTATTCATCAAAATTAGTGTCGTTACAACAGGTGTGAGTTCTTGTAATTTGTGAAGTGGGAGGGACGGTACCGGCATTGATCTGACCCTCGATTGTAGGATCGGCTCAGGGGTAGTAGGAGAGTAGAAGAGGCTGGGTGCTCGGCTCGAATCTTCGTAGCTCAGCTCGGATCACAGAGGCTCGGCTAGGATCTTGATACCTGCACAATGCCTAGAAACACCGAGAGAAGTGCCTACAACATGCCCTCCGATGATCTAGTCAGTCACTGAGAAAGCAACAATAGTTAGGGTTCATGTGGGAAAAAATTTATTACCTTGAGAAGGAAGGAGGGGGTTCTAGTATTTATAGGCAGGGGCTAATGGGTCTCTGGCCCTGATGGGCCGGGTCGGACCCGTTAGCCAGTGGGCATGTGCTGGCAGAAGCTCGTTAGACCTGTTTGACTTGATGATCACATGAGAGTGAAATCTGAGGACTCTAATGGCCCATATGGGGCCACATCTTTTAAACCATATCATATTCCAAAAAGAAACATTAATTAATGAAGTTTATATAGAATATTAGTAATTGCTTGATGAACTCCAGAGGTTGCTCTAATTAAGTACACGTCAGTGGTATACAATAACATCAAAGCAAAGCCTACGAACATTGAAAATTCAGTGGTACACAGTAATATCAAAGCAAAATCTACGAACACTGAAAATACTCAAATTTTATAATTATAATTTTTGGTGCAACTTTAGAGCCTAAAATTTGTTAGAGAATTAAGAGCAGCGGAAAGAGATTATAGAAAAGCGATAAGTCATCATAATAAATCAGTCAAGCAAGTAAACCAAACCAAGCAAACAAAGCACATAATTTTGTTCTGATTTGGACGAACCTAATTCGGAGGAGAAATAACCAAGATATTATTCAAGTAGAGAAGATACAAGAGTTATAATCACTCTCACCAAGATTCTATCTATCTGTCAAGCCTCACAAGAAAATACTCTAGTAATTACAATTGAAAACTTTCAGATGAAGTACCTCACAATGAATTACATTGATATATAGAGATATAGAGAAAACTTAGCATGTAGTCTTAATATAATAACTGTCCAATATATCCTGAAGAGAAAGCCACACAATCAGAGTCATACGATCTAACTTTGAGAGAAAGTTTGACTCAAACAGATCCACCAAGAATAGGCCCATTTGCAGTTCTCTGCC
Organism: Hemerocallis citrina; assembly: GCA_017893485.1. NCBI lineage: Eukaryota > Viridiplantae > Streptophyta > Magnoliopsida > Asparagales > Asphodelaceae > Hemerocallis > Hemerocallis citrina. The sequence goes on along the minus strand of CM030368.1, from coordinate 182,821,540 downwards.
TGGCTGCAGTCCACTGCTAATATAGTCGTCGATTGTCACCCACCTCCCAGCCTACAAACTGATGGAACTGCTATGATTCCCAGGACTACGGATTGGTGTGCGTATCGATCATAAAAGCTTAACAGATTTAATACGTGATCTAACCCTTTATAGCGGAATCTAGGGTTCACAAATTATACCTGCGATGAGAAGAAGACGATAGTTTCTAGCAACCTCGAGCTGTCAGCGAACCCAAGATCTTCTGCACGTATTCCTTCCTCGGGTTGGACGTCGTGTGGGCGACGATCTCCCAACCTTTCTTCTCCTTGGCTGACCTCTCTTTCTCTCCTTACGTGAATCACGAATTTTGAGAAAAAATCTTATATCTCTGATGATCTATGACGGCCAGAGAATATATGATATATATAAGGCTACGGCAGGGACCATGAGGAGAAATTAGGGTTAGGTCTCCTAACGAATCTGGGTATCCCGTGTTCAGCCCGAACACACAACCCAGGCCCATTAACAATAGCTCGGTCCACTAAAGAGCTATTGTTGCACTACCTTCCTAATCCCAAATTATATTTATGGGCTCCTTTTATTATATGCTCGTTCAGCTCCCCATGTTAAGATATCGAATGTTCGTCGATCAAATTAAGTTACTGAAAACTATATTGATCAACATCTTTTATCCTTAAGTAGTACCACTCAACTTTATTTGTCATGTCGGATGTAATCCACCTGCAGGGTTTACATGACAATCCTTATGAGCTCCTTAAGGGGACATCATCAACCCGACGTATCGGGACATGGATTCCTTTTACAATCAACAGCCCATCATACATACAATGCTATTACCCAATTCATAGAGGTTGTTGATCCATAATGAATCTCACTCTTTTATGAGTCAAAGTAATACACACTGCATATACATGTCTGTTATTATATCTGGATTAAGAGCATAAGCATCCATAATAACAGAGGTGTTTGTTCTCTTTTGTAGTCAGTACAAAGAGAACAACCTCAAGTGGTCCTGTTCAATACACACAAAGTGTACTAGTGTAAACCTATAGTCAAGATAGACTAATACCAGATTACACTACAACCTTTCCAATGGATTGTCCAAGTCCGTCTAGGTTGTGAACTATTTATATATTCCATAGGAAACTGATAATATGATCTTCTGTGTGTCACCTCACACCATATTATCAACCTTATAGAATATCAGACACTTGCATTAATATTATAATAAACACAATATGCAAACATATGCCCATATGATTCTCAAAAAAAATAAGGAAATAAAGTTAATACAAAAGTGATGCTTTCAGTATATAACCCTAACACAAACAACAACTTCTTCATCTTTCCATCTTTGCTTCGAAATTCTTCTCACTTTACCGTCTTCTTTTTACAGCGAATCTAGTATCCGAATATAAATCCAACATAAATGTTGTTCTTCACTTCAGTTTCTAGTATTAAGTCACTGTGCTATGGATGGTGACATGGCTCGTAGGGTGGTGGAACCTGGGGAGTAGATTAGGGTTTCCTTTTTTCATGGATGTCAGATGTAGAAGAGGCACGGAGGAAATTAATGTATTTTTTCTTATATATATCTATGTGTTTTCGCATACATAATAGGAAGTACACGATTCCATGGTAACTTAGTGAACTTAAAGTCAACTATGGGTAGGAAAACAATATTCTTGATCTTTTGTAGGGCTGCAAACGAACAGAGCTACTCGTGACTAGCTCGGCTCGAAATTGGTCAATGCTTGGTCAAAACTCGGCTCGAATCGAGCTCGAGCCGAGTTTGAGCTTGGAAATCGAGCTCGTTAATTAAACAAGCTGAATTCGAGCTTGGCCCAACTCGGTTCGTTAGGCTCGCGAGCTGTTCGTTAATAAGCTCAATAACGGGCTCGCGAACTAGCTCATGTAGGCTCGAGTAAAATAAGGGGGATATTTAAGTGAGCTTTAATCGCAGGCAGCCCATACTCTTTTTCGCTCACTCACTTCTCATCCAACCCTAAATCTCATAGTTGGAAGAAAAAAGGAATTGCAGCTGCCAGCCCTCTTTCTCATCCTTATCCTCATCCTCATCCTCATCCTCATCGCGTCGCAGGCTCGCAGTCCCAACCTCCCCTCTTTCTCCTCTTTCTCATCCTCCCAACTCCCAAGTCCCAACCTCTTTATCATCCTCGTCATCATTGCATCGCAGGCTCTCAGTCTTCTTTCTCATCCTCATCCCATCGCGTCGCCCTCATCCCTAATCGCAGCCCTCTTTCTCAGACTCCCAGTTCAGTCGCAGGTAGTTTTTTTTATTAAAATTGCTCAAGTTGCTTTTTTCCTGTTTTATTGTAAATCTGAATTGTTAATGTGAATTTTTGGTTATTGTTAATTTCAATTATTGTTAATCTGAATTTGTTAATATGTAGTACTTTTATTGCTCAAGTTAGTTTTCTTATTCTTAGAGATGGATAATGAAGATATCTGGTATATTAGTATGGGATTCAAGGCTTTTATTGAACCTGTTTTTCGTACTCATCAGTAGATAAAATGTCAAGCTCCTATGTTAGAAATTAAGAATCACGATTACTTGTTTCCTTGCAAATAGTTTCCCACTACCAGACGTACACAAATACAGAGATACAGAACACCATCAGCATGCCAGATTAACATTTTTTAGAGTTCGATCTTAAGTTCTTAACTCCATTTATCGATTCCCCGTCCTGCACTACAAATAGCCGATAACATATAATTATAAATATATGCAAGATTTAAATTCATGACATAATGCACCAGATTGAAGAATCACCTAAGATTATGCAAACACTCATTTATGGAATTAATCCGACAACATCTCCCATATTACAATACATAACTTATAATTGACAATGTATTTCAAAAAGTTGCTTAACAAATAACAACCTTAAGTTACATTTAAGTCCTTCATTCAAATGTAGAGATTTCAACTTTATTAGGAAAATGTCATGCTTCGAAAGTGAATAGCATTCATGGGTTAGTTCCGATGAATTCATGATTCAATCATTGAAATTTGCATGTATTTTATATCCAATGAAACTCACTGCTACTGAACTGGGAACACAAAGTGAAAAAATAGATTAAAACTAAAACAACCTATTCCATTACCATATACATGGATATTTTTTCGCCTTGATTGAGTCTGTTAAAGGATGTATCTTCTGGTATATAATCTACTATAATGTCCTTCAAATGCCAATCTGTGTTCATGTAGGTGTACCTGTGGTCCCACGTTAAAACATTTATAGCATATATTAAATTTCATTTTGTTTTTGCTTACCAATGAATCTGGATCTATTTATGTTGCATCTCATTTAACCCTATAAAGTTGCCTCTATGATAAGGTATTTAGTTCAGATATGCAGTTGTATTTGTGATTATACTAAAATATGTTAATAGTTGCTGGAGATGCTTTTTCTTAAATAGTTTAAACCTGAGAATGTGGCCTCTTGCATATGCAAAGAGCTAATCTTGATTTAAAGTTATAAGAGTTTTTCTTCTAGCTAGTTTTGAAGAAGCATAAAAAAAATCAATATTATTTTAATGACTAAATTTAATACTCTTTTGTGTGATTATAACTGATATTAATTTTTTATATTCAATTGAATTGTAGATATGGCAGATGCTATTACTTCTGATGTGAATTCAACATCGGTTGACGGTGCTCCAAATGCTCATGATGACACTCAATATCTTCAATCTACCCCCGTAGGAGAAGCTTCTGGTATTCAAGGTCAAGGTCAAGGTAAAGGTGAAGAGAGCACTACTGAGCCAATTAGTGAAGAAGAAGCATTTCAAAAGAGGAAATGAAAAAAGACTTCCTCGGACTGGGAGGAGTTTAAAGACTTAAATTTTGCAGATTGTACTAAGAAATCTGAGTGTCTATGGTGCAAAGGTAGATTGGGGGTTCTTGCTTCTGGTGCCACTACACATATCAAGCGGCACTTAGATATGTGTACTCGAAGGGTGATAAATAAAAAGAATCAACTGACACTTTCTTTGGTGCCAAGTTCTGATGTCATTGATGAGGTAAATGTCACGACTTTTAAATATGACAATGCTAAGGTTAGAGAATTGTTGGCCAACTGGATTCTCATGCATGTGCATCCTTTTAACATTGTAGAGGAAGTAGGGTTTACTCAATTTTGTAGAGGTCTTACACCATTATATCAAAAGATTTCTCGCACAACTGCACGGAATGATTTCTTATCCGTTTATGAGAGGGAGAAAAGAAAATTGAAAGGAGTGTTGAAAGGAGTTAGTAAAATTTGTTTGATCACCGATATTTGAAAATCCACGCCACAAACTATTTCTTATATGGTGCTTACCGGTCATTTTGTTGATTCAAATTGGAAACTTAATAAGCGTGTGCTTAATTTTGTTGACATACCTCCTCCACATAATGGTATTGATGTGTCTGATGCTATTTATAAGTGTTTAGTGGAATGGGGGATTGAAGATAAAGTTTTTTCAATTTCGTTTGATAACGCTTCATATAATGATGTGGCAATTCGAGTTTTACGGGATAATTTTTCAAGGAGTAGGTCATTGCTCCTAGGTGGTAAGTTGTTTCATGTGCGGTGTTGTGCACACATATTAAATATTTTGGTGCAAGATGGGCTTAGAGAAATTCGGCATGTGATTGAGAATGTTAGGGACAGCGTGAAGTTTATTTGGGCAAGTGAGGGGCGACTTAAGAAGTTTAGGGAAATAGTGCATCATTTATGGTTGAAGCCAGGAAAGTTAATCTTAGATTGCCCTACTCGTTGGAATTCCGCATATGATATACTTGTTGTTGCCATTGCAACTAAAAGACGTTTTCCCAAGATTTCAAGATAGGGAGCCTACTTACATGAACTTGCCAAGCCCCGAAGACTGGAGACTAGCTTAGAAAGTTTGTGGTGTATTGAAGTTTTTCAGTAGTACTATGAACATAATTTCTGGTAATGAGTATCCTGCTGCTAACCTTTTCCTATTTGAGGTTTATAGAATCAAAGAGGTTTTACTTTATAGAGCAAATGATGATGATGAGATTATTCGTGCAATGGTTAAGTGGATGAGTAAGAAGTTTGATAAGTATTGGGGTGAGTGCAATCTGTTGATAGCTCTTGGTAGCATAGTAGATCCTAGATTCAAAATGTGATTGGTTCAGTTTTGTTTTCCATTGGTATATTCTGAGGATGAAGTTGAAACAAATCTAGAAAAGGTAAGGACCGCATTGTATGATTTGTACAATGAATATGCTACTAGTGTTGATAGTGGAGGAGAGGTAAGAGATTTAACAAGTATCTAATATATTTGTAATTCATTATTATTGAAAAAACTGCCTTACTTTCTCTTACTCCAACATAATTAATTTGAAAACAATATTAAGATAAAATCATACACACTATAGGTATCTCTACATCTGACCATGGGATGAGTGGTGCAGTGGGTAAGTGTGGAGAAGGAGAACTTTCAGGATTGTCGTAGTTTGATCAATATGTTATGTCGGTGGAGTCGATCGAACCATGAAAGTTGGATTTGGAGTCTTACATGGAAGAAGGTGTTTTCAGAAGTGTACCAAATTCTGATGTGAAGTTTTGTGCATTGGAGTGGTGGAAATTGAATAACATGAAATATCCAATTCTGTCTAAGATGGATGCCGACATTTTAGTAATACCTATCACCACAGTTGCATTAGAGTCCACATTTAGTGCCGGCAGTCGAGTGATTAACCCATATCGTTTTCTTTGAAGACTACAACCGTTGAAGCACTTATGTGTGGAGGTGATTGGATGCGTCAAATTAAAGGGATGAAGAAGTTCATGGTAAGTTAAATTATGATTTTACACTACACTTTCTTACTATTTCCATATCTCTGGTTCACAAAATCAAATAAATATATTATATGTATATTGCAATTGGACCGAACTTGCTTGGTATTTAGATTATGAATTTTCGGTTCCTACACATAATACATGTCATGAATAGTAAAGTCATCGTAGGTACAATTCGGAAGTTTGGCTAGATTTTAGAGCTGGGAAATTGTATGAAAGAACTCGCTCCAAAGTAAAAAAATCAAATTATAGTTCAAAAGTTTGGCTAGGTTACCTTGTTTTACAAATAAGTTTGGCTAAAACAATCTTATACATTATTTTGGGGGTTATTGACTGATTGTAGTTCAGTAGTTACACAATTGGCTAGTTCAGGGTGTATTCAGATTCAGATAGGCGAGTGAAGGACATACAAATTAATGCTAGTTCAGTGTCTGTTAGTAATGAAAACAACAGCTTTTTAGTCAGAAAACATCTAATACATCACTGGATATCTCATTTCAAATTGCAACTTTCAAGCCGAATTCGAGCCTGATTATAATTTTACACTACACTTTCTTACTATAGCCAGATCTCTGGTTCACAAATTGTAATATATATATATATATATATATATATATATATATATATATATATATATATATATATATATATATATATATATATATATATTGCAATAGGAACGAACTTGCTTGGTATTTAGATTATGAATTTGCAGTTCCTACAGATAATACATGTCATGAATTGTAAAGTCATAGTAGGTACAAACACTGATCTTGAAGCATTATGGGTTAGGTCGAGTGTGCACGCCCCTTGAGAACGTGCACACCCCTTGATTACAGTTCTCTTACTACCTGCTTCCAGGAACTAGAAAAAGAGAAAATAAACAAGAAATAAATGATAACATCAAATATCTTGTCCCACTACATGTATTGACAAAATGTAATTGACTACAGAAATAATAATACACATAATTTTGTATAAGAAATCGTGTACAATTGAGATATTGTCAAATCGTGTACATTAAGAAAATTACATACATTACAAAATACCGAAGATAGAATGACTAACATTGATAAAGAAAAAAAAGCAGAAGATAGAATAATGCATTAAACTATTACAGAAGGAGAGTCCTTCAGTTTTGGAAGCTTAAATCTGGAATGGAATAGTGTTGGTTTCTCTACCAGTGGGTTAGTCCTTGTCCTTCGATTGGTAGAACATCGAACAAGTCCCTGCCAGGTAATTAGAAAATTAAGATCAGAAAAGAGAGAAGAAAGTTGGCATCTACCCATTTCATCATAATTCTATTTTTAGTTCTATAACTATCTTAGATGAAACAGTAACACAAGTTTTTAAGTAACTGCAGACATGAAAGAAATCTATTTTTTCAATTAAGTGAAGTCTATATAATTATATTTTAAACACATAAGAATATTAAATTAACTATAGATACTTCCAACTCGACATCAACCTCAGTATATCCATTTGTGCCCGACGAAGCCAGAAATTATCTTTTTGAGAATTGAAGCATGTACCTAAAGTCACATAGAGATCATTCTATTATTTGATTGATGTTTTTATATTGAAATAAATAATAAAACCATTCTAAGTCTTATAAAACGCTAAATTTGAAAAAAACACCCCTTAATTATATTCGTTTCTTATTATTTATTAAACACCCCTTAACTCTTTTTTTCTTAGTCTCAATTTCAGTGTTGTAGCTATGTTATTATCAATTCTTAACTTGGTTATTTGATTTACTTTGTTGTAGACCACGGATGATGAAGCAATTAAGGAGTTTCTTATATCACTCCCTCGTTCTACAACATGAATTTTGCTATGCCGATAAACTTTATTGTTATGTTTGATTTGTTGATATTGATGAACTTTGTCTGTTGGTTTGAACTTTATTAGGTTGAAGAACTTTGTTATGTTGGTTGGACTTTGTTACGTAACTATGTCATGTTGATTTGAACTTTATTATGTTGATGAACTTTGTTATGTTGGTTGAACTTTATTATGTTGATGAACTTTGTAATGTATGTATGTTATGTTAGTTTTTTCTTTATATGGTTAGAGAACTTTTACAAATTATGATTTGTGTGAAACATTTACATTGCAGGCTTGTAGTCTTGCAACTTGCAAGTTGATATTTGTGCAGTGCAGGTTGACATTTTTTCGAGCCAAGTTCGAGCTTGACTCGAGCTCGAATCGAGCTCGATTTGTAAACCAACTTTAATGAGTCGAGTTCGAGCTTGGGCGAGCTTACACGAGCCAAGCTCGAGCTTCACTATTAGAGTTCGAAACTAGCTCGAGCCGAGCTCGAGCTCAATAAAAAAGAATCGAGCCGAGCTCAAGCCTGAAGATATTCGGCTCGACTCGGCTTGTTTGCAGCCCTAATAGTTTGTCACCAAGTTACTTCCTTTACGCTCGCACCTTACCCGTGCAATGACATAATTTTTCAAGCAGGACTCAGAATACATGACTAATTGCTTGATGAAGTTGCTTCCCGCTAATTTGGCTTCGGTGACCTATTTGAGTTCTTTGCATTTGTCTTGTTAGAGGGCTAAAAACTTAATTTTTGCAAAATTTGGAAAAAAGAGTGCTGCAGTCATTAGCCAAATACCCAAAGTTCAGGTTTGGGTGGAACTCTAGTTGTCTATATTTGGGAGAAAATATAGGAATTTAAAAAATATAGCTGACGAAAGATCATCTTTCGTTCATTCAACTTTATATAAAAAAAATATCGGACGAAACATGATCTTTCGTTTCTACTATTTTTTTTTAAAAAAAAATATATATCAGACGGAAAATCATTTCCTGTAAGATCAAATTTATTTTAAAAAAATTGATCGAACAATTTCCCATCGGATCATTTTTTTTTAAAAAAATTAATCGGACAGGAAATCATTTCCCGTCCGTCAACTTTCTTTCCAAATTGTTTTAAATTTTTTTATGTAATTAGACCTATAAAATTATTATGCATACACATTATGATTTAATTAAGATTTAAGATTTAATTATGATTAAATTAAGATTTAATTAAAATTTCTTAACCAAAAAATTCTGTCAGACGGTAAATGGTTGCCCGTTTATGATGAATTATTTTTTTAATTGCTGAAATGGGAAATGATTTCGGATTTCCCTTCACTTGGTTTTTTTATTTATTTAAATTTCCATCGGACGAGAAATCGTTCGTTCGTCCGAGAATTTTTTATTAAAAAAAAATGGAACCAGATTTTATCTACCGTCCGTCAATTTTTTAAAGTCAAAACCCAAATTTTGGGTTGAAACGACTGCAACTCATACCCAAATTTCTATTTCTAAATGCCAAATACCCAAATTTTGAGTTTCAAATACTACATATGCTCTTATCTATATAATAAAACACAAAGAAAGCTATCAAGTGGTTCTTCTTTAATCCCCTCAAAAATTAAAGGTCCAGATCTAACCTCACAAAACATATTTTCCCACCAAAAGCTTCCCCCAAAATTCAAATTCAAATCCCCCACTCAAAACAACTCATATATTTATTTAAATTTTTTTTTCTCTCTGTCCCTCCCTTTTCTATTTAAAAAATTAAGAAAATAAAAATTTAAAAAAATTTAAAAAAAATAAAAAATTTAAAAACTAAAAAAATTTAAAATTTAAAAACTTTTAAAATAATTCAAAAAAATCAAAAAAAAATCATATAATATTTTTTTTGCTGGACCCTCAAAAGTTTCTCATATAATATGTTTGCTACTTCAATTAATTTGCTGGACCTTCAAAACTATTTTATATGATCAAATAAGATGCATCGTTCCAAAGACGTGCCGTAGGCACATATCAACGGGCATACCTAGTAGTTCTATAAATTATGATATGCAACGCTAGGTTAATTATATATAGTTATGCATGTTCGTTTATAAAATAGATTTTCCCCACCAACCTAAGCCCCTTTTTGAAACATATTTTTAAACTAAGACACTTTCCAAACTATTTTCTTAGTGAACCAGTTCTTACAAAGTTAGGTGTAGCCGCAGTTGAAAACAACGACTATAACTCTTTTGAAGTTGCAGTTCCCTACTGCGGTTTTTTTTTAATAAAGATTGTTGTAGTTCTGAACTACGAAAACAATGCAAATCATTGTTGCAGTTGGAAATATTGACTATGCCTCAAAAGTTTGGGACACATAAAACCAAGTGGTGGAGACTTAGAGAAAAATTCTAAGTTTTTTTATGTTAAAGAGAGGCTACAGTTGGGGACTATGGCTTCTCTTTAAAAGATTTTTCAAGGATAATCTTAGACCAGAGAGCAAGAGCTCACTAGAAAAATCTTTTAAAAAGAGGCCGTAGTTACCAATTGCGACCTCTCTATATGTAGGCTGCAACTGTGGCTATGTTTTCAAATCTGCACTGTTGCCGCAGTTGAGAATAGCGACTGTGTCTCAAAACCTTTGAGACATAGAGACTTGTTTCTCTCTGAAAAAATTACATAAAAGAGAGGCCACAATTCCCAACTACGGCCTCACTACGTGTAGGCCTCAGTTCCCAACTGTGAACTCCTTGATGTCATCGGCGACATTACTCGTTAAGGCTCGAGCACATTTGCACAATAACCCATGCATTTTCAGTCTATAACAAATTAGAACGTATCATATATAAATTATAATGATTCAAATGGGAAAATTTTCTGAAGTTAAATATATTAAATAAACCAAAAAAATATTCTATCTAACGATTGATCGAGAAAATGATGCCCTCGGTTGATACATGGGTTGAATAATGGAATATCTGGACACTGATTTTATCTTTCTCCTCGGAACCAAAGTCTGGATCTCTGCTGGTACAATGGATGAAGGAGCAATATCTAGTCGTGCGACCATCCGATACCAAAACATGTAGTCACCGTGCAACGAGCCATCATAAGGAAGAATACCATGTACGATTGTCAAACCGTCGGTCGTTCCATGCATCGACATGGACCTAGTGAAAAATTACCACAATTGTGATCAGGCAAGCGATCCATTTCCTTTACACTGTGCAGGGCAATGCCATACGATCGAGTGTCGGGATGCTCTGTTGTAGCCCGAACTGTTGAAGAACAGTTGGGCAGTAAAACTCCACTACACCAAAGTTTATGAGTGGTGCTCTCGTTAACCACAGCTGTCTACTCGCCGTGCATACTGATGGTAGCCTCTCCAATCTGTCGATCGTGTACGACTCCCACACAACGTACTCCTTCCCTAGCTGGTCAAGCTCATCTTTGTAGTATGTCAACACATCACGTGAGTTATCTCTCCACGTGTGTCCCTCAGTCTAGTACATTCCTAGCAGAGCCAACATCGCCTCATTCTCCTTGTGTTCCAAGCACCACTGTGACTGCTTTCATATTCGGGGTCGACCAACATGTATACGTTCTCAACTCCATATCTACAGTATTGCAATTAGCCCTGTCATATGCACCACATTCAAAACCCCCCCCACACAAACTCTAGTACAGATGTGCTATTGCCGCACTATCCCAACTATATTGGTCGACCATCATAATATCGGTGATCAATGGAAGATAGATCAGTAGCACAGTACCACCCGAGGAGTTCAGAAAGATAATTCCACCAAAAAGTTTCAGCAGATACACACAGGTGGAATTCGGATGAGTTGTCGTTCAAGAACCCATCGAACATCGACTTTGTAACACCCCGAAGTCCAAAACAGACTGAATTCGAAGTTCCACATGATCTTTACACTTCTCTTCGTACAATTTTAGAAGGAAATTTAAAACTTTCATTACATCAGTTACATCTTTAAATTACATTTAAACAGCGGAAGCAAATTACAATAATTACATGAATAAAATGTACAACACTTGAAACATTCTTTAAGCAGCTTGCATACTTATTCTTGTCAATCTCTTTACTCTGCATAGAAACTGTGAGCTCGTCAATTCATTCAACAGACGCAAGGATATAAAACATCAATTTTTTCTTACTTGGAAAACACACACTTGTCACAAGCAAAACTACGGGGACTATCCTATAAATATTGTATTGTGTTGTGCACTTAGTTCTTAATACAGTTGTTATGTTATATGACACTAATGTGCACTTGTTCGGATTCTATGCATCCCATACTACATAGGTCCGAGGGCAAGTCCTTAATCGTACTTCATCTTATAGGGTTCAATCCCTCGCTATGACTTAAACTACTACGGTGACTACAGTAAGTATCCTAAATGTTCTACAATCTATGAGCCCATGTTTAGGCAGTCTGGAGGGGAATCCCACGCACTGACATGACGCATCAAGTAGGCAGACTATGGACAATTCAACATCCGCCATGGAACGATGACACCACCCGTAGTCGCCAAACACCCCACAAGCGTCGCCACTGGGACGATAATTCCGGAGTAGTGCTCACGCCATGTCATGAAGCATCAAGCAGGCAGTCTGTGAATCACTCTCACACCGCCAATCCGATGGCCCTCATACTCGTGGTTTTCTCTCACTTTTGTCACATTACCACTATGTATCTAAATCCCTAGTTTATTTGAATCATGAATAAAATCAACCCCTAGAGTTAGCTCTTTCCTCTATACCGGTCTCAATCAACAACATGACCAACTTGGTCTTTCATCTCAATAATTCAACTTTACAATTTTAATTCATTCAATTTCCGGTAATAGGATTTTAGCTACCCTCTAGTTCAAAATCTCATTTCATGTCCGTAGCATTTGTGTATTCATATTCAGAAGACTTTTCATAATTCATCAGGATATTTGATTTTACTTTCATACTTAATTTTATGCATACGACAAATAAATTCATTTTCTAATTTGTCACATTCATAATTCATTCTTTCCATATCATTCTCTTATTCTCTTTGCCAATACTAAATCAAATATTCATACCTTCAATTTCCATTTTATCAAAAAAAATCTCTTTTCGAACTCTTTTAAACAATACACTTTTCTTTTTCCAAAAATACTTTAAACTAACAATTTAGAATAAGTTCTTTCTTACAAAAGTCTCGATTTCTCCTTTACATTAGGCCAAGGGTTATAGAAAATTTTTCTCATGAAATTTGGATATCAATTAAATCGTCAGGGTAGTCGACTGTTAAAGCATAGTCGGTCGACTGCTCTGCGAGGATTAAAACTCGAAAATTAAAATAGTCAGGATAGTCGACTGTTAGGACATAGTCGGTCGACTGTTCTGTGATGATTTAAAACTCGAAAATAAACAGTCTGGACAGTCGACTGTTAAGACATGTACGGTCGACTGTTCAGTAACTAAAGTCCGAAATTTGGAACCTATACAGTAACTCAAGATTTTCAAAATACCACTTAACTCTCATTTTCCATATAAAGTACCTCTCCTTTTTTTTTCTACAACTGTACATTAAAAAAATCACATAATGTTGTATTAACAATTCCCTTTTCAAAGAGACATTTTTCTTGGTTTCTTCCAATCATATTTTAGTTCTTCTTTATTAGACTAATGAGTTTTTCTTCCTCCCTTTTGATTTACACAAAAAATGATCATTTCTTGAATTTGGCCTAAATAATAAAATATTCATTTTTCCCAACAAATAACATACAACTTTTAGGATTATTTAGTAATAATCATACTAGCCATAAACATGAATAATTTACTAATCAATCTTATTTTAATAACATGGAGATTCTCACCATTTGTATTTTTCACATAAGCATACTTCTTAAATTGCACTTTTCCTACATACACGAATATTTCGACATGGAGAAACATTTATTCTAACTTAGCATGCTAGATCAATATAACAATATCACAACAACAATCATATCATTCAATCAATTTCACTTAGTTATTTTATGCAATTTCACATATGTTCCATTTTCACCTTAATCATGGTATTATCAAAGAGCAATATTTTCACTTATTTATTCTAGCATGATTAGCACACCACCTAGCATGATACTACTTAGAAGTTAGAGAAAATTGCCCACCTATTTAAAGAAACAAAAGAAAGAACTCCTAGAAATCTCCTCGAACAAAGAGCGATCATTCTCCTCCTAGATCGAGTCACAAATTGCCTTCACCTCCTTGTGCTTGAGGAACCCGAGCACCCCTTCTTCTTGTCGATTTGGCCGGCCTCCAAAGGTGCACACACACACTAGCACACACTCAATCTTTCTCTCACTTTCTCTCAATCTTTTTCTAACTCTTTATGTTTCTTTCTTTTTCAAGTGCAAAAATGAGTAAATGAGAGGGGGTATTTATACACATTTTTGAGTGGATTGAATGGCTAGGATTAGTCAAAATAGTTAAGGATCAAAGGCTAGGATGAGTTTGGGAGTTGTAGCAACCACCCTTGAATGAGATAACCACCTCACCACTACTCCCATCTGTCCCTCTCTCTTTGCACTATCCGGCCTACTCCCAAAGGTGCATTTGCACATACAAGTGCAATGCACATGCAAACTAGTATCCCTACAAAATTTTATTCATGCACTTTTAATTAATTGTTTATTAAGTTGGTCTACATTACAAGTTGGGTCAATTAAAAGAGAATTTAAATTAATTGGGCTCACTAATGGGCCAAAAGACCATGGGCTCAAGAGAATTAATTAATAAATTAATTATAGTGGGCTAGAATTAAGCCTAGGATTTTATTTAGGCTTTAAAAATAGATCTTTTAGGAAACAAGGAGAATAATTAATAGCTTAGGCTATGAAGAAAATATTTGTCTCTAGAAAAATGCATATGGAATCATACGTGCAAAACATGTAAATTCTCAAACTCTTATAAATAAAAATTTAGGATGTTACAGACTTAAGCCATGAAAGTTGTATCGATTGGCCCACAAATATCATCCCATCGATCGGAAGTTCAAAAATGACCGTAATATCTTGGAGTGTCATGGTCATCTCATCTACGGGGAGATGGAATGAATGTGTCTCCAGTCGCCATCTCTCAAGAAGAGCCATAAGTAGCGCACGATCTGGCTTCATTGTTCCCATTAATCCTAATCCGTAGTATCCCACCTCGACTAATAAGTCGTGTGTGCGTGGATGCATGGGTAATGTCATGTGCATATGGAACGTGCACTCCTTTGATGATTTGTTCCACATTGACTGAGACATGTGGCTCTGTTGTAATGTCAGGAGTGCAGGGTCTCTGGGTCCTGGACCTCCAAGTACAGCGGTCGAGGAAGATGCTCGGCCAACATCGATGGGAGTAGATGGTTGGCCATCAACCTACAGAAACATGATAAATTAGTTTAATTAGTTATGATATATCTAAAAATTCAAAAGCATTCCAAGGAATCATAGTTTAATTAGTTAGTACATGGTTCACCGATACTACTTAAGGTTTGTCGGCCACATGTACCAGCAGCCTTATTTGTATTGTCCTGCAAAAAATAATTTTTTTGGTAATTGCATGAAAATAAACGTATTATTCAAACTCCAAAATATACTACTTACTCGGGGCCTACTAGTACTACTCGAGGGTCTTGCGACACCGCGTGTTTGTACCATTAGTGCGAAGATGATACTGCATTGTAGTAATTATAATATTGGTCGATTAATGTGGTATATGACATCAAACAATTCTTAGTACACTACTTATATTAATCCAATCACAAACACAACATACATGTACTACTCAAATTAAGCAAATCGAATTGTGCTTTCACAACATCTCAATACACTACTTATATCAATTCATATGTGTACAACAATCTCAAATTTGCGAGACATTATCAAATCACAAGCATATTGAACGAATTTGACTACGTATAACAAAATTATATTTTAGGGTTTTATGATTACCTTGAAAGATTACGGAACTTGAAAGTGAAAGTTGACAGCATAGATGATGTCGTAAATGAGTGGGGAGGATGCTAGAGAAGCTGTGATATTTTGAATTAGGATTTTGATTTGGAGAGAAAGAGGTAAAATTTGGGGAAATGTCAAGGAATTAGGCATTCGGGATTAGAAAGATCCAAGTGGAGGGAGAGAGGGAAAATGTCAAGAAATTGTTAGAAGAAATTTGACGAAGATAGATGAACCACTGCAGTATGTGAGATTTGAGATTTAGGGTTTAGAAATTTGGGTTAGTGGAGGGGAGAGAGAGTTGAGAGATGTGAAGTGAAGGGAGAGAGAGAGGAACTCGATATATTAACTGAGCTTTCAAAGTGAGTCTCAACATAGACCATTGTTCCCAACTGCAGCATCTGTATAATCGTGGTCACAATTGGGAACTGCGGCCTCTGTTTAAAGAGAGGCTGCTATCCACAAATGCGACCTCTCTTTAACATAAAAACACTTAGAAGGGGACTACAACATCTCTTTAACATAAAAACACTTATAATTTTTCTCTAAGTTTCCACCATTTGACTCTCTATGTCTCAAAATTTTTGAGACATGTCACTATTCCCAACTATGACAACAATTTGACTGTTGCCGCAGTTGGGAACTGTGGCGATCTAAAAAAAAGCAAAGAAGAAACCACAATAGGGAATTGCGGCTTCAAAAGTGTTGTAGCCACAGTTTCCAACTGTGGCTACAACTTACGTGGCAAATACGGGTTTATTAAGGAAAATAGTTTGAAAAATATCTTATTTTGAGAATATGTTTCAAAAAGTGGCTTAGTTTGCGGAAAATTCTATAAAATAAGGGGTATATCAACATGACTTGTATTTTTGTGACTTAGTTGGTAAAAGTTCAATTTGGGTACAATCAAGAATTTTTATGTGAGGAGTTAATAACAAAGTTTTTTTTGAAGAAAAGGTGGAATATGGTCACCCTGTTTCATTAATAAGAGATTAATAAAACAAACTCAGAGTACTGAGCCGGTTACAAAGTCCTACAAACAGAAGTAGTACATAAACAAAAGCACAAAATCTCCACCCTAATCAGGAGGGGTGGGACAAAAGAGCACCAGAATGGCCGCACCAAATGTGCGTGAAACCAAAATACATAAAAAACCCTCCCAACAAACCCTGGGGTGGTGGGTACTATCAACACAAGGGTCCCCACTGTCTGTCAGTCGATCGCCGAACCGATCTGAACCTCCTCATCGTCAAAATCCTCAACCTGGAAGACGCTCGCTATCCTACCCCTAGGACCTGCTGCAGCCACATTAGCCCAAAATGAGATAAAATGCATAATGTGAGTCAAATTACCAGAAATAGTATTACAATTTGTACGAAAATAATAATTATTTCTGTCTAGCCAAAGAACCCAGGTCGTTGCGGCGATAGCGATGTACCACGCTTCTCTCATAGCTCTTCTCTCCATGGCAAAAGTTGGTCCTACCTACAGGTCTTCATACACACTAGGGAACAGGTTCGTCCCCAGGGCACTGAGTACCTCGACAAGTATCGCTTTGCTCCTGGGGCAGTGTAGGAACATGTGGTCTCTAGTCTCAATGTTAGAGTGGCAGAATCCGCAACTAGAGTCAATATTCGGTTGTCGTTTAGCAAGATTTTTTCTAGTCAAAATTGCATCGTTCAGCACCAGCCATAGGAAGACTTTGGTCTTCAGCGGGGCTTTCGTCTTCCAAATGACACGAGACCACTTTGGGGTACATCCCCTAAAGTGTATGCGATTATACAGTGATTTAACGGTAAACGTCCCGTTCTTTTCCAATCCCCAAGATTTCTTGTCTGGACCCTGAGAGCGGCTAATTCCAGCGTTGTTAATGAAGGCCTGGAGTTCCATGGGTCTACTCTGAGACCTCCCGTCAAGCGCTTGTTTAAAGACTGGTTTCCAGGCACCTCTTTTCCAGGCGTGCAGTGTGGTTGTGACGCATGCTCGTATAGATCGGGGAATAGAGTTCGGAGTGTGTGGTCCCCACACCACTTATCCCACCAGAATCTGGTAAGCCTGCCATTACCAATCACTGATGTGACACAGCTAATGAATGGTTCATAGGCTTTAGCGATGCCTTTCCAGAACCAGGAGACACGCGAGCCTACCCTGAAGCCCAAATTTATTGTTCCATTTCCATGCATATATCCCTGAACAAAGTCTTGCCACCCTTCCCCATTCGGGTAGAAAACTTTTCACCACCATTTATCCAATAGAGCGAGATTCATATCTCGCAGATCAAGAAGGCCTAGTCCTCCATGTACTTTTCTCATGCAAGCCTTCTCCCATCTGATAAGATGATAGCCGCGTCGATCCGGGTCCGCCCCTTTCCATAGGAATCGTTTTCGCGTCCGTCGATTCTCTGAATTACCCATCAAGGCATTTCGAAGAAGGATAAATAATAGATTGGAAGATTTGAGAGGACAGTATTAATAAGCGTGACTCTTCCTCCCAATGATAGAGCTTTACCTTTCCATCCTAACAGCCGGTTCTCAACCTTATCAATGATGGATAGCCAGTCTGCCTTTTTGAGCTTCCCGGGTCTGATAACAAAGTTAATAACAAAGTTGAAGAGTGAAAGGGTCTGATAGAAATTCAGTGACAAGACACTAGGGACCTAGTCTAACTTAACTATTATCTATATCTATATCTAATCTCTAATATTTTAACGGGGGAGTTCGGGTTGTGTAATCAAACAAAAACCAAATAAACATGTGCAGTGCACGTGCATAATTAATATAAAAAAGGTCTTAGGTTCAATACCAGACAACGTCAGAATTAAAAGAAAATATTTATTTATAATCTCTAATATTTTAATGGGAGAATTGAAGTTGTGTAACCAAACAAACACATGAAATACATGTGCATAATTAATATAAAGGTTGTCTTGGTTCGATACTAGACAACATCGGATTTCTTTTATAAAAAATATATTTATAAAGATGTGCATCGCACGTGTAAATTACCAGTAATCTCTATTCTAATCTAATCTATCTATATAATCTAATCTATCTAATATTATAATGGGAGAAGGCCTTAGTGTCATTTGTCATTTTGTCATTCTACCAACATGTGCAACGCACGTACATAACTAATATAAAGGAGGTTTTCGATTCAAATCCTCCCTACGTCAGAGTTTTTATTTTTATTTTTTGAAATTATTAAAACGTACATTGCACGTGTAAATTACTAGTAACTATTATAATGAGAGAGTGGGATTTGTCGTTTGTAAATCTACCAACTTGCGTGCATTTTCTGTGCATAATTAATATATAAAAGATATCTCAAGTTCAAAACCAGACTAAGTCAAAATTTCTACATAATTTTTTTTTGAGTAATGCTTTAGCCAATACCAATTTCACTACCATTCTCTTCACTATCTTAGATGACATACTCCTATTGGAGAGTTCTCCCACCTACTCTATCTTTTCCTACTCGGAGTGTGCCAACTAAGGTAGTGAAGACAAATGTAGTGAAATTGATAGTGAATGTAGCATTGCTCATTTTTTTTTAATTAAGACATAATTAAGACATGTATCGCACGTGTAAATTACTAGTATGGGTAATGGTGAATGGGTCTATCCATCCTGCCAAAACTCTTCACGAAATCCAACCCCTCCCTAAACCCCTGTTGCTGATAAGAGATGGGTTCCTCAATTTTGCCGCTTCTCAATCCCTTCACAAATCCCCTCAAACTCACCAACTCAAATCCGGTAATCCCCTCAAAACCAGTTCTGTCCTTTTTGTGTGTGTGTTGGTAGATGTTTTGAGGATTAATAGCAAATGGGTTTATATGATGTTTGTTGCTGTAAAATGGATTAGATTTAAGGATTTGGTGGTGAGTTTTAATTTTTAACGCCAATTATTGAGTTCACGAGTGTAGCAGATTTTGAGTGCAAACTGAGGAAAAGAAGTAATGAGTAATGGTTAGAAAAGAACCCTTTTCCGGTCGGGGAGTTAAGGTGGACAATGAATGCCCCCTTCTTAGGCTCCGCTTGACATTGCTTTTAGAGAGTGCTTTTGGATCTAAAAGCTCTTTCAAAATAGGTGTTTGATGAACTTAATTTAAATTGTGTTTAATGAAAAGTACTTTTTCTAAAACTACTATCTTTAAGCATTTTTCTCCAAGCACCAATATGGTGCGTTTAGCTTTTCAGTAAGTGTTTTTAGTTTCTGGGAAAATTTTGAAGTTAGACATAATTCTTTAGACAATACTTTTGTTACCAACACTTATCACCGAAAGCCCTTCACGTTCATGGCAATACGAATCAGAGCCTTAACGCGTAGTTTTTCTGCTTTCGAGTTTCTTGTTTCAACTGTCGAAAAGATAATAACACATTAAGTAGTTTCCTTGTGAATTTTGTTTTTTCATAGTACTAATTTTCGTTGAGAGTTGCTCAAGTTGTGGAGGAGAGTTTAGTACTAAATAATGCTAGTTAGATATCATATTAGTCACTTCTCATTGTAGTTTTTTTTGGCAATCCTATTTCCTATACCTGCCTTGCCCTAGAAGGTGGGGTTATTCCTCAATATTACTTTCATCCACAAGTCTCATTCTTATGACAATCTTACAGTTAATTAAAGATAAGAGAGTTTAGTAACAAAAATTATTTTTGTACAAGAGCAGTCATCCAAACTTGTATGATGTATGTAGCTGATTGATTCAGGTCCCTAGATGCGAGAATAGTTACCTGATAGGTTTGGATCAATTTAATTTCTCTGTAAGTATTGGGGATGGACATTAACGGTATAGTGTGTACTTAAAAGGTTCCAAAGTAAGGAGATTCAAGAGCTATGGAAAGAAGATTCAAGGTAAAGAAAGAATAATGGCTTTCCTTGTAGATCAAAATGCTGCTGATGGGGGTGGGATTAGGGTAGGCAGGGTAGGGAGCCGGTGTACGAAATTTAAGGGTTTTCACTATAAGGGGCTATAATTGAATCAAGAGCAAACATAAGGTGAGTGATTTCCAGTGTTTTTGTTCAATATTACTTAAAACTCTGTATTCATCCTCGAGCCCCCTACATCTCCCCCAACCCATGGCACAGAGACCCAACCACATGTTCATCATGTCCAAGTCTGATCTTATGACGGCTATTATAGATTAATAGTCTGCAAGGGTAAAATGAATTTTAGCAAAATTACAGCATACTGCAAGTGAGGATAAGCAATCAAAATGTAATCTTTTATAGTTTATAACTTATAAGTCTTTCACCAGCAACTTTCAAGGTGGATAAGTTATGACTTGTTAGCTCCACACTATAGCTGGGAAGATTGAAAGTCCTAGTTCAAAATGGTTTTTAACTCTTAATAAAATTGTTCTGAATGGCATTTTGTAGACTATGCCATAGAGAAAAATAAATAGGTAATGAATATGAAGAAGTTAGCACGATTGAACACTGTGTTATAAACAACTTGTATACAACATTATACGTGATGCTCGTAGCAATGTGGAAGGTATGAACATTGGTATCACATCATGCCGGTACCTAGACCACTCGGAGTATCGTTTGGATTTTGATCTACCCAAACTGATATTTCATCAGAAGCTTTGGAATAAATGAAGCTTACAACCTGAGACCATGGTTAGAACCTAATGTACCACACCTTGAAACTAAGGCTATAACCTGAGATCAAAATCCAAGCCGATACTCCCAAGTCATACAGCATCGGCGGAGTCCTGAGACCATGGTTACAACTTATTACCTGTTCTTCTCGCCCCTTGGCAAAATATGAAAACAGGAAAATATATTGTGCTGTCTTGTTGAATGATCTATGAAGCCACCAAGTTAGTACATAGTTTTGAAATTCCATACCGTTGTCAAGTCTGTGCTTTATCAACCCCTCAGGCAATTATGTAACAGGATCCTAATATCTCTCTTAATGGATAGTATTATTAGGTTTCTTGCTTATCTTTTCAACCAAGACCAACAAAAAATCAGCCAAGTTGTTACTTCGTTTCTTTGGTATTTTCTACTTGGGACATGACTGCTTACAAATCCTTATAAATATATCCCCTCAAAGATCGTCGGGAGATCAAAGAAAAAAACACAATTGGTCTTTTGGTTACATATTCCTTAGGGTATTTCTTTTGGAGCACCTAAAAGAATCTTTACCTCTTAAGTAGCATCTGAAATAGTCGAAGAACTATTAAGAGATTTCTAAGAAAAGGATCTTTAAAGCTGTGTCTCTCTCTCATGTCTCTTTTCTCATCTATAATAAAGGTCACCTTGCTTTTTTGTATCATTCTTGTACTATTTTATGTTTTGTTTGTCTTGACTCTAGTGGGTTTTAGAAGATCTATCATGTCACTAAACATCTATCTTTGCAATGCACAACAAAATGGTCTTGGAGTCGGTTTCCATTTAAGAATCAGTTTTCAGTAAAATACCTAGTTGACTGTTGAAAAACTTCGACATGCACTACCTACCAATTCAAGATCCAATTTTATGATTTGTTGCAAAGAGTCATTGAACAACATCCCTAGTAGGTAAATTTTCTTGAGAGTGTTTGCTTCATGGGTGACATATGCCACTACTAGGATATTCACATGAAACTTTCTTCCTTAGGTGTCCAAATTTTATTGACTCTCTTCATACTATAGTTGATAGAACAATCACAACATCAGTTACTTGTTTCTTTACTTTCTGATCTTGCATGTTTCCGTACTATCTATACTCCTTTTAATCCTTTTACTCAAATAATTTGCAGCTGAGAAAGCAGGTCTCCCAACCACAAAATGCTAAGAAACCGCTGGCCTTCTATGGCCTGACGACCCCTCCATATGAACTCGTAAGAAACATTACTTCACGTTGGTTGATTCTCATTTTGATGGACTTATCCTTTGTAGTTAGTTACTTGTATGCCATACTTTGCTTTTAAGACATCCATTCCCCTATTTCTTTCCTAATTTTGGGTTCCTTTCTTTTTTTGTTGAACTTCAAGAACGCTTTGGAACCGTACATGAGCCAGCGGACGCTAGAAGTGCACTGGGGAAAACATCACCAAAATTATGTGGAAAGTTTGAATAAGCAGCTTGTAAACAATCCCTTGTATGGACACACTATGGAGGAACTGATTAAAGTGACATACAACAATGGCAACCCTTTACCAGAATTTAACAATGCCGCTCAGGTAATTTAACTTCTGGTGCCTTTTCTTTTCTTTTCTTCAGATTAAAGTATGAGAACATAGAAAAGCACAAGTCTGATTATTTTATTCTATATAGTGATCATAAGTTTATTGATATTTGATTGTTTCTTAGGGTCAGACTCAATTATCACATTCATTTTGCTCCGATTACCAAAATACATTGTTGTTTATATTATATGATAATAACTCTGGTACTTTTATGACAATTTGTAGGTCTGGAACCATGACTTCTTCTGGGAATCTATGCAACCAGATGGTGGGAAATTGCCTTGGGGAGGTGTACTCCAACAGATCGAGAAGGACTTTGGCTCATTTACCAAGTTTAAAGAAGACTTTATAGAGTCTGCTCTTTCTCTTTTTGGGTCCGGTTGGGTGTGGCTTGCCTGTGAGTCATAATCAATTTTAGCATTCTCTTATTTCTAAAAAATTGCCTGTAGTATGAAAACATTTTCCTGTGAATTAGTTTAAGTGACTCAAGATTTTGATCATTTTTCTTACTTTTATTTTAGAGATAATGAATATACAAATGAACTCTATATTGTTTATTTTTATGAAGTAGATTTTCTAACTCCTAGAAATCGTTTTTTAATTTTTAATTTTTATATATTTTATATAAACTTCCTGCATTCTCTGATATTAACTTGTTGGGCAAACTCTTATATATTACTTTTACATGTTTTTTAGTCAAATTACTTTATTATTATTTTTATATTTTATCTAAACTTCCTGCATTCTTTGATATTAACTTGTTGGGCAAACTCTTAGAGCATCCACAGCCGTTTGCTAAATTGCCATTTTTGCCATTTTTTGGCAAAGAAGTCGCTGCAGTTGTTTGCCAATTTTTCATTTTTTCTATTTTTAGGAACAATAGTTTGTTATATTTGAGAAAGGATTTGGCAATTACCATATTATAGGGTTTTGTCGCTATTATTTTAATATTTTTTCAGTTCATCAGATGAAACATGATGTTTCGTCCGAGGAAATTTGGAGTTTTTTTTAAAAATTATTCCCGAACAAAACATGATGTTTTGTCTGAGAAAAAAGTTGACTTTTTTATTTTAAATACTGATATGTTTAGTAAGGTGTTTAGTTAGTTAATTAGTTTAGTTAGATAATTAGTTAAATAATTTGTTAGATAATTAAGTTTAGTTAGATAATCAACCACTTAAATAGTTAGTTAAGTGGGAAAAATGATGGGACCGTGGGACGAGACATCACCATGGGTCCCACCAATTTTTTTTATAAAAAAACTACTAAAAATTTGAAAAAGCTTTAAAAATTTTAGAAAATTTTAATTTTGTCTGCGAATTTGCTATATTTTGTATTTTACGACTGCAGCAAACTAACAAAATTGCCAATTCTATTTTGCCATTTTGCCATCTTTTGGTTAAATGACTATGGATGCTCTTGTATATTACTTTTACATGTTTTTTAGCTAAATTACTCTGTTATTTTGGTTATTTTGTGGTTCAGCCAGAAGAGTAAACAAATCTCATTTCAAGGATAAAGTCCAAATCTCACCAACGAACTAAGAAAACAAGCACATATTAAGCTAGTCACTAAGCCAAAACACTAGGTGATGTAAACTTAACCCTAAATAGAGAATTTCCAAGAATCTTAAACGATTAAATTTACCAACAAGTAATGCAGATTAAGTGCGAAATTAAAACTATTAATCGGTTTGATGGATTTTCAAGAAGCCCAATTAAAAATTCACGCCTAATAATCAACAATTATACCTAAGTGTGATTAGCAAGTAAGATATTCAATAACGATTCGTACCCTAATTAGCAAGCAGAAGCACAAACTCTTGATATTTGTGGACGACAGATAAATCAAATAATATTCTAGAGACGATAGATGATATCACAAATAAATGAGAATGGAAAGAAGTTACCGGGTTTGTAGACAGTGTTATGATGCTACTGGATTTGAATCTGGATTCTACCCAAACACCAAACACCAAAGCTATCCAATCGAAAAGAATCAGATCCGACTTGATCCGACTTGATCCTCTCCTTGTTGTGCGTGTAGAAGGAGGAGGGTGACGGCGGCAGTCGGGGTTGTCGAGCGGTGGTGCGGACGACGATGTTGGCGGCGACGAGGGGCTGCAGTCGACGTCAAGTGGTGGGCGGTGAGGACAACGGCGAGGGAGGCAGGTGGGCTTCGGTGGACGGGCGTGGAGGATGGAGTGACGGGGGATCGGGTTGAGGGCAACGAGGGTGGTCGGCTGGTGGTAGTGGTGGTGTCAATGTTGGAGGCCGGAGGTTGGTGGCGTGGCGAGATTAGGTTTGGAGGTCGAGCGGGGGAGAGAGGACGATGGGGGGTTTGTGGGGTTCAGGATAAGAGAACATGAAGGAGAGAGAAGTGAGAAGGTGGATTTTGGGGGTTTAATTAATTTGGAAATTTTGGGGTATAGTTTTAGAGTTTATCACAAACCCTAATACTTTATTAGGACTACTTACAAACCATAATAATTCTCTCAATTGTCTCACACATAAAGAGGGATGAAGAGCAATAACTCAACACAATATTTTTTAAATTAATAATAGCATTACTTTTCATTATTCTCAATGCCTATGTATAAGCTCAAAACAAATCCAAAACAAATCTCAAACAAATCCAAAACAAAACTCTCAAATCTAAAACAAATCTCTCAAATAAATCTCTCAAATAAACTACATATGACTAAATCTCAATAAAAATAAAACAAATTTGATGTTCTTGTCATTCTCTCCGGGTGGGAAAGGGCTCGATCCAGTCGAGTCAAAACCAGTGATCCTGTAATGGTGTTCCAAAGGATCTGGATCCAAGCACAGGAGCTCTTCACGATCACTCCAATTGTCATTTGACTTCGGCTTGTTCGCCCACCTCACCAAATACCTTTGAATACCACTATCTCTGGTAGAGATAATCTGATCATCTAAAATATTATCCAATTTGTCTGTCGGTGGCATGGTTTTAAATCTCGGATTTCGGACTCGTCTCGGTAAGGGGTGTTTCGTCTCGGATCGGAGATATCGGAGATCTCGGAGAAATGTGATCATTTCAGATGTTCATTTCCTATACTCGAGAAATATTTTTTTGTTACTAAATAAGATATTATATGTCCTACATGTCTTTTATCATATAAAATATTGTATAATGTAACTAATGACATGAATCAATTGCGGTAAATTTTCGCATAATTTAACAAGAATATAGAAGAGAATGCAATATAAGTATATAACTAAATTGAATTTGCATTGATTAGAAAAAATGTATTAGTTAAAAAACTTACTTAACTCTGCATATATACACACAATAGCGATACGAAATCCTCACATTATTTAGCTTAAGTTTCTATATTGAAAGACACATGCAAAAAGTTAAACAAAATTGCATGTGTCTATTTTGGCTGATATTTTGCCAATTTCGGCAATATTTCGGCCGATATTTCGGCTGAAATCCACACATTTCGGTCCAAAACGATATAGAATATAAAATATGTGATTTCGTATCGGCAAGTTAGCCAAAACGAAATTTCGGCCGTATCGGAGGAAATTTAAAATAGTGGTCGGTGGGTAAGTAGTATCAGGTAAATCCGTAAATGGGGCAATGTGGAAATCTCACAATTAGGCTGCATGGTAGGCTCATCTATAAGAGAATTTCTAGAATTAAATTTTAGGCCTTCATAAAGTACTTGATCCTCAATATTGAAAGTCTTACTTATGTCAAAACCTTCAAGAAGGTCAACGACATATGCATTATTATTGATTTTATGCAGAATTGTAAATGGGCCTGCACCACGTATGTTCAATTTCTTAATGGATCCAGCTGGAAACCGTTCCGGACAAATCCGCACTACCACTTCGTCACCAACATCAAGAGTTTTAAATTTCCTTCTAGTATCTACTATTAACTTGTAGTTAAAATTATTCTCATTAATTTTCTTTAAAATTCTATGCAAGTCATGAATGCGATATGCAAATGTGGATATAGACTCTGAGACTTTAGGATGTTCTAACATATGGATAAAATCTATAGGCTGCCAAGTGACTTGGGAAGGAATGAGTGCCTCAGGTATATTCAATGGAGGTGATTGGATCGACTGAATACAGTGGAGATGCTGGTCATCTTCTTCACCGAAGTCATCACTTACATGAGGTTCATAGGTAAACTCATTGTCAGACTCATCAGCAATAACAGCAGTACCTTCTACATTGTTGATCCTACTGTGGCTGGGATAGTTGCCAGCAACATGACCATATTCCTTGTATTTATAGCACTTAGTGAGAGGATCAATCTTCGAATAGTCTCTTTCAGTGTTTTTATCCGTGTTGTCATGTTTAAGTGAATAGAGATTTGAAGTAGTCTTGCTTGGGTAAGGTTTGTTGGGTGCTGAGAAGAAGGGGGCTCAGGTGTAAAAGACTTAGTTGAGGTCATTCTAGAGGAATGATCTCTCGAATTGCTGAACTTGTAGGGAAAACTTGGTGTAAGGGAATCCCTATCGAGGACAATGACATAAGCTGCTGCCAATGAATTTACATTTCTACGAATTAGCTCGTTCCTAAGATCGGCTTGTAATTCAGCTTTGAACCTAAAGAGAGTTTGTTCTTCGCTCTCTTTACCTAAGACATAGCACCGAATAAGGAAGTAGTCAAACTTATCAACATACTCTTGGGTGGATTTGCTTCCTTAATAGAGTTGGTTCCACGAATCTAGCAATCGAGTGTGGAACGATAACGACACATATCTCTCAGTATGCTTCTCTTTCATGACTTCCCAAGTGGCTATAGGTGTCAGGTCTCAGCCTCTACGGGCGTGTTCAAGATTGGTCCAATATATTGTTGAGCTTTACCAGTAAGTTTCATAATGCCAAATTTAACCTTCAGGACTTCGCTCATGTCAAACTACACGAAGTAGTGGTCCCTGACACGAATCCAATCAAGATATGCTTGGGGTTCCATATGGCCTTTAAAGTGGGGAACATCAGCGTTAACGTTCTTCTTATATTGTTCGTCAGGGTCACGATCTTGACGTCGGTCGTCACGATCATTCACTTGAGAGATTTGACGATGAAGCTCAGGACAACAGTTTGATTTAATTTCACTTTCTCAAGCATCTGATGATATTGGCAAGAGTTGCTTGAATGGCAGTTAGGATAGTGGAAATATCAGAGTTGTCCATCTCAGTTCGAGGAAGGGCTAGCGGAAGTCTAGGGTTCCTAATTGGGTGGTTAGGGAGGGACAAGAAAGGCTTTTCAGGATTTGTGATAGTGCTGCGAAGACGCATTCACCAACGGTGGAAAACTAGGGGTCGTGTGTTTGTTGAAATTTGGGAAAACGTGTCCTAAATGCACATATGTTTTTTTTTATAATCTGAAATGATCTAAAAGAAAAATAAAGACTCTAAACGATCCTAAATGAATGCAAAAATTATGACTAAATGATGCAAGAACTAGGGTTTTAACAACCTTCGCTCTGATACCAAAATGATGTAAACTTAATCCTAAATAGACAATTTTCAAGAATCTTAAAGGATTAATACCAACATGTAATGCCGATTAAGTGAGAAATTAAAACTATCAATTGGTTCGATGGATTTTCAAGATATGAGTTTAACATGCCCAATTAAAAGTTAACGCCGAATAATCAACAATTAAATCTTAGTGTGATTAGCAAGTAAGATATTCAATAACGATTCGTACCCTAATTAGTAAGCAGAAGCTCACACTCTCGATATTTGTGGACGACAGATAAATCAAATAATATTCTAGAGATAGATGATATCACAAATAAATGAGAATGGAAAGAAGTTATTGGATTCGTAGACAGTGTTATGATGCTTCTGGATTTGATTTTGAATTCTACCCAAACACCAAACACCAAAGCTATCCAATCGAAAAGAATTAGATCCGACTTGATCCCCTCATTGTGGGTGCAAAAGGAGGGCGACAACGGCAGTCGGGGTTGTCGAGCGATGGTTGCGGACGACGATGTTGGTGGCGGCGAGGGGTTGCAGTTGATGTCAGGTGGTAGTTGGCGAGGACAACGGCGAGGGAGGCCGGCGGGCTTCGGTGGACGGGCGTGGAAGAAGGTGGAGCGATGGGGAATCGGGATGAGAGCGACGGGGTGGTCGGCTGGTGGTGGTGGTGGCGGTGGCGGTGGCGTCGATGTTGGAGGCCAGAGGGAGGCGGCGTGGCGAGGTTGGGTTTGGAGGTCGAGTGGGGGAGAGAGGACGACGGGGGGTTTGTTGGGTTCGGGATAAGAGAACATGAAGAAGAAGAAGAAAGAAGGTGGGATTTGGGGGGTTTAATTAATTTGGGGATTTTGGGGTATAGTTTAAGAGTTTATCACAAACCCTAATACTTTATTAGGACTTCTCACAAATCCAAATAATTCTTTCAATTGTTTCACACAAAAGAGGGACGAAGAGCAATAACTCGGCACAATAAATTTTTTAATCTATAATAGCATTACTTCACATTATTCTCAAGGCCTATATATAGGCTCAAAACAAATTCAAAACAAATCTCAAACAAATCTAAAACAAATATCTCAAATCTAAAACAAATCTCAAATAAATCTCTCAGACTAACTAGATAAACTACATATGGCTAAATCTCAAAATAAAAATAAAACAGATTTGATGTCATCGTCACTAGGCTTGTGTGGTTTGGTCAAATCTAGACTAATTTCACAGCAAGAATGGATTGTTTCCTTAACATCAAGAAGAGGGTTGCCCCTTTATTTGGTACTGCTTTTGGAGAGCCCAAAGACACTTTTAGGCTTGAAATAGGTAATTTGTGAAAGTACTACTAGAATATGTGTTCTTTTCTCCTTGCAAAAAACTCTTAGGCCAAAGCACTTGATAGTTGATATCCATGACCCTTTTTAGTCACATCACCTCTATGTTTACAACAATACCAAACATGACCTACAAATTTTTTTTCTGTCCTACAACTGAGTTTAAAAGATCTCATTTTGGGTTTAATCACGGGTTATAGTTTAAAAATAAACATTTAAAAGAGATTGTGCTAACCTTCCCTCTTCAACGTCACCTTAGTTCAGAGGCAATTCAAACCTGCACCAGGACTGAGGCAATTGCAGTTGTAAAGAGCTTTTTCATCGACAAGATTGTGACTTTTGGCCAGTCACAATGTCCAAATATTGTTAGGAATATCTGTGCTTTAATTCCCGTCATCTAGTTAATTTGTGTTTTGTCACTTTGTTCATTTCAGTGAATGCTGAGGGGAAAAAGCTTGTAGTGGTTAGAACATCCAATGCTGTTTGCCCGCTCGTATTTGGTGATATTGTATGTTAATCTGCAACCTCAAATTTATTTTCTTAGTCGTTACATAAGCTTTACATAAGCTTTTAGAAACCTAATCGAACATTAATCGATTTATTTTTCTTCTTTTCTCGATGCAGCCAATCCTCAGTCTGGATATGTGGGAGGTATTAAATACTTAAAACTCTAATTTCCATTGTTAATGCTCTTCAGCCCTAACTTACTGACAAGACTCTGTTTCTTCATGTCATCATAACAGCACGCATATTATCTAGACCACAAGGTATTATTTACTTTGTTACCTGTTTTATCACTAGGCCGGAAAAGGTTTTTTTATTGAAACAATAATGTAGAGAACATTGCAAAAGAAAAAGTAAAAAAAATGATGATATCCAATGCTTTAACTGGTGTTAGCAGATGAATATTATCTATAAAAGTTCTTACATTTGTATTGGGTAATAAAAAGTTATTGAATCCTGTAGACACTAAAGTAATATATATTGTGCAGGATGACCGCGAAGCATATGTAACGACCTTCATGAACCATCTTGTATCTTGGCATGCAGCCACTATACGCATGAACCGAGCTGAGGCTTTTGTAAATCTTGGCGAACCAAAGATCCCAGTTGCATAAAACACAAATTAGCTGTGTGTGTGATCTGTAATGTAGTCATAACTCTACACTACGAATATATAGGTGAGCAGCAACCACGAAGTCTTTGATATTCTACAGTTATATATATAAATATATAAATAGATTAGAAATACATAAACACATTTTTTTGTAGGATGGAACTTTGGCTGCCAGTTCAAATGAAAAAGAGTTTCTCCACTAGGCCGACCCTGAAGATTTATGTTACGGAGAAGCTATGAGCAATCTGGAGCGAGCCAAAACTGCAAGTTTCACATATCTTTTATCAGTGCTCACGATTTTCTATAGAAAATGGTAAGGTTTCTATTGCTAGGTCATCTTGATCTACTATCTGATTTGGCAATTCTTTGATGGTGTATATGTAGAGTACACTATGGGTATTCTAATTGTATCCACGGATAATTTATGTACAAGATACATTATCGTGTCAACAATGTAGCTTGCATTATGTACCTTTTGTACTCTTTTAGTATCAACTAAGCTACAGTTTTTACTCTATAATGTAATCTATTTATTCAAAAGGAGTTTGTGATCTAGGATACTCATTCTAGGATTCCCAATTCAAGCTTAGCTGCACTATGAGAGTACAACCTGTTTCACAGAAAGTGAATTACGACATTTCTTTCATGTCATCTTTCTCTCCCTCTTTCAAACTATTATCGGTTTAATGCTAGAATACATTAGATCTTCCCAGCCATTTCGGTAGATGAAGTAGTGGTGTGTGTTTCAGGGCCGGCCCTGGAGGTGTGCGAGCGGTGCAACCGCACAGGCCCCCGATTTCCAAGGCCCCAAAAATTCAGTATACTATATGAATATTAAGTAATAAAAAATCAATTGTATTAACAGTTGGTATTGTAGCTTAGTCACCAAGAAGGTTATAAATGGTTGTGGGTTCGAATCAAACTTGTGTTTCTTCTTTTCTTTCTTTTTCTCTGGCAATTCAAATGCACCAAATTTTCAGTGTAGTCAGCCTACCCAAATAAGGACCTAACCTAACTTAATTCACAAGTTAGTGCTAAATCCTAACCCTAATCCTTATTTGCTATAAATACCCATGCCGACGCTCAGAATTTCCAACAAAAGAAAAAAATCATATTCTTCATAATCTTTTCACTTGCTCACAAATAAATCGAAGGTTGAATTTTTATTATTGATTCAACATCATCTCTCTCTCCATATATGATTATGATTAATTATTATTCTCCAAATTTTAAAGTCTGCAATTCTCATAAGTAATTTATTGTGATTTTTGTCCTTCTATTTTCAAAGATGTTATTCAATTGAGTTAATCCTTTGTGCAATTATTTTTGATACGAGTCTCTTAGATTTAGAGAGGTCTAAACAAACTGAAATATGAAATTATAATTGCCTTTTAAAATATACTTTTGTTTGAACATCATAGTTCTATTTGTTTTATGGAACAATAAAGCCATAAAACAATAAATCGATAATAATTTTTCTTATATTATGACTCAATTTTAAGTTTGGCACAAGGCCTCTGATTTCTTAGGAATGGCCCTGGTGTGTTTTAAGTTTAGAAATTTGAACATTGTAGCCGTCTTTTCTAGGCCGGGGTTTGAGTTTTGAAGTTTCAAGAACATCGTGGCAAGACAACGTAGCATTTGATAATGCCTAGGGGACAAGTGCACAAAAATCGCTGACTGATTCATCAAAAACAGTAGACATGATGGTGAAGAATAAGGTGGAGAGAGAACACCTGCAGGCGGCAGGCTTCTCCAACTTTTATTTCCTATATTTTCTTCTCTCGTATCTTCTTCCTTGCCTCTAATCTTCCACATCCTCTGTGACTTCTTTTTCTTCTTTGCAACATCTCAAAATCTCCTCTTCATCATCACCACCCTGCACCATCATCAGATCATTTTATTGCAAAAAGAGACTTCAACCCCGTCGGCTCTGCCGCCTACCGTGGCGGCCTCAACACCTTTGCTGTCGCCTCGCCTCCAAACCCATCCATGTCTACTCCAACCCAACTTCCACTGCTGCTGCATCCCCCACGCACCCCCAACAAACACGAGCAAAGTACATACTCTGCTAAGATCCTCCCTGACCGGGGGGTTGTGGTCGTGTCTACACCACCTTCGTTGTCAACTGTACTTTCTCCTCCACCATCAATGCCTACAACTCAGGCAGGAAACTTGTTCTCATTGCCACCAATACAGGCAGTGGAGCACGTGACACAGAGGAGATGGAGTTTTTATAGCGCTGGAAGAGTTGCCAGGAAGTGTGAACATGACCATGTTCACTTCAGCACCGACATACGAGTATCTGTTCTGTGGTCCCCATCGTGTGGGGATGTGAGCCTACAGTGGGTGAAGGAATGGATGGCGCATCACGTGAGGTCGTTCAGGGGCAGAGAAGTCCCAGTTTGCGATGCACGATGCAGGTGGGATCTACGAGGGGGTGATTGAAGTGCTGAGGCCGTGGATTGAAAAAGAGGTGGTGAGTGTGAGTGTGGACGATGTGAAGGAGCAGGAGAGGTTTGACGGGTACTATCATAACCGGTTAGTTCATGGTGGTGAATGATTGATTTCATAGGTATTGGTATATGGCGAAGTGGATCTTCTACTTGGATGTGGATTAGTTTCTGTATATTGATCATGTAGATCATAAGGATGAAGAGGGTGATTATGATAAGATGAATACGCTGATGGAATCGATGTCAAATTATACGCAGTAACACAGTTTGAGTTCATGCAGGTAACCATGACTGGCCGGTAAGCTCTGCACAGGTTGAGTTTGAGCAGATACCCATGTCCAAGCTCTGCGCTTCCGCTGATGCTGGTTACACTCACAGCCAGGTAAAATACTATACAGGCATTGCCTGAATAATTCTTTGGTCTTTTGGCATACCTCTAAACACTTAGAACAGTGACATATATATTTGTCCTCTCACTTAAAGTAGGAGACCTGTTGGATTTCGACCCGTACATAAATCAATTGTTATGTTTCCTAATTTCTGACAATAATATTTATCTTCCTAATTTCTTTTTTTTTAATCCTATATATCTTCAGAATTCTTGTCAGCACTAAAAATTGGTAAATATTGTTATGTATTCAGTGAAAATAAGGTATTTTGTAGCACTTTTTTTATTAAAAAAAAAAATTGTAAGAAATATATTAATATCTCAACATTCTAAATGCACAGAAGTCCTAAGAAAAAAAACCGAGTAGTCAAATTAAGCATTGATGAGCTTTCTAATGCTGAAATGCATTCTTGGTTGCGAATAGCTAATTCTCTGCTGATACCTTTACTGATACTCGATTAATTGGAAGATGTGGAGTACAGAGAAGGTGTTCAGATGCCTAAAGGGTGAAAGGGGCGTAACGGAAAGTATGCAATCCAACCTCGCAATACCTTAGCAGTAGGCATTCACGAACTTCCAGGGCAACTCACTTAAGAAGACCGAAAGCAAGATCAAGTACTTCTACTTTCTTGAGACCACAGCCAACCGGGAAAAAAAAACCTGCACAGAGTTTGTCGATACAATTGAAGTGTTTTGCGGTAATTCCCCTTATGTTCAAGATGAAAGACAGTAGGACTTAACTGCTTCTATTAAAAGGTTTGAGGTCGACATGATCGGCAAGACTCAAGAGTCTGATGGGAACTGGGCAATGATTTCGTAGATGAAAAACTTTATCTGATTTCTGTATGGAAGAATGTATATCATCTTCAAGGAGCATATCAAGCAAAGCAATTAAAGTCATAAGTGAAGAGCTGCGTTTGTTTGAAGGTGAAAATGAGGAAAAATTAATATATTGAGTTCTAACCATTCTCTTCTTGATTTCATTCAATTCTTTACTTTAGTGGGTTTTGATATTATCTCGTGCCAAATGTTACGTTCTATTTCCTTTCCCTTTTTGATTTTTTTGCCGTACTAGGCCACTTTTTGAAAATATTTGCAATTTTAGGTCACTTTCTAAACTCGTGTGGAACAAAAGGGTAAAAGCTCGTTTGATTCTGATTTCCAGTACGAATACGAACCGTGAAAGCGTAGCCTATCGATCCTTTAGACCTTCGGAATTTGAAGCTAGATGTGTCAGAAAAGTTACCACAGGGATGCATGCTTGTGCACCAAAAGAATAGTACAAATCCATAAATTAAACTAACCAAATATTCAAATTTAATCTTAGTGTTCGTGGGCTAGCCAGCACCACGTCAGCAGCAACCGCTATTGGGAATAGCGGCATCTTCATAACGACCAACACATTGTGCTCCCACACTTGGCAGATTTTAGAGAGGGTATTGTATAATTGGTAAACGACTTGGTGTAACAGAGGTCGTTATTGTCAATAGCGGCATCGTCTAACCGAGGTCGCTATTCCCAATAGTGACCTCAGGTGGGCCCAATCACTTTTAAGACTCAGGCGTCCCCACTGTCTCTCTCTCTCTCATTTCGTTTTTCTTCTTTTCTTTTTCCAACAGCGGCCTCTCTCTCTTTCTCCCATAAAACCCAAAACCCTAACCCCTAATTTCTCCCCAAAAAATCCATTAATTCGAGTTTGATTATTCTCTACCCGATCTCTCTCCTCACACTTCATCTATACCCGATCACTCTCCTCACTACAGATTTCAGAAATCCCCAAAACATATCCAATCTCCAAACCCTAAAGAGGCATTCCTAGTATTTTGCAATTGTGATGTTTGATTCTTTGTGTTGGTTACAAATTTTTTCACTTATTGTTAAAAATATGACCAAAATTGAACGTTTGTTTATTGATTGATAAATGTATTAGACTTACAACTAGAGTTGTGTTATGATGGTTCTTCGTTGATTAAACTATAGTTTTTTTTTAGTTTATTTCGTGATGGTTATTAGTTGCCAAATTGTAGATTTTTGTTATTTGTGTTTAACAATTGGTGAGTTGTTGATGATGTGAACCGAGGAGATAACTGAATTATATATTTTTCATTGTGGGTTGAACTGGTACTTTAAATGGCAGTAGGAAATAGTATAGGATAGGCATTCAAAGTCATGTTTCGAGTACGAAACAATGAATATAAGAGTCAGAGAGTAGATGTGGAGGCTATTATGCTATTGATATACCGATAGTTGTTACTGTATTATTCTTAGAGCTAGGTGAACCTGCGCTCTTCTTGACCAATCACATGCAAAGGAACTAGGTATCTAATATATATAGTAAGATCATTCCATTAATTCACGATAAGTGTTGATTCAGATTTGTCACTGTGAAAGTTAAACTTTCCATCAAGAAAGCTATCATGTGACTGATACTTATATAGTCGCATGCACAATTGAAATAAAGATGAATTGTGAGGAGATGGCTTCTACTAGTTTTGTGAAAGATACTTTACAATTGTGTGAGGAGATGAAGTGTTAGGAGATATCTTGTGCATAATCACATACTTATATAGATCTCTCTCCTTTCAAGATTACCGTACTTGGTTCTTTGTCTCTTAGTCTGAAAATAACTTGTGCATGTGACTATGTAGGGGTGATGAGCATAACAAGTGTGTTGACTATGCTATTATGAATATAACACACACACACACACACACACACACACACACACACACACACACACACACACACATATATATATAGGGAAGTCTTCCGTTGTGCACCACCTATGGTGCACACGACATGTGCACTCAGTCTTCCTGCTTTCGTATCGACGATCCGAACCGTTTACATTGATCTACACATCTAAATTAGTCTAAATATATAAAATTAAATCATTTGAAATTCATTTGCCCATCCATTGAAGTGTTACAAAATTGTATGGCTAAAAAACATTTTTTTATGGGCAAATGAATTTCAAATGATTTGATTTTACATATTTAGACTAATTTATATGTGTAGATCAATGTGAACGGTTCGGATCGTCGATACGAAGGTGGGAAGGCCGAGTGCACACGAGTGCACACGGAGGGGTGGTGCACAATGGAAGATTTTCCTATATATATATATAAAGATTAAATGCCACGGTTAATCTAATGTATATTGAATGCAAATTTGTGTACTAATGTATAGGTATGGACTATAAAATTCCTATTTGGTTGTATTACGGGGGAGAAATAGTTCGAGACCCAAAAATAGGATTTTGCTATAAAGGTGTTTAACCGAAGATTGTTTGGGCAAATTGTAATTTAAAAATGCAAGAATTAGTAGAAAAGGTATACGCAGTAATTAAATGGGATAAAAGTGAATGAAGTGTTCAAATTAAAGCTAGGTATGCAGCTGGAAAAGGCAAAGGAGACCCATATTTTATGGCGGTACCTATAGTTGATGATGACTCACTTGTTGCTATGATAGTAAGGTCGCTTGATCCGTACAGTAGTTGGTCTACAATAGAATTATGTATAGAGCAAACCAAGATTCACATTCGTAGTCCACAGGTTGGTCGCGTGTCAACTCCAATACTCGAAGTACCGACCTCTCAGGTGATTCCCAATGATTCGATACAGTTGAATGTCAGCTTGTCTCCTCCACATGGTAACATATTCACAAATCCAAGTACATTTAGTCCTGCAGAAGATGAAATCCCAAATCCTTCCATTTTCATATGCAAACTTGTGGAAAATGAAAATATTATTGAAACCTTCGAGCAAGCTTTGGTTAACAATGACTTGATAGAAGATGAAGAATATGAAGAAAGGGTGGAAGATGTAGTGGACAGTGAAGATGAAGATGAAGAAAATGTGCACGTCAATGATGTGAATGCTAACGTTAATGTTGTTAACGTTGTTCATGATTTGCAACAAAATGTTGAACGGGCCGTCCCAATGAATCAATTGGTTCCTTCAACCGTTCATGATATTGGAGCGGTGGACTTGGGTAACATTGCTAGAGTATGCCACTTTGGTGAAGAGTCTTCTAGATCATCTGACCCACGTGACTTGTACATTGGCCAGAAGTTCACAAGCAAAGATGCCGTGAAAATGTTCTCCATCAAGGAACATCAAGAGTTTATCACGGTTAGGTCAAATAAAACCATATTTGACGTTAAATGTAAAATGGCACCAAGGGTTCGAACAATAGCGGAGCAATTAGCAAACCCCGATGTGGTAGAGCCAGGTTGTACGTGGAGATTTCGTGCAATAATTCCAACTGGACAGACATATTTTGTGGTGAAGAAATTGGAAGGGTCTCATACCTGCATCAATCCAACATTGACACAAGATCACAGGAAAGTTGACTCTAAATTAGTTTCAAATTTGATTTTGAATGTTGTGAGGGCACAAATAGGAATAACACCAAAGGCGATCATTGAGATAGTGTTGTTATAAGTCAATTATAAGATTTCTTACAACAAAGCTTGGCGAGCGAAACAAAAAGCTATTGAGAGGCTCTACAGTGAGTTTGCGGAAGCATATACGAAGTTGCCTTATCTCTTATCTGCACTGCAAGCTTCAAATCCTGGTATATATATGAAATGGGATAAAGTTCTGGCTAGCCCGGGTGAGGAAACATTCAAGAGAGTATTCTGGACTTTTGCGGCTTTGATCGAAGGATTTAAGTCTTGTAGACCGGTGATAAGTATTGATGGAACACATTTGTATGGTAAATATAAGGGATGTATACTGATAACGGTTGCCCCCAATGCTAGTGATCAGTTACTTCCATTTGCCTTTGCTATAGTTGATGCAGAAAGTATAGGAAGTTGGACTTGGTGGGCTATGTGTTATCTCTGATCGTCACGCCGGTATTCTGTCTTGCATGGATTTGGAAAATAGATCTTGGCCGCTAATGACAATAGCGATTCTACTGATGGTCGAAATCAGCTTCTTCTCTTTGAAGCTAGCTCAAAAAGGCATATAACTGCGATCGCTATTGCCATTAGCGTGCACAGTTATAAGCCATTTTTAGCTACATTCACAGAGAAGAAGCGGATTTCGCTATCAGCATAATCGCTAATTGGAAAAGCGACCAACGATAGCAGTAGTCACGAATGCCAATAACGGCCTCACTATAGCCAACAAACTGTATAATATTACATATGACCACTTCCTTGTGTACAATTGTTCCAACCCAATTCAGTACATAACAATTCTTCAAAATACGGATAGACAAACACCAATTCGGATTACAACTTAACATCCAAAATATAGGTATATGACGTTTCCATAGCTTAGACAATCAAACAACCAAAATTAGCATAAAAGTGGTTCATAACTTAAACATTCAAACTTAAACAAGTGATGATAACAAAATTAAACATCAAAATACGTTAAAATGAGATTCGAATCTCAATAACGGTTTGAAACCTACGACGGGGTATGCAAATCAGGCTTCCTTCTTTTTCAAATGACCCTTCGTTTACGACTCACTTGTGTAACTTAGAAAATTAGCATTTAGTTCGGAAATTCTTCCTCAATTTCTGTCACACCCCGCTTCCCAAAATACGGGAATACGAGTCCATGACTAAGGTCCAGCGAATGATGCGAATACACCATTCATAAGCTGTACAGGTAACTCAACAACAAGATGACAACAAAACCACGCAGGTATGTAAAATCACAATAGGATAACAAAAGTACATGACATAGTCCATAACATAACCAACAGCTGAAAGAACAAAGTAGTTACGGGTCAAACACGCCTGGAATACAATAAAGAGTAGCATGAATAAAACATGAACTAAAGATAACATGATAATTAACAAGACTAAAATACTTGATTAGCAACACCTTCGGATACTCTTCATCCGGGTCTGCAAGTACATTATTACAAAAAGAATAAACAAGAAGATACTCGTTAATGCAAGTTACGGGCCGCAAGTAGTACAAGCTAACGGGACAAGTATAAAAACAAAATAAGAA
The DNA here is from genome assembly GCA_017893485.1 of Hemerocallis citrina. Classification (NCBI taxonomy): domain Eukaryota; kingdom Viridiplantae; phylum Streptophyta; class Magnoliopsida; order Asparagales; family Asphodelaceae; genus Hemerocallis; species Hemerocallis citrina. Next base: position 182,781,989 of record CM030368.1, on the reverse strand, counting down.
GCAAGAAAAAGAGCAAGGAATCAAGAATCATGAAATAAGAGAAATACAACATGTAAACAGAATCATGAACAAGACATCATGAAACAAGTGGCATGTAAACAAGTAATCAAGTAAACAAGTCAACAAGAACATGTAACATGTAATTAGATTATGCAAGTGCATCCACATGGGTACCATCATATCTTCTTATTCCTGTTAATCTCATATCTTTTATTAACCTAACTAGTGCAGCAATCATGCGTCCCATACCACATGTTTGATACACACAATCAAGTGAATGTTTAGACTTAGTGGTGGATTCTATAGGTCACGTACTCGGGAAAAATATGTACATTCAATCTTGTATCGAGATACATATAATGTGAAACATGTAGAGTGTAAGCTTGTAGCGTGAAATATGTAAACTTGTAATTTACAACTTGCAATCTGTAACTTGCAACTTGCATCGGAAAACCACGAGCTCCTGTCCGAGTAGGCTCTTCTATATTGCCCACTACGAGATCTTTACCCTTATACCCCGACTTGTTACTTTTATTAATTTTAATCAACAATAACAAGATAACATATTTAAACTACTATCACGGGTAAAATAATCGTGCACATAATCATGTATAGTCCTAAGAGTACATATGTGTGAATCAATCGTGTTCATGTAATGCATGTGGCAACAAAGTATTCGTGATCATGTATGAATACGGGACCAATGGATTATGTATAGCAACAGTTTTCAATTCGATCGATGAATATGAATTACAGTCAAAGAATATACTTGCGGTATTTTTCAAAGGAAGCTTGTACGAGAACAAACGAGTTGTACAAGAGGATACTTTCCTAATAACTGACGACGATGATACTGAATAAAAGAATAACGGTAACAGAATTTCGGACAGCGAAGCACGTGCAAGATACGTGACAGCAACTCCAAAACAGCAAACACAGCCCCACACAAACACCAAACACCACACAGCGGATCCACTTCACACTCACAGAATAGCAACACACCGAACAAAACAGCGGATCCCCCCTACTCCCCAAAACAGCACGCACCGAACCACCCAATCCCTTCTCACAAAACACCCAACAGCAAATCCCTACCTACAAAACAGCAGACAACACTTGCTGATATCCGATCCTCTCCTTCTTCTCCACAGCGACAGAGAAAGAGGGAGCGGCTCGACGGTGGGGATGCGCACGGCGACTGGGGCGGCAATGCAATAGGACGAGGATGAGGACAAGGACAAGGAGATCAGGAGTAGGAGATGGAGAGGCGGTGGTCAACTGGAGTCGACGGCAGAACTTCGGTTGTCGATGGGTTCGATGACAACCCAGAGGAAGAAGACGACGACGGAGGTAGTGGAGTTGCGGTGGCACTCAGGGAACTTGAGCGGTGACTAGATGGGGGTATAGAGGAGCAGCGAGGAGACGATGGGGATGCAGGGGATTCGACGAGGATGGTGGCCGAGGCGCTCCTCTGTTTCGGACGAAAATCAGAGGAAGAGGAGGTAAGGCGATGAGTTCTCGGAGTGGGTTTGGCAATGGGGGAGAGAGCGAGAGGTCGACGAGGAACTCGGGGGTTCGATGAGGAGACGATGGGGATGCCAGCGGTAATGGAGGAAAGCGGAGCCAGGGTGAGGGGGAGATGACTGGGTTGACGGTGAGGCGAGGGGTTCGATTGTTGGTGGAGCTTCGAGCAGAGGAGTGAAGATGTGGAAGATGATGACGAGGCTGAGGTGGGGTTGGCAATGGCGGGGCACTCGGGGTTAAGGAGGAGCAGGCAGAGGCTTGGGGATGGAGACGGGGTGTTTGGGTCTGGGTTCTTTGTGTTGTTTGGATTTTCTGTTTTGGTTTTTTTTGGGAAGTTAGAGGAGAGAGAGGGAGACGGGGAGAGAGAGATAGACGGAGAGAGAGAACGGGAGGGGTAAATATATAATAATATAATATTAGAAAAGTAATGGGGATAGTTATGAGAGATAGTGGGGGTTATGGGGTTACAGAAGGTGGAGAGTTGAGAACATGAGACAAAGTGAGCGGGTGAAAAGTAAATATGGAGGTTGAATACAATCATATAGGATTGAGCCTATAGAAATATATATGAGTACTGTGTTTGGATTTATGGGCTCAAAACAAAATTAGTTGTAGGATTGGGCTTATGATGAATAATTAAACAATTGGGTTTGGGCTTCAAATCATTTAATAAATCAATTATGGGATTGAGCTTCAAAACATTTAAATATTAAAACAGTTGAATAATTAAATATTGGGCTTCATAAAAGTAGTTTGAATAATATAATCAATTAAGAAAGAATAGTTACAAGATACTAAGAATTTAAAATACGGAAAAATATTTGAAAAAAAATATGTATTAACGGAAACAGGGGTTACAATTTCTTGCGCATGTTGTGCATGTTGAACAGGTTGTTGCACACGTTCTGCTTCTTGCTCTTCTTGTACCGTTTGTTGAGGTTCATCTGGTTGCTCTTCGACAAGTTCTTCGGCATGTTTGCGTCCTCGTGTTGACTTCTTCTTCTTCCTTTGTTGACAGCTTGATGTTTAGGGAATGGGTGATGACATCATCACGTCAAACCGGGCCACCTCACCCACCTCCTCAATAGCCGAACGGCACGGGGCGAGAATCTCGCGTGCAAGATCCTTTACGGCTTGAGCGACATTACTACCAAGCACTTTTGCACATTTTCGTGCTACAACCCACACTTGGTCAATCTGCAAAACAAATACGAAATTGAATGAGAATCAAATTATGGACTAATCAATTATGCAAGAAACAAAGACATAAAATTAATAACAAAATAATTTGACAATAAAAAAAGAGAAACTATTTATCATACGATTTTTCGACTTGAAGATGCCTTTGGTTGGTACATTGCTTGCGAAGCGGAATGGGTGGGTGCGGGTTCGACCTCGGCACTCGGTATAGGAAGAAGGATACCGGTAGGTACAGATGTACGAGGCGCGACATACAAACAAGTGATTCCTTGATACCAAGACATGTACACAGCTTGGAGTGATCCATCATATGGAGGAATGCATGTTATAACGGTATCATTCCTCTGCTCATTCCAAGCGTTGACATGAGCTTGATGATGGGAAGCCCAGTCATGATCGGCGACTCGACCAACATCTTTGACTTTGTGCAGGAGAGTGTCATATGATCGTGGTGCGGGGATGTGTTGCTGAAGTCCAAATAGACGAAGCACACGGTCGGGATAGTACATCTCGATGATACTGAAATTGACAAGTGAGGCTCTCTTCAACCATATATGGCTATGTTCGGTACAAATGGGGGGTAACCTTTGCAATCTATTGTTGGTGTACGATTCCCAAACAACAAACTCCTCTCGCAACATATCTAGCTCATCTCTGTAGTAGGTGACTACCCCACGTGGGTTATCTCTCCACGTATGTCCCCCAGACCAATAAACTGCGATTGGAGCCAACATGTGAGCATTTGCTGTGTCCCTCGTCCACCCCTCTGATTTCCTGGTGATGCGAGGTCTTCCTAAGTGCAAGTGTTCCCAACACCAAATCTGGAGTATTAATATCGGACCAGTCATCTCCTTCGCCATCAATGCTCCATTACAAAGACTCGTGTATAAGGAGGCTAATGCTGTACTATCCCAGCTGTATTATCGAACTCTTGTCAAATCACTGATCAGTGGCAAATACATAAGAGGCACAACATCTCCAGTCGAGTTAGGAAAGAGGACACCTCCAAAGACTGTCATCAGATCAGCCCAGGTATAACATTCGATCTGATATTCGTTGGAATCGTTGTTTAGGAAATTTTTTTAATGTATTCTTCAACCAACTTAATCAAATTGAAACCCCATCAAATGTACTATCATCCGGCACAACACCTAGAAAGTCCACCACAAGTTCTTCCTTATTGAAGGCCATGGTTCCTGTGACCGCAAGTCCATCAACTGGTAGTCCTGAGATAACCGCGATATCCTGAAGTGTCACGGTCATCTCTCTAATGCTAAGATGAAACGTATGTGTTTCTGGCCTCCATCGCTCGATTAGGGCTATAAGTAAATGTCTGTCGAGCTTCATTTTTCCTATCAAACCTAGCCCATAGAAACCAGGTTGAACAAGGAGCTGGTGTGTCATTGGATGCATAGGCAAGGTCTCATGTGTGCGGAAACTACATTCTTGAGATGTACCGTTCCAAACCCGTTGGGATCTATGTGTCTGTTGCAACAACAATACTATCGGGTCATGAGGGCCTGGTCCTCCAAGTGCAACATTGATGAACTAGCTTGCCCAGACGGTGCAGACGTAGATGGGACATCGCCTCGGCCACCCTGAAGATAAAATATACTATGTTTAGTGAATACTCGATAGGATGACATATGCTATTTAAACATTACAAATTAATAGTACTTACTCCGGGCCTAGCACTGCTTGATCCCGCTAACATCGTTCTTACCATATTTGCGTAGATTACCTAACAAAGTATAAGCAAACAAGGAAGTCTGTTAAGATCGTTGTTGATATAGATTACCTTTATATATATATATATATATATATATATATATATATATATATATATATATATATATATATATATATATATATAGTGTGTATGTGTGTGTGTGTGTGTTATATTCATAATAGCATAGTCAAAACACTTGTTATGCTCATCACCCTTACATAGTCACATGCACAAGCTATTTTCAGACTGAGAGACATAAAGAACCAAGTACAGTAATATTGTGAGGAGAGAGATCTATATAAGTATGTGACTATGCACAAGATATCTCCTAACACTTCATCTTCTCACACAATTGTGAAGTATCTTTCACAAAACTAGTAAAAGCCATCTTCTCACAATTCATCTTTATTTCAATTGTGCATGTGACTATATAAGTATCGGTCACATGATAGCTTTCTTAATGGAAAGTTTAACTTTCACAGTGACAAATCTGAATCAACAATTATCGTGAATTAATGGAATGATCTTACTATATATATTAGATACCTAGTTCCTTTGCATGTGATTGGTCAAGTAGAGCGCAGGTTCACCTAGCTCTAAGAATAATACAGTAACAACTATCGGTATATCAATAGCATAATAGCCACCACATCTACTCTCTGACTCTTGTATTCATAGTTTCATACTCGAAACATGACCTTGAATGTCTATCCTATACTATTTCCTACAGTCATTTAAAGTACCAGTTCAACCCACAATGAAAAATATATAATTTAGTTATCTCCTCAGTTCACATCATCAACAACTCACCAATTGTTAAACACAAATAACAAAAATCTACAATTCGGCAACTCATAACCATCACGAAATAAACTAAAAAAACTATAGTTTAATCAAAAGAAGAACCATCATAACACAACCCTAGTTGTATGTCTAATACATTCATCAATCAATAAACAAACATTCAATTTGGGTCATATTTTTAACAATAAGTGAAAAAATTTGTAACCAACACCAAGAATCAAACAACACAATTGCAAAATACTAGGCATACCTCTTTAGGATTTGGAGATTGGATATGTTTTGGGGATTTTCGAAATCTGTAGTGAGGAGAGTGATCGGGTATAGATGAAGTGTGAGGAGAGAGATCGGGTGGAGAAGAATCAAACTCGAATTAATGGAATTTTTGGGGGAGAAATTAGGGGTTAGGGTTTTGGGTTTTTTAGTAGAAAGAGAGAGAGGCCGCTGTTGGAGAAAGAGAAGAAAAATGAAATGAGAGAGAGAGAGAGAGAGAGAGAGAGAGAGAGAGAGAGAGAGACAGTGGGGACGCCTGAGTCTTAAAAGTGATTGGGCCCACGTGAGGTCGCTATTGGGAATAGTGACCTCGGTTAAACGAGGCCGCTATTGACAATAGCGACCTCAGTTACACCAAATCGTTTACCAATTATACAATACCCTCTCTAAAATCTTCCAAGTGTGGGAGTACAATATGTTGGCCGCTTTGAAGAAGTCGCTATTTTCAATAGCGGCCGCTGCTGACGTGGCGCTGGCTAGCCCACAAATGCTAATAGTTTGGAAAGTGGCCTAAATTCACAAATATTTTTAAAAAGTGGCCTAGTACGACAAAAAATTCTCCCTTTTTTCCCGTCCCTTGTCTTTTCAATTAATAAATTTGGAGTTAGGTGATCGACATTTTTTCTTCTTACAAAACGAAGACACAATAGCACTGAGCTCAGATGGTAAGATTTTTGGATGGGTAAAGGCAAGTTTGAGGTTTGAAACCAGGCTAATTTTCAACCTTTACTTCAGGGAAAAAAAACAAAAACAAAAACACGGTAGATAAAATGGTTAAAAGAATATCTAATTGAGGGTGTGAGGGCATTGAGTGTTAGTTGTAGGCAAGCTTTTGGTGCAATTCTTAATGAAATGGGTAAAAGGCCTTGGGTGTTAGCTGGTGTTTATGCTAGCACAAATGTCGTAGAGGTAGAGCAGCATTGCGAACGTTGGCAAGAATTGAACGTGATGAAGAGGAGAGCTTTCCTCGTGCATTTTGGAGACTTCCATGTCATTTTAGAAGTGTCGAAGAAAGTTGGTGATCAACTTTTATGGAAGGGAGGGGAGGGAACTAATTTTGTGAGTTTATGGCTAGGAATGAGCTGTCTGTCAACGGGAACAAGTAAAGCTATGTTTGATAACAAAGTTGAGTTTACCAAACACCCAAAAAGGGGTTAAAGTTAAGAATAACTTGAGTTATCTCTCATAACTTTAAAAAATGCTAAATTTAAAAAAAAAACACTAAAGTATTGATCATTTTAAAAAAATCCCACTAAACTTTTTTATTTTGAAAAAAAACCGCACTCAACTACATTATCAAAAGATCCACATTGACGGAGTTAACTTCTGTTAGGGTTTATGTCACCTGCATTGCATTGATGCAATAGTTCAGTGAGGTTTTTTTAAACACCTGATTAGTTAAGTGATGTTTTTTTAAACACAAATGAAAGATTAATGTGGTTTTTTGACATAAACCTTAACGGAAACCTAACTCCGTCAATGTAGGTTTTTTGATAATATAGTTGAGTGTGGTTTTTTTAAAATTAAAAAGTTTAGTGGGTTTTTTTTAAAATGACCAATACTTCAGTGGGGTTTTTTCATATTTAGACCTTTAAAAAACTATAGATATCATAACCTTGACACGTCTGTGACTTATTTTTGAGTTTATATAACTACAGTGATCTAACCCAAAAAAGTGAAAAAGTGAGATAACAATAGTTATCTAACTTCATTCTTATCTAATTTTTCTTAACTTTGAAGATAAGTTTAAAATGAAGGTAGGAATATGATTACTTTGTTGGGTTTATGTCTTACATACTATGTTGGATACGAAGACGATGAGACGATGAAGGAAACTAGGCAAAATATACCATCAAGTTTTTGGCGCCGCTGTCGGGGACGATCGACCGTCTGTTGTGTATGGTCGACTGCGCGCGGCTAAAACAGATTTCGAGGCGGGTTAGTTGACTTCACTGAGACCCAAACTTGTTCTCCAAGTTAGATCGTGTGGCTTTTATCGTAGGGTTATATCTTCAGTAATATCTAATGGCTATTGTATCAATATCAAACTAGGGTTTCTCTAGATCTCTATATATTGTTATTGGCCTTTATTGAGAGCCAAGAGAGAGAGAATACTTTATTGAAAGAGAGATTGAGTGATTCTCTAATTGTAAACAACTAGTATTTGTTGGTGAGACTTGAGAGAAGGTCGGGTGAGAATAGTAATATTCTTGTATTTTCTCTAGTTGAATAATATTTCGGGTTTCTTCTCCCCTAGATTAAGGCGAAAGCCCAAACCGGACAAACTTGTGTGCTTTGGTGTATTTAGTGTGAACTCCTATGTGTTTGGTGGTTTGTATTGATTGCATCGCATAACTCAACAAGATCCCCAGTTTTCCTAACATACCTAAAATTTAGATACCTTTGATTATCTAAACTTTCTTTCTAAACAGATAGTACGAATATGATCACAAATAAGTAACCAGTAAGAACAGCAGATTGCTTAACCCCACCCAATTCTCATTTACAGCATCTCGAAGGGCTTTCATTTCTCCAGAATTAAAGCTCGGGAGGCTCCAACGGGACTTCAAAACCCCCTTCAAAATGAAGGCGGAGGAGCCAACGCCTTCAAATATGAAGGCTTTGGAGAGAGCCTTCAAAACACTATTTACACTTTTTAATTCCTATTCTTCCCTCTTTCATTTTAACATCTTTTCAAGAATTTCTTTCATATCCTCTTAATTAAAATGTGTATATATATATTTGATGGATGTATCTTACAAAATATTAATCCAAATTTTATTATTTTGGTTCTGTTGGAAATGTCTCGACGATACCTTTAAAATGAGACCAATTTTGAATATTATTTTATCATTTGAAAAAAATAATTGATACAATATTTATATTTAAGATTATTTATTTATTTTGTATTAGCTATAATTTTTATTGTTATTGTAATTTTTATTGTTATTGATACCAGAATATTAAATTATTTGTAACTTTTATTGTTATTGTAATTTGCTATCATGTAATTTGCTTTTCTTGTTATTGTAGTTTATTGTTATTGTAATTTTTATCTGTAGTTTTTTTTATTGCATGTTGTACTTTAAATTTTAAGTATTATAATTCTAAATGTTCTATTTATGTCAAAATTCAATATTAAGTTATACTAAATTATAAAAATTATTTGATTAATTTCAATTTACTATTTCATTCATAATCTAGGCAACGTGATAACTAAATAAAATTAATATTTTATTAGGAAATTTATAAGTCATTAAAAAACACTTAAAGTAAAATTAATCTAATGAATGTCATAATTAAAAATATTTATCCATAAGTTAAAGTAGTTTTAAATTTTATTAGTATTACAATTAATGTATAGTTTATTTTAGTTTAATTAAGAAAATTGAATAAAGTTTAAAGAAACCAATTTTGAAGAAGTATGGTTGGAATTGACCAGTCTTAAAAAAAAAAAAAATTCCAAGAATATTTCTTTTGAAGCCTTTATTTTGGAGGTTCCCATTGAAGATGCTCTTACCTCCATTTCATCTAATTAGTAAGAATCACATAGGCTAAATTTGAAAAAAAACCCATTTGAACTAGGGTAATGCTACACCTACTACTAAATCTACTATCTTTTCCTTGACAACCTTAGGTGACACACTATTAGTGGAGGTTATTGTAGAATAGGTGGTAGAAACATCCAATAGTAGTGTGCCACCTAAGGTAATAAAGAAAAAAGGTAGTAGATTTGGAAGTAGGTGTAGCATTACCCTTTGAACTATACCCTTTATGCAGAAAAGCTCACTGAACTTTTTTATGTGCAGAAAACCACACTTAAGTATAAATGCAAAAAATTCATTCTGATGGTGTGGGCTTTCTGCAAAGTTGAGTGAGATTTTTTTTGACAATAATGAGAAAGATGCATGATATTTTTTGAACCAACTTGTAAAGATGAATGAGGTTATCTAATATAAGTAGAAAAGTTAGATGTGATTTTTTGAAAATATTTTAGGAAATTTTTTTGCAACCATACTTGAGTATGATATCTACGTGAAAAAAAACTTCAGTGAGGTTTTCCGTGTAGAAAAGTTAGATGTGATTTTTTGAAAATATTTTAGGGAAATTTTTTACAACCATACTTGAGTGTGATATCTACGTAAAAAAACTTCAGTGAGATTTTCCGTATAAAGGAAATAGTTCAAAAAGGTTTTTACAAATTTAGCCACACATATTGCTTACCAGCCCTCATTTTCTGCCGATATTAATTTCAATTGAAGAGACCTATTGAAGAGACCAAGGCAACAAGTAGGTAGTTGTCTCTCCTTGCTCCTACGCACCACAAGAATACATCCTCTACCAACAACATTTATTAATATTTTGTACGACGGACGATGGTTGGTTTGTTGGGTTCCCTATGTAGAGTGCTTGGGGAGAGAGTAGATCGTTCAGTCAGTGAAGTCACTTTCTCCTTTCAAAAAAAATTTAAAAAATAAAAAAAATAAAAATTTTAAAAAGAAAAAACTATGGAAACTTTATATCCTTTGTCATTTTACCAAATACATACATCAATACTCATTTAGTTGTGTGATGTACTTTTCAAAGTGTACCTTTTGCGATTTTGAACCCTCCTCCTCTCCCTTCCTTCTCAGCCCAGATCCATTGACCTCAGCTTCTAATCGAAATTCTTTTCTTTATTAAAATTGTGCATCTCGTCAGCCTCTCCATACCCATATCCTTTTTTGCGTCCCTCCTCTTTTTCTCTCGCGTCGGGCTACTCTCCATCCAGTCTTCCTCCTGCCATCTCGTCGTCGGTTGCGTCTCTAGTGTAGGGCTGCTCTCCATCCATCCCTCCCTTTTCTTCTTCTTCTGGCGCTGTGCAGCCGTCTCCCCTCTTTGTTCGCTGTTTCGCTGCCTTGGTCTGTGGCTTCTTGGCCTTCGGTTTGGTTTGATTAGGGCCTATCTTGGGTGAGTCTTGCACTCTCGCCCTTGATTCGGGTTGTTTTGGGCTACTTCTCGGAGTTCAGACGGTCGCCCCCCACCCCCCTTTCTTCCGCTCGTCTGGCGTGTAGCTGCCCGCTGGGGCACTTTCGCACAGTGTATTGAGGAGAGTTCCGTTCTGTGCTTGGCGCCTCCCCCACCCTGCGCTTTCAGTTGCCGCTAGCATTGGGGGCGAGATCCTTGGGATTTGGTGCTTATTGCTTTGGGTTTATTGGTGGTGTCTTCCCTTTTGCGGTCCATTTTCTTCTAGCAGGTGTTTTCTTCCCCTGTCGAATTTTGACTGGATCGATTCTCTTCGTCTTGATCAGAGCTTCTTCCCATTCCTATTGCTGTAAGTTTTTAATTATTGTTTTTTATTGACTGGTTGTTTGTGGTGCGTATTAGCGGTTTTATTCATCTCTTCGATCCGTGTGATCGGTCTTGTTATCGTTCACTTCTCTCCCTTGCACTCACTTTCCCCATGTTCCCCCTCTCTCCTCACCTTTTCGAGGTCTCCACTATGCGCTTGTCAGTGGTGTTTCCGTGGTTAGTCATCATTTTTTGGTGGCTTGGGTCTTTCCGATCCATAGTGATTGTCAATTTCATTGTCAGTTTTTGTCCGGGATCTGTAGTGATCCGTTATTCTCTTTTTACTTGCCCTTTTTTCATTACTGATCTCTTCAGTATCAGTTGCCGCAGCCCTGATTGGGTATCCTCCTTCTTTCTCCCTGTTCTGGTCTTGGGCCATGGAATTTTTGTGCCCGTCTTGGGTTGAGGTTGTAAAAAAAAAAGGCCCTTTAAATATTTTCGCTCTCCTTGCCCTCCCATTTTCCCTATTCCCCCTTCCTCTTGTAGTTCCGATCCTCATCTGGTTTGTTTCAGGTGCTTCCTTCCTGGGCATTTGAAAAGAGCGCGTGAATAAAATGAAGTGCATCTTCTGTGACAAGCTTGGTCACTCGCACAGTCGATGTTTTTCCCTTCAATATCTCCTTGGATTTCCCAGAGGCAATCCCTTACCGGCCAAACTTCTCTCCTTTCTTAACTAACCCATCTTAAAGCACAAGCTTTATGCATACTCAGCGAGGAAGATTAGTTTGGAGTCTGGAAAGGATTCTGACTCCTCTGCAGTTGTTCCTTATCCATTTTTAAACTCCACTACTTCTTTCTCTGCTTACGGCGATTCTCTTGCTACTCTTCACCATCCTAATATTGCTAACCTGTTTAAGGATCGAACAGTTTATATGAAACTTGTTTCCTTTCCGCGGTTGGGTACATTTCGGGCTCGTCCCCATTCCAAAGCTGTGGTGCTTGCGTTGAGTATGAGTCTGGATAAGATTGTTGGTTTGTTTATACCCTTAGTCTCTTGTCATTCTTGGTTTGGAAGTACGATGGAGCACGTTCGTCAACGCCTCGTTTTAGATTCTCAGGTCCCTCCTACTAATGCTATTGCTTTTTTTAAGGCACCATCTTTATTTTATTATTTTCCTTGTTCGATGATGATTTCTTCTCCCAACCACTCTACATTCTCTTATCATTTTCCTGGCTGCATCTTCTCGATTTATCAATATTTAGGGGTTCAATCATGTCTCAATCACCTCCTGATGGAGGTTTGGCATATCCTTCATTCTTTTCCCTTCAAGCTTTCACCGATTCTTGGTGACTCTTTCTTTTCCCGTTATTCCAATCATACTAATTCCATTCCAATATCATCATCTTGCTCTTCCAGTGTTCTCTTACCCTCTTCTTGCCTCAACAAAGACGAGCCTAGCATGACTGACCTTGCCATGTTTTCACTCCCTTTGGTGGAAGTCGATCCTCCCCCCGCTAAGCGTAAATACAATAAGAAACTCTTTAATAATTTGCAGATTCACGTGAGTGCGCGTATTTTAGCTAAGAAAGCAGCTACTGGGTCGGGTCATCATCTTGTGCACAGTTAATTTTTGGCATTTTTCTGTCCTCCTCTGTGTTGGCAGTCTGGTTAGTCTTTTTTGTGCTGCTTGGTTTTCATGAGCTGCTAGTTCTGTTTGTTCTCATTCAGCTTTTTCTTTAGCTTTTTTGTGGTGTGCTTTCTCTCCTATCTTCTCTTTCTGTGTATGCATACACGTGTATGTATGCATACACTATTTCCTTAGCTTTTTAGTGTTGTGCCTTGTTTCCTCCTATCTTCTTTTATTGTGTTTATTTCTTTTTTGCGTTGATTGTTTCTTCTTATACTTTGTTTGTTTCTTTTTCATCGACAAGTTTTCCGGAGCGAATGTGCCTTTCACTCCTCCTATCTTCTTATTATCTGTATCTTTCTTGTTTGAGTTGATTGTTATCTTCTCTTTTTTTCGTGGTTGTTCCCTTAGTATTGCTCACTCTTTATTTGCTACTTTGTTTCGACTTTCTTGCGTTTTCTCTCTTTTCTTTTCCATGCAGGTTGTGCTTTGTGACTTCGTGTGGGGCTATTTTGCCTCCTGTCACATGGTTCTGTCACAAGGTTCTGTTCCACATTTTTCGCTCATGTCATAGAGTTTTGTGTGCTCCTGGATCTGTCTTTATGATTGTTGCAGTTCCTTTTGCCTTGCGGATGTTCGCCTTAGTGGGCTTAGTCCCTCCTCTGTGGTGCGGCAGGGTTGGTTGCTCCCTAGTTTCTTTGTACTCCTGGCCGATTGCTCGGTCTCCCTTTTAGGTGTTTTCCTACTTTTGTGTCGTAGATTGCTTATTTGCATGCTACTCCCGTGATTATTGTATACATTGTTGTAATTTTCTATCTGTTTTACACCTTGTAAACTACTTGTTTATTTCTCTGTAGCTCTCCTGTTTTTATATATATTTTTGTTGGCTGGAACCATTTGGCTCTATCCGGATCATCAAAAAAATACTCATTTAGTTTCATATATGTACGGTTCAAGTAGAAGATCCAGTTGAAACCTATTAGAAGAGGTGATAGATGTTAGATTTGTGAGGAGCAGGTACGGCCCTGGCCTGATGCAGAGATGCAACTGCATCAGGCCCCCAAATCACCAAAAAAAAGGGGCTCCCATTTTCAGAAAAGAAAGAAAAAATTTATATTAGCTTCAGGCCCCTAAAATCCATGAATCGTTTTATTTTTTTCATGATTTTATATTAGCTTCAGGCCCCTAAAAAATTTATATTAGCTTCAGGTCTCTAAAATCCATGATTTCTCATGTATTCTTTTTTATTTTTTTCTATTACATGAATCGTTTTTTTTTTTTTGGTATATGTGGGGCCCCTTTTTAAGAGTTTGCTTCAGGCCCCTAAAATCCTAGGGCCGCCCCTAATGAGGAGAAAAGAAATAAATGTTACTCATCTCTAATATTATAACGGGAGAAGGCCTTAGTGTCATTTATAAATCTACCAAAGCGTGCATTGCACATACATAACTAATATGAAGGAGGTCTAAGGTTCGAGTCCTCATTACGTCAGATTTTTTACTTTTTTTTAATATATTAAATGTGACTCACATGTGTAAATTACTATCTATCTATCTATTTATCTATCTATCTATAATATAATATATAACTATTATAATGGAAGAGTTGGAGTTGTAAATCTACCTACTTACGTGGAACACACGTGCAACTCCAACTCTCCCGTTATATAGTCTTCACTTTTACTTTTAAAAATATATAATCCTATTTATTAATACATGCATTGCACGTGTAAATCATAGTTCTTACTTTATTTTTTAAAAAAAAATTAACGTGCATCACACGTGTATATTAATAGTATGTTTATGGCTCATGAATAAAAATTTCTCAAAGTCAGATTGTGTACTTTGGCACCTCCCAAGCTAAGCTCATAGCTTTTTCTCAAATTCTGGGATGTAAGAAAGAAACATTGCCCTTCATTTCACTCTAGTTATTTTACTCTGTTTGTACAATTCAATTGCAGCTCATCTTACAATACCTGCACGACAAATTATGGGTACTTCAACTAAATCACCAGCCGACGTGCTAATAAACTCTAATTGACGGATTAAAAACTATGATTCTATACTGATGTGATATAGATGACGTGGCCCAAATAGGGCCGTCGGATCTCCTCAGATTTCGCTCATCCCAGATCATCAGGTCAATAGGTCCAACGGGCTTTCTACCACTTCAGGCCCACAAAAAAATGGGTCTAACCCGGCCCATTAGTGTCAGATCCCCGTTTGCCCCTGCCTATAAATACCAAGCCTCCTCCTCACTACAGAAGGTAATTAATATTTCTCCACCTTAACCCTAGCTGCCCAGTCTCTTTTCCAGTGACTGACTAGATCGTCCGATGACCTGTCACCGGAATTTCTCCCGGTGTTTCTAGGCCTTTTGCAGGTACTCCACCCTTCCGAGGTCCAACAGCTCTTCCGAGCAGCGACCTCCAGGAACAGACCCGAGTCAAGGTCGAGATCCGTCCCGTCTACTTCACAAATTACAAGAACTCACACCTATTGCTCCAGCACCGAAAACAACCAGCATCAGTTTGGCACCGTCTGTGGGAACCTGAATGACTCGATCCGAAGCTCGGATCTCTCTTGAAGCGAAGCCGAGCCCTCCCATGGCTCCCAAAGCCAGAAGAGCCCTCACTGGTGGACGTCATCCAGACCCCCATCCCTCTCACAACCGTGTGAACACTCAGGGATCTAATCAACCACCAGTCAATGGTATTGCGGGACCGGGTCCGAACGCTTCACGCTCGGTTGCCAAAGACTTGCGGCATATCATCAACCACCGGCAACCCGCAGATGAACTTCGGCTCCAGCTCAGCCGATTAAGGAGCCGGACAGTCCCTTCTGACTAGGGATGGCAAACGGGTCGGGTCGACCAGCGACCCGCCCATTTAACTCGGCTCGCGAAATGCCGGTTCGGGTTCGGGTTGAACCCGTTAACAGAAACGGGTCGATCCGGATCGTAAAATACGCAAATTTAACCCGATCAACCTGGCCCGATAACCTGCCTATTTGTCACGCCCCGCTTCCCAAAACATGGAAATACGGGCGCGAGACTAAGGCCCAGCGAATGGTGCGGACACACCATTCATAAGCTGTACAAGTAAACTCAACAACAATATAACAGAATAAACTACGCAGGCATGTAAATCACAATTTGATAATAAAAATTCATGATATAGTCCATAAATATAACCAACAACTGGGAAATACAATAATTACGGGTCAAACAAGCCCGGATTACAAATAAAGAGTTTCGTGAAATAAATCACAAATTTAAGATAACATAAAAATAAATAACTAGAACACTTGGTCGGCGACACCATCTGGTAATTCTCCATTCGGGCCTGCAAGTATATTATAACAAAAGAAAAGAAAAGGAAAAAGGAGACCCGTTAATACAAGTTACGGGCCGCAAGGGGAGTACAAGCTAAGGGAACAGATGTAAAACAAAACAACAGAAAAACAGGGAAGAACAAGGAATCGATAGTTACGAAATAGGAACAAAATGCAACATGTAAACATGATATGAACTTGGCGTTACGAAACAAGTGACATATAAAACAAATAATCAGGTATCGAATCAACATGAACATATAACATATGGTTGGATCATGAAAATGCACGTGTTATTCTTACGTCTAATGTCTGATTCTATCTAGGTAGCACTTCATGCATCCATTCTTTTACTACATGGTTGCTACAGTCAATACAATTTCGTTTAGATTTAGTGGTGGGTTTTATAGGTCACATACTTGGAAAAACATATCATTCAATATTGTACCGAAGTACGTGCAAACATATAACGTGGAACATATCGAGTCAAACATAGTGTAAACATGTAAGGTGAAACATATCATTCGCAAACTTGCAAGTCGTAACTTGTAACTTGCATCGGAAAACCACGAGCTCCCGTCCGAGTACGCTCTTCTATATTGACCACTACTTAAATCTTTCCCTTATACCCCGGCTTGTTACTTTTATTTATTTGTTAACACAAACATAATGCAATGAGACGAAATCAAGATATGGACATGGAACATCTAGGAATTGTGCATGAGTTTTGTTATAAGTCATGAGATGTGAAACGTATAGTTTAATGTCATATATGGGTCTAATTTGTTAATACATATGTGGGTCTAAATAAATATTACATATATGGGTCTATGATATTCTAGGGTCATTTAAAATAATATCGCAACTATAAAGTGACTGATTACATTCATAAAACTAAATCAAAAATTTAGGGATAATAAACAAAACTTAAATTATTAACAAGGGTAAAATAGTCATTCACATCAATATATATAATTTCTAGAATTACATATGTTTGTATTTATTTGTGATGTTCGTGTCATGCATGGGATACCAAAGTATTCACGATCTCGTGTGAATACAGGATCGAAGGATTAGGAATATAAACGGGTATCAATTCGACTTATGAATGCGAATTGGAGTCAAAAAAAATAGACTTGCGGTATTTTTACAATGGCTTGTACTAGAACAAATAAAAGCGTACAAGAGATACTTGCCTTTTCGATGGTGAGTCCGAACACAAACCAATACGGGATGTGGATCCCGAGAGACGAGGCACGAGCACGGACACACGGGCACACGTACGGTACACGTGCAAAACAGCACACAACGGGTCTACATGGATATGCTCCGGGCGCCAAAACAGCAAACACTCATCGCAGATCAGATCTGATCTGATCAGATGAATCGAACGGTCGGGATTCATTCCCGCTTCTTCTTCCCTTTTCTTTACTGCAACAGAGAGGGGAAGAACCTCTGATGGCGATCATGGCGCGGCGGTGGAAGGGTGGTCGCGGCGGAGACTGGTGGCGAGTGGCGACTAAGTCGAGGGAAGCTCGACGTGGCGGCTACAGGCGGCGCGACGTGAGGAGCAATGCGGCGATGGGGCGATGCTCTGTTCTCGGGGGTCGAAATAGAGTGAGGGAGCGATGGAATGGGTTCGGGGTGTTTTGGATGATGATGGTGGTCGTCGATGGCGGAGGTGCTGCCGCAGGTGGCTGCGGTCGGTCAAGAAGGTAGGGGAGTCGCAATGGCGCGCGGGGAGGGGTCGTCGACTGGGTGCGGTGGTGAGATGGAGGAGGCGAAGGCGATCGGGTTTGGGCGTGGATTGAGTGGAGGTCTGGGTAATGGTGATGGCGAGGATGGGGAGAAGGTGAGGGGATGGTGCTGCGGTGGGGTCTGTTCGTGGGTTGACGAGGAGTGGCTGCGATGTGGAGAAGGTGGAGGCAGGGGCGAGGTGGAAGGTCGAGCGGGAGGAAGAAGAAGATGAAGAATGGGTGTTTGGGTTTGTTTGGTTTTGTTTTGTTTGCTTGGTTTGTTTTGTTTTGGTTGGTTTGGTTTTTAATAGAAAAGAGAAGGAGAGAGAGAGAGTACGGGAGAAAGAGATGTATTAGTATAATTGAATTATGGAAATAATGTAAAATTATGGAGGGGAGAGAGAGATTGTAGGGAGGAAGTTACGGGGATTACACAATGAGGGGAATCAATAGGCTCATAATTAGGGATAGAGATTAGGGGGTTACAGGAGAGATTCTGGGGTTGATTAAGAAAGAATAGATCTGGTCAACAAACAACTAAGGAAAATTGGGTTAATGGGTATTGGGTTTAAAACCGTTGGGCTTAAAATAAACAATTAAGTTTGGGCTTTAAAATAAATAATGCAAAATAGATTAAATTCAATTGGGCTTTGAAATAATAATGATAATAATAATAAAGATCAAGAAAAATAAAAGTAATAACAACATCACTAAAATTTAACGATAGCAATAATAATATTACTAATAGTAAAAACAACCAATATTAATAAAAATGATAACAATGACAATACTAAAATAATAGATTTAATAATAAAATAATAATAACGAGGTTATATAAAGAAATTGGCTTTAACAAATAATTAAGAAAGTTCCGAATAATTTTAGTTTGGATAAAATGAAAATAGTCGATCAATCGCAAAATACAAAATAAGGTAAAATATACATTTATTCGAAATAAGCATAATTTCCAATCAGAAATATTTTAAATAGAAAAGTTAAAATAAATTTAACACAACTAAATTCATAAATAATTTGAAATACAGAAAATTATTCAGAAATTATATATTTACGAAAACGAGGGTTACACTATTTGAACCCGATCCTCGCGAACCCGCGGGTAGACCCGCGGGTTGCGAACCGTTCGACCCGCGCGGGTCAACCGTTCGACCCCCGCGGGTCCAACGGGTCGCTCATCACACCCGAGAGCTGCTTCAACAGCTATTCTAGCCGGTTTTTGTGTTTTTTTTGGTTTTTTTGGTTTTTTTAATTTTTCCCTATAAATACCCCTAAAACCCAAAAAGAAAAAAAAATCACACCTTACTCTCTTACTCTCTCTACAATTATTACTCAATTCATTTCGATTTGTGAACAATTGAACAAATAAGGTAGCAAGACATATACACGATCAAACAACAAATTCCAATCGTATCGAACTCAATATTCAACTACGTCTTCAAGTCTTCAACTCTCCTCCAAGTGATCAAGTCTTCAACTCTCCTCCAAGCTCTCTTCAAGTCTTCAATTCCGGACTTACTTCTAATTCTATTCTTATTTTTACGAGTTTTTTTATATACGGGTATCTACGGTGAACGGTATCAAAATTTCATATCCCTCTTCCTCTATTTTTTTTGTAGTTATAATTTTTCTATTATATTTGTTTATTGGTTTTTTGATCTTCTCTCTCACAACCCTCTTATTTTTTAGATTTTTGTTTTTGTAACTTATCGTGCCTACATTGTGTTTAATTTTTTTTACATACACTACTACATATCAACATGTCTAGATCACGCGGTAGCGGTCATAGCCAAAGTAGACAAGATTCCACCGGCACTTCCCGTAGGCCTCCAATTGTCCCACAAAATGACCCCGCCGAAGACCACCCTAATCCTCCTCCCCAAAATGGGGTACACACGATGAGTTTGTAGGAGACATATAATTAGAAGAAGAACCAAAACAACAAGCCACCGAAACAACACAACCGGCTACTAGTAGGAAAACTAAAGGAAAAAGTAGTGATTGGCACAAATTTTATGATTATTTCCGGACGAAAATGTACCGGGTGTAGGTTTAAAAGTGTGTAAAACATATTCGAAGCCATACAAATGGAAGAAGGGTGAGGGCACGGTTACAATTAGGCGACACATCCACAATGTGCATAAATAACTTCTTGTTGACCTACCCGGTCAACAAAAAATCCACCCTAGGACCGATCTAGTTGATAGCCACCCTTATGATCCTGAACTTGTTCGTCGAGAAATGCATGTCATATTTTAAATTTATGTATTCAAGATGCATTAAAAATAGCCAAACCATATATAGTTAAAATTAGAAATTGTGTACATTTTATTGCATTAAGTGGCACCATATTGCAAGAATGGAAAGCTTGGTGTAGGCTTAAAAATGTACATTTTAGAAAATTTCCAAAGGATGTTAAACACCGATGGAACTCTACTTTTGATTTGCTACATGTTGTTACTGAATATAAAGCATGTATAAATGATTTTTGTATTGCAAAAAATATGCCAAATTTTGAAATGACTCCCGTCGATTGGTTTTATGCCGAATCTTTGTTGAAAATTTTAGAACCTTTTTAAAACCGCAACTTTCAAATTTTCAAAATATTATGAATCTACTTCTAGTAGCATTTTTATTTCAATAGTTACTATGATGCAAACTTTTAAAGAAATGATCGATGATCCTTTTGTTGGTAATATTGTAAAACCTGCATACACAAAATTTTTGAAGTATTTTAAACCTCCTCCTATGTTGTATTGTGTTGCAAACCCAGGCGGGTTCGACCTGAACTGGCCCGCCAGACCCGTTTGTGCGGAGGTTCACAACCGAAGCTAGGGCGGTCTTGTCCCTCGATGCCAGTGTCGCCTCGGCAGCCTTTAGGCACAATGTTTGCCACGGCCAGGTGAAGACTTCCTTGGCCAAGAAATTAGCTCTAGATTTCTCCGACCTTCTCGATAGGATCGAGAAGTACATCCGGGCCGAGGAGGCCCTGCACCCCGAAGGCCTGAAAGAAACCCCAGCCAAGGGAAAAAGAAAGACCGAAGATTCAGAGCATATGAAGAAGGCCCATAAAGATGCGTTTGCCCAGAAACGCTCCCCGTCAGTCCCCCATTTCGAGAGATACACTCCATTGGCCCAAAATGTATCAGCTATCCTCCTGGAGATCGAGGACAAGGGGACCGTCTGCCTTCCTCCCCGACCCAACAACAATAAGGAGAGGGACTGGAGGTTTTACTGTCGCTTCCATCGGGACAACGGGCACGAGACCGATAATTGCCGCGCCCTCAAAGAAGAAATCGAAGCCCTCATCCAGAGGTGGTACTTGAAAGAGTTCACTCGAACCAACCCCAGGGACCAGAGGGATCCGTAGCCCTCACCTCCTCCTCGGATGGTCAGCAGGTGGCCCGAGCCCGAGCCCGAGCCCGAACTTGAGGATGCCGCGGGGCTAGTTATCCTTCACTGTGTCCACGGCGGACCTATGGGGGGAGAATCGAACACCTCCCGCAAAGCTTTCATTCGGAAAGTAAACTCGGTCCATAACTATCCGCTCCCCGGGGACCAGAGACTGGCGATCTCATTCTCCAACGAAGACCTCGAAGGCTTCTGACTGCCTCATTGATGCCCTGGTGGTCAGCCTCGGCATGGTAAACCACGAGGTCCGATGTATCCTTGTTGACAACAAGAGTTTGGTCAATATCTTATTTCTGGCCACGTTCGAAAGGCTCAAGCTCTCCCACGAAAGGTTGAAGCCGATGGGGTACACACTTCATCGGTTCTCTGGCATCCCTATCCAAATCGAAAAAATTGTCACTTGACGTGACCGCCGGCATGGCCCCGACCCTTTGGATCGAAGCAATGGACTTCATGGTGGTTAATATTAAGGTCGTCTATAATGCTATCCTCAGCAGACCCGGCCTTTGCACACTCCTGGCGGTCCCCTTCGCCTATCACTTGAAGCTGAAGTTTCCCACTGATCACGGGGTCGGTGTAGTCCGAGGTAATCAAGAATTGGCACGTTCGTGCTATATGACCGCAGTAGGGGGCGGAGTCTTTCCCCTTGACGCAGTAGAACTCTCATCCGATAGAGTCTCAGAGCCCGTAGACATACTGGAGGAGGTCTCCTTCTCCGAAAGAGACAAGTCTAAATGGTTCCGGGTTAGCCAATATCGGACCCCGGACCTGAAGCTGTCAATTATCGAATGTATTCGTCAAAATGTCAACCTGTTTGCTTGGAAGCCGTCCGACATGCCTGGGATTTCCGAAGACATCATAATGCACAAGCTAACCGTCCATTCAGACTCAAAGCCGGTCCAGCAGAAGCGACATAAGTTCGTTCCTTACAGGCAGCAGGCGGTGAGGGAAGAAGTGGGTAAGCTCCTCTCAGCACGGTTCATAAAGGAAGTCAGCTGTTCAGAGTGGCTGGCCAATGTCGTAATGGTGAAGAAGACGAACGGGAAATTGAGAATCTGCATATATTTTGCAGATCTCAACAAGGCCTGCCTGAAAGATCCATTCCCTCTTCCGAACATCGACGTCCTGGTCTATGCAACATCGGGGCACAAGTTACTGAGATTCATGGATGCCTTTCAGGCTACAACCAGATCAGAATGTTCCCTCTGGATATATCGAAGACCGCCTTCATGATCGAGCCTCTACTGTTACTGAGTCATGCCCTTCGGGCTGAAGAACGCCGGCGTCACATATCAAAGGCTCGTCAATTAGGTCTTCAAAGAGCTGATAGGCTGGAACTTAGAAGTGTATGTTGATGATATACTAGTCAAGAGTCACAGAGGGCAGGATCATGTCATCGACCTCGAAGAGGCTTTCGAGGTCCTGCGATCTCACAACATGAGGCTCAACCACTCCAAATGCGCCTTCGGCGTCTCCTCGGGGAGGTTCCTTAGATTCGTGGTGAGCCAGCGTAGCATTGAGGTGAACCCCAAAAAGATTCAGGCCATACTGACATGGCCCCCCTGAGAAACGTCAAAGAAGTCCAAAGGCTCACGAGAAGACTGGCAGCCATCGGTTGTTTCCTCTCCAAGTGAGGAGAGAAGTCACTCCCATTCTTCAAGGCCATCAGAGCGGCTAAAAGCATTGAGTGGGGGGATTCTCAACAAATGGAGACCAACTGAAGGCCTACCTGGCCAACCCCCTGCTCATCAGCAAGCCAGAGCTGGGCGAACCCTTTTTCCTCGACCTGGCTGCCACGGAACACGTGATCAGCACCGTGCTAGTCAGAGAGGAGGACGGGGTGTAAAAGTCCCTTTATTATGTCAGCAAGGTCCTGCACGATGCCGAGATCTGATACCCCAAGATGGAAAAGATTGCCTACGCGTTGGTAATGGCCACATGGAAACTTCGACCATACTTTCAGGCCCATTCCGTCTGCATCCTTACAGATCAGCCTCTCAAAGTGGTCCTCGACAAGCCCGAGAACTCTGGCCGCTTAATCAAGTGGGCAATCGAGCTCAGCCAGCACGACATCAGCTACCATCCTCAGATGACCATCAAGGGACAGGCTCTGACAGAATTCATTACGGAGTGCACCATACCCGAGTCTCAAGAAATTCGGGAGGACGTCCCGGCATGGGACGTCTTTGTGGACGGATCATCATGCGAGATAGGGAGCGAAGCCGACGCCATCCGTTGGGGTCCCGACTTCTTTATCATCCAATATTACTTCTTAATCCTTCAAGTCCTCGCCCATCGGCATGGACTTCGACCACCTATAAGGGATTCCTCAATTCCTCAAGTCCTCGCTGCTCGGCTAGGACTTCGACCACCTATGAGGGATTTCTCAATCCCTCACATCCTTGTCCCCCGGCTTGGACTTCGAAAACCTACGAGGGATTTCTCAATCCCTTACGTCCTCACTGCTCGGCTTGGAATTCGACCACATACGAGGGATTTCTCAATCCCTCACGTCCTCGCCGCTCGGCTTGGACTTTGACCATTTATGAGGGATTTCTCAATCTCTTACGTCCTCGCCACTCGGCTTGGACTTTGACCACCTATGAGGGATTCTTCAATCCTTCAAGTCCCAGCCCCTCGGCTCAGACCTCGGCGACTCAAGTCTGAGCCCCTCGGCTCGGACCTCGGCTACTCAAGTCCTAGTCCCTCGGCTATTAACGTCCTCGTCGCTTGGCTTGGACTTCGACCACCAATGATGGATTATTCAATCCATCAAGTCCAAGCCCTCAGCTCGGACCTCGGCTACTCAATTCCTAACTCCTTGGCTCGGACCTAGGCTACTCAAGTCCTAGTCCCTCGGCTATTAACGTCCTCATCGCTCGGCTTGGACTTCGACCACCTACGTGGGATTTCTCAATCCTACACATCCTCTTCGTTCGGCTTGGACGTCGACCACATATGAGGGATTCTTCGATCCCTCAAGTCCTAGTCCCTCGGCTCAGACTTCGGTTACTCAATTCCTAGCCCCTCAGCCGTTAAAGTCCTCGCCGCTCAGCTTGGACTTCGACTACCTATAAGGGATTCTTCAATCCCTCAAGGCCTAGCCCCTCGGCTCGGACCTTGGCTACTCAAGTCCCAGCCCCTCGGCTCAGACTTTGGCTACTCAAGTCCTAGCTCCTTGGATATTAACGTCCTCGCCACTCAACTTGGACTTCGACCACCTATAAGGGATTCTTCAATCCCTCAAGTCCTAGCCCTTTAGCTCGGACCTCGGCTACTCAAGTCCCAGCCCCTCGGCTCGAACCATGGCTACTCAAGTCCTAGTCCCTCGGCTATTAACGTCATCGCCGCTCGGCTTGGACTTTGACCACCTACGTGAAATTTCTCAATCTCTCATGCCATCGCCGCTCAGCTTGGACGTCGACCACCTATTAAGGATTCTTCAATCCCTTAAGTCCTAGCCCCTCAGCTCGGACTTCAGCTACTCAAGTCCTAGCCCCTCGGCTATTAACGTCCTCGCCACTCGGCTTAGACTTCGACCACCTATGAGGGATTCTTCAATCCCTCAAGTCTTAGACTCTCTGCTCATACCTCGAATACTCAATTCCCAGCCCTTTGGCTCGAACTTTGGCTACTCAAGTCCTAGCCCCTCAGCTATTAACGTCCTCACCGCTCGGCTTGAACTTCGATCACCTATGAAGGATTCTTAAATCCCTCAAGTCCTAGCCCATCGGCCTGGACCTCAGCTACTTATGTCCCAGTCCCTTGGCTCGGACCTCGGCTAATCAAGTCCTAGTCCCTCGGCTATTAAACATCCTCGCCGCTCGGCTTGGACTTCGACCACCTACGTGGGATTTCTCAATCCCTTATGTCCTCATCGCTCGACTTGGACGTCGACCACCTATGAGGGATTCTTCAATCCCTCAAGTCCTAGCCCCTTGGCTCGGACTTCGGCTATTCAAGTCCTAGCCCTTGGCTATTAATGCCCTTGCCGCTCGGCTTGGACTTCGACCAGCTATGAAAGATTCTTCAATCCTTCAAGTCCTAGCCCCTCGGCTCGGACCTCCACTACTCATGTCCCAGCCCCTTGGCTTGGACTTTGGTTACTCAAGTCCTAGCCCCTCGGTTATTAACGTCCTCGCCACTTGGCTTGGACTTCGACAATCTATGAGGAATTCTTCAATCCCTCAAGTTCTAGCCCTTTGGCTCAGACCTCGGCTACTCAAGTCCTAGTCCCTCGGCTATTAATGTCCTTGCCGCTCGGCTTGGACTTTGACCACCTACGTGGAATTTCTCGATCCCTTACGTCTTCGCCGCTCGGCTTGGACATCGACCACCTATGAGGGATTCTTCAATCCCTCAAGTCCTTGCCCATCATCTCGGACTTCGGCTACTCAAGTCCTAGGCCCTCGGCTATTAATGTCCTCGCCGCTTATCTTGGATTACGACCACCTATGAGAGATACTTCAATCCCTTAAGTCCTAGCCCTTCTGCTTGGACCTTGGCTTCTCAAGTCCCAGCCCCTCGGCTCGGACTTTGGCAACTCAAGTCCTAGCCTCTCGGCTATTAACGTCTTCGCCGCTCGGCTTGGACTTCGACCACCTATGAGGGATTCTTCAATCCCTCAAGTCCTGTCGCCTCAGTTCGGACCTCGACTATTAACATCCTCGCCCTTCTGCTTGGACTTTGACCACCCATGAGGGATTCCTCAATCCCTGTCCTAGCCCCTTGGTTGGGACTTTTATTCACTACTTACCAAAGTTTCAGTTTGATTTGCGGTCATCACCGACAGCGAGGACCTCTGAGCTCTGTGATCCGAGCTTACCCCCCTTTCATTCGCTGGCATCCAGAGGTAGAGCATCCTTCATCGCCGCTACCCCTAACTGTCAGAAGGTGGTAGGAGAGCCACCAGCCATAGGCACCCTCAGAAAATTTCTACTTTCAACACTCGTCTTTGATAAGTGCTTCGGGCCCTGCACCCCGAGTCGACCCCCTTTCACCCGCTGGCAACCATGGGTAGAGCAGCCTTCATCGCCGCTACCCCTAACTTTCAGAGGATGGTAGGAGAGCCACCGGTCATAGGGACCCTCGGTCAAGATTTTTATTTTTTGGTACTCACCTTTGGCAAGTGCCTCGAGCCCTGTAACTCGAGCCGACCCTCCTTTAACCTGCTGGCAACTAGAGGTAGAATAACCTTTATCGCTATTACCCTTAACTGTCAGAGTGTGGTAGGAGAGCCACCAGTGACGAGAGCTCGCAATGAAGTGAGGAATGAAATGATTGGGGGGGGGGAGGGGGGGTGAGGATTATATAGCCCAAAGATGTGCATTTATGGCATGAGAAATCAAAACATCTATTATACATATTTATGACATTGGAAGATGAAACATACTCTATTACCATCATTCAGGATCCCTTGGTTCCCTCGATGTTTCACAAGAGTTCTCGACCTACAAGTCCTCACCCCTCGGTTCACACTCCCCCTCGGCCCAGATGATGAAGAATCATTCTCGGAGTTCAGATGTATGTGCGCACCAAAAGAACCCACAAAAGACCGATACAATCATGTTCTCTTATTATTATTTCAACCAAAGAAAGTGCATCACTATAAGGAAACTTTATTACATCGTTCACAATCGACCTAGGGCTCCTGTATTGGAGCCACAGGGTTAATACAGACTAGTTCTAGACCGGCCGAATGAGTTTGGTCTTCCGCAGGATCGCCCGGGGTCGCTAAGGTAGACACACCCGCGACCGAGCTCTGTGCGTCACAGGGCCTCGCTGGCCCGACTCTTGGGGTCGGAAACGAGGCTCCGACAGAAGGGCGGGCGCTTCCGAATGAAATGGATCGGGATCCTGACATCCCAAGAATTATCTTGTACTGTTGTACCTCTAACTCCTTCTCCACAATAGGAAGGAAAAACTCAGATGACGTTCGCCGAGTGGAAGTGCTGGCCATCGAAAACACAACCTCCGCACTTCCCAAGTTATAGTCGGCTATCAGCTTCTTAAAATGTGCTAGCTCCAAGCTAAGTCCCCTTGACTTATCCATGAAGTACTGGAGAGCCGCCTCTCAATCGCGAGCCTCTTTACGGCACTGGGTCAGAGCGAACTCTAAGGACAAGACCTTACCCCTAAGTTGCTCCATCTCAGAACGACCAGGGTCTACTCGCGAGGTCGCATCTATCTGACAGAGGGAAACAGAGAAATATCATTCCGAGCCCTATATACTTGGCTAAAATTCAGAAAAATCTCACATGACAGATCACGCCTAAAATTCCAAGTCAAAAGATTCAACCAAAATTTTTTTTAATTACTTAAAAATGTATTTACAAAGATGTGGTTGCCAGTCTGCGTTCGGCAACTACAAAATGCGAAGGAAAAAGAGGAGGAAAAGAAAATAACAAATGCTACTGCTGGCCAACCTCTTCTTCGGCAGCCATCTCTGCGTTGGGGTTGGCTGCCGCAACGTTCTCATCACCACCACACCTAGGAGTCAGCGGGTGGTCGGGCAGCTCCATATCATAATGGAAATGACTGAGATCTAACTCAAGGTGGTAGTACTTAATGTACAGGATAGCTAGGGCATAGACCTCATCCTGGGCCATGATGATTTTATCAATGCCTGCCTGCTTAACCTTTCTTACTTGCTTCTCGGCCTCCTTCCTTGGCTCGCCCTCGCTCTTCATGCTGGCATCAGTTTGGTTAGCCAGCTCGGCCTGAAGGGCCTAGTTGCGGGCCTCGAGTGCCATC
Organism: Hemerocallis citrina; assembly: GCA_017893485.1. NCBI lineage: Eukaryota > Viridiplantae > Streptophyta > Magnoliopsida > Asparagales > Asphodelaceae > Hemerocallis > Hemerocallis citrina. Next base: position 182,754,316 of record CM030368.1, on the reverse strand, counting down.
TACGTTATCTTGAGGTCCTTCTCTCATGCTCGTAGTGCTGAGCATTCCTCACCTCCTTCATCAGCTTCTAATGGTGCAGCTTCATCAGCTGAGCACCCTCCGTACAAGCATATAGCCCAGGAAATCAGACTTGGAAAAAATATATAAAGTAAACAAACTACAAAAGAGTCTGAACAGAACGAAGGTTACCTGCACGCTCTCCATAGCCCACTTCATGTAGCTGGACTCTATGGTGTCGCACACCCGGGCCTTCTGGTCCTGAGGTGGGGCGAGCTTCTCAACCACCTCGATGGCCACGAGACCCTCCGACAAGGTGTCCCCGACCCGAACGGCCCTGTCCGGGGCCCATGGTTGAAGCCCCGCATCGCCTATGATCTCCTCGGCCGCTGGAGCGATGGGGGGAGGCCACTCTTCACCACCTCAATAACCATTAGGCTACTGGAGCTTGGGCCCGACTTGGAGGTCTTCTGCTTCTTCAGCTTCGGGTCGAAAGGTTCCTCAGACACCACCTCGGAGGGGACCTTCCCCGACTTCCCCTTCTCGGCCCGTTCGGCCTTACTCTTCTTCAGCAGTGCCCGCATTGCAGTGATCTCTTAATCGTCCATATCTGCAAAGAAAAGAGAAGTGTATAAGACAAAGGAAAATATTTGAATGAAAATTAGATAAAAGATACTGGAAGGAGTTGGGCTCAGTCCAATTCGAGCCAGATGCTTCTCCATCACATTCGGCCAACCAATGCTGTTGCTTGAACATATCCACTCAATGTCTGCCCACTCCTCGGCCGTCAAATCTGACTTGCAAGGGCCCTTAAGGTTGGTCTTATAAAAACTCCACGTCGTGGGTATCATCTAGGGTGTCAGACTCCAAACGATGAAATATTTCCCCTTCCACCCCTTTATCGAGTCCGGATGACCGTGGATGACTCTCCTCCCTCGGCGAGGCGAGATGTAGTAGATCCCTTCATACTTGCCAGACGGGCTAATACCCAAGACCACTCGGAAGTACTTCAATCTCAGGGGCACGCCCCTCTCTTTGCAAAGAATCATGAAGCATACGAGCTACTTCCAAGAGTTGGGCCCGTATAGCATCGAACTCAATGACGTCCAGTTGAGAACTCTCTGGATGAAGGGGTGCGGTGGAAATCACAAGCCCGAGCTGAACGTGTCCATAGGAAACATACAGAAGCAGGGAGCCAAATTATTAGTGGGGCGGAGCCCTGGGCTGGGGATCAACAGCTCGAAGTCTTGACCAATGAAGTTGTTGGCTCTTATGACGGGAAGTTTGTCCATGGTCAGTACAGTTGACATCTTGTCCATAGAGACTTTCTGTCGACCATGCGAGGATGGTTGCGCTCCATACCGGACCAACGCCTCGACATTGTTCGGGTACATTCTAATGGAGCTCGGCTGTACGGTGAAAGGGACATCGAGTCTAACTTCAGGAGTAGTCTGGTCTGGGCTGTTCGGTAGGATCCACATCGTTTTCCTCCGTCGAACACAACGATCCTTCGGGGGAGCGGGCATCGCCAAAGGAGCCAGATGGTCGTCCTCTAACGAGGGGTCGTCCTCGGCTTCCTTGTCCCCCTTGGCAACTTCAACTCTCTCGTCATCCCCCACTCCCTCAATCAACTCATCCTCCTCCACACCACCAAAAACTTCCTCGTCGTCACCCTCTGCCTTGTGCACGCTCCCTTCTAAGTCGCTCGACTTTACTACGAAGGGCTTTCTACTGCGGAGCAGCGTGACTTCGTAAACTTTCTCCACCATTTCCCAAGATGTCGAGTCGGAGAGATGTGGGTCATCATCATGACCCGATGTAGTGGTGGATGAACCGACTGAGCCCTCTACATAATGAAAAAAATAATCTGTTTAAAATGCCAGGAAGTTTCTGAAAAAGATCACCGTCGGTGACTGAACTGTGCTAGAGAGCAAACATGGGAACTTGGAGAAAGAGAGCAAAGGTGAAAATGAGGAGAGGGGTGGGGGATATATAGTGAAATCAGTGACTCCTTAAATTCCTCAAACATGACGTCATCATTACATGTGTCACCACAGGAATGGCCCACATACGGCCCAATTTCTCCCCAAGACCAATTCCTCTCCAAGTCCAAAATTCTCGAGCCTCGACATGCACCTCGGACATGCCAGACATCGAAACAAGGTTTTGGCCTGTCACGAAGGCCATCTGGCTCAATGCTTGGCATGAATCTCGAGCAGGCACACAACTTTTTCACAAAAATGCCACTAAGCAAGGCCATCCGGCTAGACGCTCGGCATGAATCTCGAGCAGGAATCTAACTTTTCCACAAAAGCGCCTCTAAGTAAGGCCATCTGGCTCGACGCTCAGCATAAATCTCGAGCTGGCACCCAGCATTTCCACAAAAATGCCTCTAAGAAAGGCCATTCGGCTCAATGCTCGGCATGAATCTCAAGTAGGCATCCAGTTTTTCCACAAAAGTGCCTGTAAGTAAGGCCATCTGGCTCGACGCTCGGCATGAATCTCGAGCTGGCACCCGACTTTTCCACAAAAATGCCTCTAATCAAGGCCATCCGGCTCGATGCTCGGCATGAATCTCGAGTAGGCATCCAGCTTTTCCACAAAAGTGCCTCTAAGCAAGGCCATCTAGCTCGACGTTCGGCATGAATCTCGAGTTGGCACCTAGCAATTTCACAAAAATACCTCTAAGCAAGGCCATCCGGTTCGACGCTCGGCATGAATCTCAAGCAGGCATCCATTTTTCCACAAAAGCATATGTAAGCAAGGCCATCTGGCTCGATGCTTGGCATGAATCTCGAGCTGACACCCGACTTTTCCACAAAAATGCCTCTAAGCAAGGCCATCCGGCTCGACACTCGGAATGAATCTCGAGCAGGAATCCAACTTTTCCACAATGTGCCTCTAAGTAAGTCCATCTGGCTCGATGCTCGGCATGAATCTCGAGCTGACACCCAGTTTTTTCACAAAAATGCCTCAAAGCAAGGCCATCCGGCTCGATGCTCAGCATGAATCTCAAGCAGGCATCCAGCTTTTTCACAAAAGTGCCTCTAAGCAAGGCCATCTGGCTCGATGCTCGGCATGAAGCTCGAGCTGGCACCCGGCTTTTCCACAAAAATGCCTCTAAGCAAGGCCATCCGGCTCGACGCTCGGCATGAATCTCGAGCAGGCATTCAGCTTTTCCACAAAAGCGCCTCTAAGCAAGGCCATCCGGCTCGACGCTCTGCATGAATCTCGAGTTGGAACCTAGCTTTTCCACAAAAGTGTCTCTAAGCAAGGCCATATGGCTTGATGCCCAGCATAAATCTCGAGCAGACACCCTGCCTTTCCACAAAAGTGCCTCTAAGCAAGGCCACCTGGCTCAACGTTTGGCATGAATCACGAGCAGGCACCCAGCTTTTCCACAAAAGCGCTTCTAAGCTAGGCCATCTGGCTCGACGATCGGTATGAATCTCGAGCAGGCATCCAGCCTTTCCACAAAAGCACCTCAAAATCAAGGCCACCGGGCTCAATGCTCGGCATGAATCTCGAGTAGGCCCCCAACATTTCCATAAAAGCGTCTTTAAGCAAGGCCATCTGGCTTGATGCTCGGCAGGAATCTCGAGCAGGCACCAAGAATTCTCATAGAAGCTTGGAGCTCGGCATGAACCTCGAGCATTGATACAACTTTCTCTGCTAATATGCCCCTACCGAGGTGCTCGGTGTTGACCCCACGCTCGGAACTCGACATGAACCTCGAGCATTGATACAGCTAACTCTCATAAAATGCCTCTATTGAGGCATTCGGTGCGGACCTCAAGCTCAGAGCTCAACATGAATCTTGAGCATCGCCACAGCTTTCTATGCTAAAATGTCTCAATCGAGGAGTTCGGCATCGACCCCATGCTCGGAACTCGGCATGAACCTTGAGCATTGATACAACTTTCTATCAGAAAAAGCCCCCATCGAGGTGCTCGGAGCTCAGCATGAACCTCGAGCACCGATACAGCTTTCTTTTAGAAAAAGCCCCTATAGAAGTGCTCGGCGCCGACCCCAAGCTCGGAGCTCGGCATGAACCTCGAGCATCGCCATAGCTTTCTCTCATAAAAATCATCTATCGAGGCGCTCGGCATTGAACCCAAGCTCGAAGCTCGGTTGGAACCTCGAGCATTGTCACAATTTTCTTTCATAAAATGCCTCTATCGAGGTGCTCGGCACCGACCTCAAGTTCGAAGGTCGGAACATACCTCGAGCAGCGCCAAAACTTCCTCTCAAAAAGCACCTCGCTCTGCATGTTCGGCCTCGACCCTTCTGGCTCGATGCTTGGCACCGACCCCTCGAGCTCGACGCTCGACACAGACTCCAATCAGGCCATATACCATGCTCGGCTCAGCACCGACCTCAAACACTTCTCCAGAACTCACCAACTCATCTTCGCAAAACACTCCTCTCCGTTCTTCTCACAGGAAACTACTCCTCCACGGCTGGTGCACACAACCCTCCAGGAGTGGGGAGCTTCCAATCAGGGCCATCAGATCTCCTTAGATTTTGCTCATCCCAGATCATCAGGTCAACACGTCCAACGGGCCTTCTACCACTTCAGGCCCACAGACAAACGGGTCTGACCCGACCCATTAGGGCTAGATACCCGTTTTCCCCTGCCTATAAATACCAAGCCTCCATAATCAATATTTCTCCACCTGAACCCTAGCTAATCAGTTTCTTTTCCAGTGACTAACTAGATCGTCGGAGGGTCTATCGCCGGGATTTCTCTCAATATTTCTAGGCCTTTTGCAGGTACCCCGACTGTCCGAGCTCCAGCAGCTCTTCGAAGCCAACCTCTAGGAATAGACCCGAGTCGAGGTCAAGATCCGTCCCTTCCACTTCAAAAATTACAAGAACTCACACATGTTGCTCCCGCACCGAAAACAAGCAACATCAATTACATACTTAGTCTACCAACAACTTAATGAATACACGCAAGTGTGTATAATTATGACCTAGTGTATGTATTTGTAAATTTGTATATGTTCTTGTCGTGTGATGTTTGTTTTGTGTCATGTAATAAGTATGAGAATGCGTATTTGATAGTGTCATAGTGGAACTAGTCTTAATATGCCATACACCTAAGTATATAATAACATTAATATACAAAAGCATAGCTAATGCACAACCATATAAATCAATCATATAAGCATTCAATATCCAGTGTCGATTAGCGTAGTTCACACTATAGGTCACTGACTGGTACACCTACTTCAGTGCCAACTCATTCGAAATTCACACCAGAGCCACTGAACAGTACAAGTATTTCAATGAAGACTAGCACATCTTCACTCCAAAGGTCACCGAAGGATTTTGCCTTTCCTAGTGCCAACTCGCCCAGTCTCAACCGGAGGCACTGACTGGTACACCCACTTCAGTGCTGACTCGCTCAAAGTTCACACCAGAGCCATTCAACTGTACCATTAATTCAATGACGACCAGTCTGGGTTCTCTCCAGAGTTCACCGAAGGATCCTACTCTTCCTAGTGCTGACTGGCCTGGTCTCAGCCGGAAGCAATGACTGGTACACCTACTTCAGTGCCGACTCACTCAAAGTGCACACCAGAGTCATTGAACAGTATCAGTAATTCAATGATGACCAACCCGGGTTCACTCTGAAGGTCACCAAAGTATTCTTCATTGTAATCTTCATTCTTACATTTTAACAAAGACACCATATTTTAATAAGTATTTCACAACCATTCATTACACAAGTCCATCACATACATGTACACATTTCACCGAACATCTCATGTGCAATCATATTTATCCATATCTATCTTTATTACTAAGCTATCATATACATGTAAATATATCAATTAAGCATTCACACATAATCTCAAACACCTTATGTGCAACATTTTTTTCTCATACTCATTTGCATATGCACACATACAACCAAACTCAAACATTATATCAAACACCTCATGTGCAACTATTCTTCACATAAGCCCACCTCATAGAAGTGACCTTACTCATGCCTATATGCATAATTGCATTTGATATAATTCACATATGCAAGACACAAGGTTTTAAATCTCAGATTTCGGAGTCGTTTCGGCAATGGGTGTTTCGTCTCGGATCAAAGATATCGGAGGAGATCTCAGAAAAATGTAATAATCTCGGATGTTCATTTCGGACACTCAATTAACATAATCTTTTTTGTTACTAAACAAGATATTATATGTTCTATACGTCATTTATCATATAAAATATTGTATAATATAACTAATGATATGAAACAATCACGGTAAATATTCGCAGAATTTGATAACAATATAAAATGGAACGTAATATATGTATATAACCAAATTGAATTTGCATTGATTTGAAAAAATGTATTAGTTAATAGACTTACTTGACTTTGCATATCTCTACTATTTTAATGGGAGACTTTGTAACCAAACAAACTCTATTTGTAACAAAACAAATCTATTTGTAATAAAACAAACCTGTGCAAATCATGTTAATATTAAAATTCAACAAAAAAAAAAAAACCAAACCAGTGCAAAACAAAAAACCCTAAATCTCCCCTATACTCATCTCCTTCCCCTCTATTCATCTCCATCTCTCTCGCAACCCCCTCCCGTCCAAATCTGAAAACCCTAAATCTCCCCTATACTCATCTTGTAGCCCCTGTTTCTGGTTGTACGGATTTTTCCTATATTTTATAGTGTTCTCTTTTCTATTTTACTGTATTCTGGGTCTTGGTCTTGTTGTGGGCCCTCTGTTGCAATTTATTGTATTACTAGATTTACCCATAGGCACGTGCCTACGGCACGTATTCGGAACGATACAGCATATGAAAGTCTTATAAACAGTAAAACAATAATTAGGTAGCTCAAGTTTGAATAGCAAAACAATAATTAGTTGTAAATAAAAGTCCATGTTTTCATTAGTATATGTTGAAAAATAATTATAAATGGGGGTGTAAAATTCAACTTCTTAGAACTTTGATTATGGAAAATGATGAAATTTAACTGTTGATGAGATATTTGCTATTTTTAATGTAACATGAGCAATAAAAAATACATAAAAAATCTGAAAATTTACAAACCTGAAATCTGAAAATAAATAAATAAATAAATAAATAGAGAGAGAGAGAGAAATAAATAAATAAATAAATAAAGAAGTTGTTTTGAGGATTTGAATTTGAGTTTTGGGGAGAACTTTTGGGCGGAAAAATATGTTTGGTGAGGTTAGATCCGGACCATTGATTTCAACCCTATTGAATGAGAGCCACTTGATAGCTTTCTTTGTGTTTTATTATATAGATTGTTATCATTATTACTATCTTTGTTAGCTTTTGTTAGCCCAATTCATTTTCAAGCCCATACTATTATCTACCTAAACCCATCTCCTTATTGGATCCTAAAACCAAATCCTAGTCTTCTCAAACCCATATACTCCCTAACAACTAACCCAGATATCCTCCCCCACAATTCCCCGTATCTACAACCCACCACTATCTCCAACTACCCACTACTATATTATATTATATTTATTATTATTTTTATTATTAAACCAACCCCTCTCCCGTTCTCTTCTCTCTCTCCGTATTCTCTCTCTCCCTCCTCTGGTTTCCCCCACAGAACCCAACCATTTCGCTTGCCTCGCCTCTGAGCATCTCCCCAAGCCTCCTCCTGCTCCTTCTTAACCCTGAGCGCCCCCACCATTGCCAACCCCACGTCAGCTCCGTCACCACCTCGAGTTCACTCGTCCCTCCGTCTTCAACCTCGCATCCCCAGAGCACCCCCGGCCTCGCCTTCATCCTCCGCATGACATTCAGTCATCTTCTTCCTCCTCGCAGCCAGTAGAACTCCGAGGACCCATCGAAGCTCCACCTTCAACCTTTGACTGCCTCCCTCTCCTCTCGCCCTTCTCGTCAATGCCGCGCGCCATTGCCGAAGTTGCTGCTGTCGTCGACTGATCCTCTGGCGGCCAGTCAACGTCCACCGAGGCTTCCCCTCATCTTCGTCGTCCAAGTCCCGAACACACCCCAGTCGTCATCTTCCTTTGTTTTCGAGCAAAAACAGAGTTGCTATCCCGCTGTCGCTCCGCCGTCACAACCACCTTAGTGACCTCCCGTCGGGACCCAGTCACGACCTTCAGTCGTGCCGTCCACGCCCGATCGTCGTGCCTTCTCCCACAGTCTCTCTGTCTCTGTCGAAGGTAGGAGATGAAGTGTGATTGGTCACATTTGCTTTTTGCTGTTTGCTGTTTTGGTATAAGAGATCCCATTTTGCTGTTCGGTGTTGTGTGTGAGATCTGGTGTGGGTTGCTTGGCTATTTGGGTGTTGCTATTTGTGTGCTATTTTGGTATTTTGTACGTGTCTCACACGTACTTTGGTTCGTCGCCAGGATTTCGGTCCCATTATTCTTTTCACATATTCGAATCTCTCACACAAAAGGTAAGTCCACTTGAACTCGGTTTATTTTAAGAGTTCAAGATTATTGGTCTCCTCCGCAAGTAGTTCTCTTCCAATTATTGTATATTGCTTGTGTACTTTCCTTGGGGATATCTAGGGTTTACACGAGCTAACCTGAAGTATCCTTGACTCGTGCCAATATCCATTGATTCAAACTCAAACTTGTATGCACACATGACATGAATAGATTGACTAGAATTTGCATATGAGAAATATACAATGATATGAATACATGTTGATTGATTGAGATCTCGAGAATTGAATTGTGACATGATAATCTTGTCTTGTATACAGTAGAATTTCATCTCAACTTGCTGTACCTTAATGTTAATGCATTTCATGATAACAAAAACAAGTTGATTATTCACTTTGATAGTATATATGATGGCCTTTGTTATATCTTGCTGCCTATTCTGTTTTGTATTGAGGTTTCGACCCTGTTACGATAGGTATCAGCCAAAACCATATAAATGATAATTGTAGCCTAATAAATCTAGTTTTCATAATACTTGATGGATTTAGATTCTGATCTGTGAGCTGTGAGATATCGCAGTTTTAGTCACTGCTGGTCTATATTTTTCAGATTGCAGATTAATGAAACACCGATGCAACTTTCAATTGAAACACCATGATAACAGTAGTGTAATGACTTGAAACTCTCCAGAAACTTAGTAGACATGCTTAGGATCCATTCCTAATTGTTGTAGATTTTTCAATTGATTTTACACCTAGTTTTCGTCCATAAAGTTTTGACGGTAAGTTGTTGCCAGAACAGTTAACCTGTAAAGATTATGATAATTGACCTAGTTATGATCAGAATTAATAAAAACTTGCTAAATATGAATTGTAGCCATGGATGTCTAGTTTACTTTCCCTTTTGTCGGAATTGAATTCCGAGTTATAGTTTATGAGTTACTACTGTTTTAGTATTGTTGTGTCTGCTCTTTTCAGATTTACAATTATTTGTATTTTATCATGCATTGTATCATTTTGTTACATCTTATCGTCGCCTTGATACTCATATAAACACTTGCATGATCATGAATGAAATAATAAAATATTAAACAAGTCGGGGTAATAAGGGTTGACTTAGTAGTGGATAATCTAAGAAAATGTACTCGGTAAGGCCTTATCGTTATATCGTTATATCGTATTGTCATGGAAGGAGGAGTATCGATTGTGAATTATTGATTGTCAATTGTAAATTGTAAATTATTGTTATCGATGTCGAGTACACGCTCTGTAAATCCCACCACTATGTCTAAAACGAACACTGTTTTGCATGCACCGAACCTGTGGTATGGGACGCAGTAGTACGTGCATTAGTTAGGCTAAATACTAATAGACTAGATTGGCACTTGCATCATTGAATCATGACTATTGACATTGACATTGTTATTGACTATTGTTATTGGAAATTACATTGTTAAATCTAGACCTTTCATCAGTCCCTATTATTGTTTTTGAAATTTTGATCTTGCTTCATATTCCTTGATGTTCCATATTCCATTACTCTTTGCTTTTCACTACTTGCTGTCCGTACTTGCTCTAAGGATATTTTCTTTCCACTCTAGTTGATCCAGCTACAGGTGCACAAGGAGAATTATCAGAAGGCATTGGTGAGCAATTCTTCTAGAATTAGAGCAGGAGCCACTTTAAAATAAATTATCTTCTTCCTTATTATTCTTTTATCGCATTGTTATTCTTTTGTTGAACTTTGTATCCCGGGCTTGTTGACCCATAACTGTTGTTTATTTTTCCAGTTTTTGGTTATTATGTTGAACTATTGCATGTTTTATCTCAGTTTTTATTTATGTGATTATATTTATCTGTGTGGTTGTAATTATTTCTTTCATATTGTTGAGTTAAGATTGGTACAGCTTATGAATGATGTTAATATCATTTGCCGGGCCTTCGTCACGGACTCGTATTCTCGTATTTCGGGAAGCGGGCGTGACAGGTTTTTAGTGGTATCAGAGCCAGGTTAGACTCTAACTATGTTGGAGTTTAGCTGGGTTTTGGCTAATGTGTTAGTCATGTTTGACTGTCTAATACGTTAGTCAAGTTTGGCTCTAGCCAGCCTAACTCAATAAAATGTGCACCACATCAATCACATGAACATGTAATAACCAACATATAATCTGTATACTCCTCTCATTTGATTCATCTTTTGATCCCTTCACATTCAGTTCCTTCATTTTTTAGTTGTTTCGTCCCTTCCATTTATTCACATTCATTAATTCTTCATTGGGTATAGATTCTTTCTTTTTGTACCAATATTCCTTTGATTCTGGAGTTGTCCATTCTTTTCTTCCCACTTGGTTCGTCGATCGGCATCGGTGGATCTTCAACGACATGTTAAAGACTTGTTTAATTCCTACATTACTGTATATTTTTATGATATATTTATTGTGTAAATTTTTTACATTGCATATTTATTTTCCCATTCACATTTGCATTGTGCTTATGCATGTATTTTATTCCATTTTTCTCCCTACTTGTATAAATCATTTCACTACTACTATTTTGTACTATTGTGTATTGATACTCCATTGTGTGACTTTCAACTCCATTTCTTACTTTTCTACTATTTTTCTATCACGAATTTCAAAACATAAACATCATACTTAAGTTAAATGTCCTCTATCCTTGTGCATATGGAAGGTTACATCTTCCATTTCACCATTTCGGTGCAACCTAATGTCGAGATGGCAAATATGCAACTCGATGTCAATGGAGGCAAATTGCAACTGGAAGTCGGGGAGGCAAAATGTGCAACCGAATATCCAGACGGCAACCTGCAACCGGATGTCGTGAGGACAAACATGCAACTTGATGTTAAGGAGACAAGATTTTTTACCTATTCGCTAATTGATATTTCAAGACTTTTTACTTATTTAATGAAACTAATGGTAAAGAAATATTTTCTTTATGATATTTTGTTTATACAATTACATTTTATGTTTCCATACAATTTGAACTAGAATAGTTGATTTTACTCTATTTTGTGTTTACAAATTTTTTTTACATTTATGTTAAGATTGAGTACATCAACTATGGTCTAAGTCTTCATTTTTTGTGAATTACTATTTATTGCCACCGTTTTCCAATTCTTTAACATTTTAGATTTCTCATTTACTTTTGTTTCCACGTCCTAATTAATGATTTGACGCTTACTTTTGTAATATTTAATGAACTCCTTTTAAGTCTTCTTGCATATATATATTTTGGTCTATTTTGCTTGTTACCCTTTAATGTATTTTTCGAGTATTGATTATAATGTCAACATTCACTAATTATTATATGTCTTTTATATTCATTGTTATTAATATTTTCTTTACTTAGCTAAATTTGTTCGTATTTCTATGTATCTTGACTGGTTATTTTTCCAAAACTATTATTTTTACATCACCTTTAAAGTTTGTGTTCCTTTGTTGTTTGTATGGTTATCAACCTTATTATAGTTGGGTTTTATCTCTTTACTTTTTTACTTTTTATTCTATGTGAATAGTCTTCCTATTTTCTTACGATTGGGGAGTAATGGTGTATTTTTACTTCACTTTCCATTTATAATATATCGACTATATATATCCCCGTTTGTTTATTTATAGAGTTGATAAGACAAATTCTTATTTTGTTTTATAATGTTATTATTATTTCTATGGTTTTCGTTATTATTATTGGTATCATTATTATTATTGATATTACCATTGCTATTATTGTTGTTGTTTTCATTATTTTATTATTGTTGTTAATATTGAATTACCTTCATACAAAAAAAAATGTCGAACCCAAATTATATTCTGTCTTGCATTGTTATTCTTACCAGTATTGTTAATATATTTTATTATTGTTATTATTATTATTGTTATTATTATTATTATTATTATTTCATTATTTTCATGAATGTATTGAATCCTATTTTGTCTGTATTATCATTATTATCGGTATTGTTAACATTTTTAATTTTATTATTATTATTACCAGTATGATTATGATGATTTTTATTACTGTTATTATTATTGCTATTATTATTTTTAATATTATTGTTATTATTATTTTATTATTGTTATTACTATTCTATTATTATTGATATTATTATTTTTATTATTAATATTTATTGTTATTATTATTTTTGTTAAAGCCCATTAGTTTTGATCTATAGCATATATTTTAATTATTTAAATTGAAACCCAAACTTTATATTCAGTTTGCATTATTCATTTATATCTATCTTGAGCACATTCTCTCCTTGATCCTAGTGTCTTATTCTTGTCTTCGTGCTCGGTTCGTCGATTGGTGTCATGTGGCCTACAGCGACATGTACGTTGTTTGGGACATCACCATCAGAGTAGCGCAGCAGAAGCGTGGTGAGCCCATAACCCACAGGTCCCAGGATTCTCTTGTTGCTCCTTCTTCTTTGCATCGTTTAGATCTTGTTTGTCTTTTCACTCGCCATCTTTTGTCGATTTATTATTCGACATCGATCTTATCTATATCATTTTCTTATTCTGGTGCTCCTATCACTTGAGTTTTCTTTTTTCTAATTTTCCTGGCTTGTTATTTCTTAAGTTTGCTTCTGTTCTGTTCTACTGCCTGCCAGAATGAATTTCGAGGACAAATTTCTTCTTGTAAGGTGGATAGGATTTGTAACCCATGTTTCCGGTTGTACGAATTTTCCTTATATTTTATAGTGTTCGCTTTTCTATTTTAGTGTATTTTGGGTCTTGGTCTTGTTGTGGGCCCTCTGTTGCAATTTATTGTACTATTGTTATTATTATTACTATCCTTGTTAGCTTTTGTTAGCCCAATTCATTTTCAAGCCCATACTATTATCTACCCAAACCCATCTCCTTATTAGATCCTAAAACCAAATCCTAGTCTACCCAAATCCACAAACCCATATACTCCCTAACAACTAACCTAGATCTCCTCCCCCATAATCCCCCGTATCTACAACCCCCCACTATCTCCAACCACCCACTACTATATTATATTATATTTATTATTATTTTTATTATTCAACCAACCCCCTCCCGTTCTCTTCTCTCTCCCCGTATTCTCTTTGTCCCTCCTCTAGTTTCCCCTACAGAACCCAACCATTCCGCTCGCCTCGCCTCTGAGCATCTCCCCAAGCCTCCACCTGCTCCTCCTTAACCCCGAGCGCCCTCGCCATTGCCAACCCTACGTCAGCTCCGTCACCACCTCAAGTTCACCCATCCCTTCGTCTTCAACCTTGCATCCCCAGAGCACCCCCGGCCTTGCCTTCATCCTCCGCTCGACATTCAGTCGTCTTCTTCCTCCTCGCAGCCAGTAGAACTCCGAGGACCCATCGAAGCTCCACCTTCAACCTTTGACTGCCTCCCTCTCCTCTCGCCCTTCTCGTCGACGCCACGCGCCATTGCAGATGTTGCTGCTGTCGTCGACTGATCCTCCGGCGACCAGTCAACGACCACCAAGGCTTCCCCTCGTCATCGTCGTCCAAGTCCTGAACACACCCCAGTCATCGTCTTCCCCTATTTTCGAACGAAAATAGAGCCGTCGTCCCATTGTCGCTCCGCCGTTGCAACCACCTCAGTGACCTCCCATCGCCACCCAGTCGCGCTGCCCATGCCCGGTCGTCATTCCTTCTCCCGCCGTCTCTCTCTCTCTATCGAAGGTAGGAGACGCAGTGTGATTGGTCACATTTGCTATTTGCTGTTTTGGCATAAAGGATCCCATTTTGCTGTTCAGTGTTGTGTGTGAGATCCGGTGTTGGTTTCTTGGTTGTTTGGGTGTTGCTGTTTGTATGCTATTTTGGTATTTTGTACGTGTCTCGCACGTATTTTGGTTTGTCGCTGGAATTTCAATCCCGTTATTCTTTTCGCATATTTGAATCTCTCACACAAAAGGCAAGTGCACTTGAACTCGATTTATTTTTCTAGTTCAAGATTATTGATCTCCTCCGCAAGTAGCTATCTTCCGATTATCGTATATTGCTTGTGTACTTTCCGTTGGGGATATCTAGGGTTTACACGAGCTAACCCGAAGTATCATTGATTCGTGCCAATATCCATTGATTCAAATCCAAACTTGCATGTACACACGACATAAACAAATTGACTAGAACTTGCATATGAGAAATATACAATAATATGAATACATGTTGATTGATTGAGATCTCGAGAATTGAATCATGATATGATAATTTTGCCTTGTATACAATAGAATTTCATCTCAACTTGTTGTACTTTAATTTTAATGAATTTCATGATAACAAGAACATGTTGATTATTCACTTTGATAACATATTTGATGGTCATTGTTATATCTTGCTGCCTATTTTGTTTTGTATTGAGGTTTCGACCCTGTTACGATAGGAATCAGCCAAAACCATATAAATGAGAATTGTAGCCTAATGAATCTAGTTTCCAGAACACTTGACGGATCTAGATTCCGATCTGTGAGCTGTGAGATATCGCAGTTTTAGTCACTACTGGTCTGTATTTTTCAGATTGCAAATTAATGAAACACCGACACAACTTTCAGTTGAAACACCATGATAACAGTAGTGTAATGACTTGAAACTCTCCACAAAATTTAGTAGACATGCTTAGGATCCATTTCTAATTTTTGAAGATTTTTATATTGATTTTACACATAGTTTTCATCTATAAAGTTTTGACGGTAAGTTGCTGCCAGAACAGTTAACCTGTAAAGATTAGGATAATTGACCTAGTTATGATTAGAATTAATAAAAACTTGCTGAATATTAATTGTAGCCCCGGATGTCCAGTTTACTTTTCCTTTTGGTGGAATCGAACTCCGAGTTATAGTTTATGAGTTACTACTGTTTTAGTACTGTTGTGTCTCCTCTTTTCAGATTTACAATTATTTGTATTTTATCATGCATTGTATTATTTTGTTGCATCTTATCGTCGTTTTGAGGCTCGTATACACACTTGCATGATCATGAATGAAATAATAAAATGTTAAACAAATCGGAGTAATAAGGGTTGACTTAGTAATAAATAATCTCAGAAAATGTACTTGGTAAGGCTTTATCGTTATATCGTATTGTCATGAAAGGAGGAGTATCGATTGTGAATTATTGACTGTCAATTGTAAATTGTAAATTATTGTTGTCGATGCCGAGTATACGCTCTGCAGATCCCACCACTATGTCTAAAACGAACACTGTTTTGCATGCACCGAACCTGTGGTATGGGACACAGTAGTACGTGCATTAGTTAGGCTAAATGCTAATAAACTAAATTGACACTTGCATCATTGAATCATGACTATTGACATTGACATTGTTATCGACTATTGTTATTAGAAATTACATTGTTAAATCTAGACCTTTCATCCGTCCCTGTTATTGTTTTTGAAATTTTGATCTTGCTTCATATTCCTTGATGTTCCATATTCCATTACTCTTTGTTTTTCATTACTTGCTGTCCGTACTTGCTCTAAGGATATTTTCTTTCCACTCTAGTTGATCCAGATACAGGTGCACCAGGAGAATTGTCAGAAGGCATTGGTGAGCAGTTCTTCTAGAATTAGAGCAAGAGCCGCTTTAAAATAAATTATCTTCTTCCATGTTATTCTTTTATCGCATTGTTATTCTTTTGTTGAACTTTGCATCCCGGGCTTGTTGACCCGTAATTGTTGTTTATTTTTTTATTTTTTTGTTATTATGTTGAACTATTGCATGTTTTATCTCAATTGTTGTTTATATGATTATATTTATCTGCGTGGTTGTAATTATTTCTTTCATGTTGTTGAGTTAAGACTGGTACAGCTTATGAATAATATTAATATCATTCGCTGGGTCTTCGTCACGGACTCGTATTCCCGTATTTTGGGAAGCGGGGCGTAACACATCTCCTTCCCCTCTATTCACCTCCCTCTCTCCCCCAACCCAGTCGCTCGCCAGTGCCGCCCGATGCACCGCCGCAACACCGTCGCGCTGCCGAATCCATGTTGCTCTGTCACGACAACAAATTTATAAATTGTTCTATTGGCTCCCCCAAAAAATAAATATTAGATATTATTTTGCCTTGATCATCCATAAATTAAAGGTAGGAGTGTGACCAAGTAATAAATTGTATATTTGGAGGGAGCTTGATGCTATTTTGGATATAATAGAGCGTTTTGTAAAAATATTGTGTAAAAATATTGTGGAGGGGCTAAAAGGCGGGTGAAAATTTTAAAATGTGGGGGGCTTTCCTGCAAAGTTGGGGTTCCTACATGGCTCCGTCCTGATTAATAAACTCTTTGCCTACTTTCCCACATGAATGCTTTACTATTTGGTGTTTTGCTCCACAACATCCACATTATGCACAAACTTGGCTTTTAATTACAGATGCAGTTTGTTAGAGTTTATGACTTTAGAGAAATGTAAAAAATTTCGATTCTTCAAATGCCATTCCCGATAAAGTTATTGCTAACAGTAAGTTTTGGTTCTTTGGCTAGATGTTACTGATGATGGAAAAAAGGAAAGGAAGGTGCTGAAAGGGATAGGGAGAGAGCTCAGGCTGAGGAGATACTGAGGGAAGCATCTGCATCGACCCCAATATCCATTAGCAGCACATGTGCAGTTTGAGCCATAACAGGCAACAGTATACAACAGAAACAACAGTTATCTGAGTAGTGCCTTTTTGTTTAAGTCAAGTATCTGAAACCTTACTTTTGTTGGTCTGTAACGTAACTATACCCTGAACTTGTTGGTGGGTGTTTAATGGGGAGTCTATTATAAGGAGGTGGCTGATTCTAGAGGGTTAAAGCTATGAGATTCTGTGGTTACGGTAAGTAGAGGTGTACGATAGTAGTCCAATGCTCTTTACTCTAACTATAGGCTATCTCCAACTTCAAACCCTCTTATAGCTAGCTAAACCTTCATTTTCCGACTCTCCCTCTATTATCATGTACTAGTCTCCCTTTCTCTCTCTCTCTATATATAACTCTCTCTCTCTCTCTCTATATATATATATATATATACAATTTGCCCATGGGCACGTGCCTACAGCACGTCTTCGAAACGATACAACATATGAAAAGCATTGTAAACAGTAAATCAACAATTATATAGCTCAAGTTAATTTGAATAGTATGACAATAATTAGTTGTAAATAAAAGTCTATGTTTTCATTAGTATATGTTGAAAAATAATTATAAATTTGGATATAAAAGAGTCCATGTTTCCATAAGTATATAAGTATATATATATATATATATATATATATATAGAGAGAGAGAGAGAGAGAGAGAGAGAGAGAGAGAGATAATTAAATAAATAAAGGAGTTGTTTTGGGGGGATTTGAATTTGAGTTTTGGGAGGAAACTTTTGGAGGGAAAAATGTGTTTTGTGAGGTTAGATCTGAACATTTGATTTTGGGGGGATTAAAGGAGAGCCACCGGATTTCGTTGTGTGCGGTCCAGATTTGTTCGCAATTCATCTTTTTCTCTCACAATATTATCACTTATCTTTATCTTTATCTGCTCTTGGGTGATTTGTAACGCCTCAAATCTCAAACACAGGTAATTCATTGCAAAAATATGATCTTTTACTTCAAATTCGTACAAAATATAAGGAATTTAAAACTTTTTATTATACATTGTCTGTTACAAATACACAACGGAAGTTACAGAAAATATACAACTTTAACATTCAATAACTTTAATCTAAAAGTAATCATCAGTATCAACTCATCTTTGCGTCTTTCGCTAAACCAAGTCCTGCACTTGAAAACTGTGGGCATGTCAGTTGCATACAACTGACACAATGCTATAATACAGCGATTCTCTTACTTTAGCAAATACAAACTTAAATGCACAACAAAGTGTGAAAATTTGACTATCCTAAACATGTCAGTGTATGATATGACCTAATGCCTAATGCAGATATTCACACTACGATGACACTAATGCATACTGTAACCCCCATTTCCTGTTATACGGATTTGTAATTTTCTCTTATTTTTGTGTTTTAAATTTCGTCCAAATTATGGCATTTTGACTTGTTTACATTTCTTCTTTCTTTTACAATTATCTTGGATGTAAGCTCATGTTGAATTCTTAGCCATTCTAAATTCTTATAGCCCAATCTAATTTAATTACTATTTTCTAATTGTGGAGCCCAACTAAATTATTTATCCTATTTATTTTTTAAAGCCCATAGCCCACAAGCCCACTTCAACCTCAAAGAAACCCATGGCAAATCCCTCACCTTCTAACCTGCATAACTCCCAAAGTTAAAACTCATTATCACCTATTAATCCTATTAATAACCTACCCCACTAACCTAGATTAATTCCCTCATTACTGTATCATAACTATTATATTATTATTAATATATTTAACCCCAAACCCCCACTCTCTCTCCCCTATGTTCTCTCTTCTCACTCTCTCTCTTCTCATGTTTTCGCTAAAACCGAAACCCATCCCCCGCTAGCCCCTACGGTCGCTCGAGCCATCACAGAGCACCACCTCCGGCGCCCTCGCGAGCGCCATCGTCGATCACCTCCACACCACTGAGCCCCATCCCCTCTTCCTGTCCATCCTCTCCTCCCCGTGCATCCCCAAAACCCACACCCTGACTTCCAACTCCACCGTCGAGCCACCCTTGATGCACCCCGGAGCCAACACCGCCATCGCCTTTCCCCGTTGCTACCACCATCGTCGACCACTGCACGCACTCGACAGACGTCAACCCCCGTCGCCGTTCATTGTGTTGCCGTTCACCGCCGACCATCGCCGCACACCGCATTATCGCCGTCGACCGTTGTCCACCGCAGCACCCACAGGCCCTTACTGTTGTGCTTTCGCTGTTATTGCTGCCCATGGAGTGCAAGTGTTGCATGTACATCGTTCTCATGTGTTTCCGTTGTTGACGCCGCTCATTGCTTCTCATCTTCGTATCGTCAAAGAAAGGAAAGCGTCTATTGCACAATTTTGTTTATTCGTGTGCAAGCCCTTTGATTGAACTCCGCAAGTAGTCTATCTCTTTATACCCATGTTAATATCCATCATATCCGTCGAATATCGTTGAATCCCCAGTTGACACTGTTCACCGTCTCATTGAATTCCATCTACCCAACAAGTCATAGAAAACCATGGAAATTCGTTCGTATATGCATTCATCTCATAAACACAACTAGAAACACGAAATTACACAATAATGAATAATTAAGTGAATTGTATGTGCATATATGACCATGTGATTATATTGTAGTTAATAACGTTAATGTGCTAATGCTTGTTATGCCAATATTAGAAACCATGATAATGCCTAGACATAATTTTAAGCTCAATTCTAGTCATAAAAACTATATACTTGCAAAGAAAACCCGTTAAAACCAACTCAATATGTTCTGGACTACCGTTTGTTCCAAGTTGGAGTAAGAATTCGACATAGTTACTGATGTTAGCATCTAAAACTTATTAAACACAAATTGTAGAACCTTGTGTCTAGTTTCCAGAACATCTGACGGATCCTCCATCTGACTTGTAGATTGTAAAATATTCAAGTTTTGCCACTGTACTGTCGTAGTTTCAAATTACTGCTTTTTAGTGGATTTACCATGTTTCGACTGATCAAACAGTACGTTAATATAAGAATTAAAACCCCAAATTTACAACAATGTCATTAAACAATGTCAGGAACTCAATAATAATTTTTGTAAGAATTTTAGTTAAGTTTTTAATTGAATTCTTCATATTATAAGTTGATGTTGGGTTGCTGCCAGAACAGCAGACTCATAAAGAACCAACTGGTAGACATAATTACTGTTATCGAAATGTATCGTATGAATATGCGTTGGAACTGGCAGAGAGTCTAGTTTCTAGAATCTCTGACGGATTCTGAGTTGCTTTCCTGTAGCAACGGAAATGTTAGTTTTTGTACAGCAAGATACTGCTATCCAAAATTGTGTTTTCATGCTTTTAAATATAAATGTGTTAGATTTTGTATCCATAAATTGCATTACATACCGATCATTGCACAACCATTGATACCTCATTGTTACTGTTCCTTGACACCATTCCATCGACTGCATGTACATGATTCATTGTAATAAAATAATGACAAGCCGGGGTTAAAAAGGGAACGACCTAGTAATGGGCACTATAGGAGACAGTACTCAAAGGGGGCCCTTGTTTTCCGTACTAATTACTGTTACTGTTACTGTTACTGTTACCATTACTGTTACTGTTATTGTTTACGGTTTACTGATGGGTTGCGGATTACTGACTGCAGTATCCCAAACTATCGGGTATCATACTGTTACCGATTACTGTTACTGATTACTGTTGTAATACCCCGTAGTTTCAAAGATATACTAGTATATATAATAAAATAATATATAGTATAAGGGGTATTAATTTGCTGTGAGAGAATGGAAGGGGGGCCCACGGTATGAGAACTGCAGCAACAGCAGCATGCTGTGTGTGTAGGTGATGTCATTAATGACGTCACCCAGGGGCCCACCCGGCTGTTGAGTAAAGAAAGAGACAGCGGTTGTTGACTTGGTCTTCGCTGACATGGCTTGTGTACACGGGATTTGAGACAGTAGGGGTGATTTGGAATTGTCCCATATCAGGGATATTATTAGAATAAATAAATATAAATATAATTGCCTATGATCAAGAGTCACCTAATTGGTTAACCACCTTTTGAGAGGCAGTATGTGGAGGGCAGTTGTACTATAAATATTAATTTGTCTCTTAAAAATATATAAAATTGTCTGAGTATTGGGGCGGGGCGTTACAAAATGGTATCAGAGCTGACTTTCGACCCCGAGTGTGGAGATGTATGTCTGGCTGAGGTCAGTACGCTGGTAGAAAATTTAGGAGTACAGTACGCTAGCAGGATGACTGAGGTCAGTATGCTGGTATCAAATCTAGGAGTGCAGTACGCTAGCAAGGATACTTGTCACGCCCCGCTTTCCAAAAATACGGAATACGAGTACATGACAAAAGTCCAGCAAATGACTAACGTCACTCATAAGATGTTTAATCGATCAACTCAACAATATAATCAATGCAGAACAATTTCGCAGGCAAAAATAATAATCTCATGAACAAATAATACTTGGAATGAAACAATATAATATCTAAATACAATAATAATAATCCAACATTTGAAAACAATAATAAAAAATTCGGGACATAAGCCCAAAACAATAATAATCCAGTCCAAAAATAAATACAAGTCTCAATACATTAAGTCATTTAAAGCGATAAACAATTAAAAGTAGAAATCCTCAAAATGTTTGTTCTCCAATTCCAGCAGGCTATTCTCCTTCATTACCTGTAAATACTTCATCTAAAAAGAGAAAAATAATTGTCCTTAGAGCAAGTCATGGACAGCAAGTAGAGAAAGCAGGGAACAATAGAATAACGGTATAACAAGGAAACAATGGATCAATAGAAATCAATAACATGGTAACTAATGCAACGGTGTGATGGTGAACTAATATTCGGTAATGGTAATCAACGGTTAATATCATTATCACCTAAACAATATTGGATACAAATAGGAACAATGATGAACAATATGCAATGTCGGTGATGTGTCAATCCTTATGTCTATTATTCATTTTAACTCCTAACTAATGCACGTACTACTGTGTGCCAAGTGTGCCGTACCACAGGTTCGATGCATACAATCAATTTCGTTTAGACTATAGTGGTAGATTTTATAGTTCATGTACTGGGTATGATGCTGAT
Organism: Hemerocallis citrina; assembly: GCA_017893485.1. Classification (NCBI taxonomy): domain Eukaryota; kingdom Viridiplantae; phylum Streptophyta; class Magnoliopsida; order Asparagales; family Asphodelaceae; genus Hemerocallis; species Hemerocallis citrina. Next base: position 182,732,159 of record CM030368.1, on the reverse strand, counting down.
AACGGTAATAACACGGGACATGTGTAATTTCTTACACGATGCCGATAACGGTAAAAACACGGGACATGTGTAATTTCTTACACGATGCCGATAACGGTAATAAACACGGGACATCATCCGAGTACAGTCCTCATATCATCAACTACTCTAGTCAATCCCTTAAACCCCGGCTTATTAATTATTTATCAATGCAACAACACAATATGCAATTAATGGATATTTCGGTAAACGTTAGTATCAATGGGGGAACAATAGGTCGATAACATGGATAGGATGGTTAAAATAGTGACAATAACTCATTGGAAACATGCAATGCAACATACATTCACTAACTCATGCAATAACACAACATAAGAATTATTAATTCATTAAAAAAGAGAGATCTAAAATTCTGGACAGCACGCGCAACCTGTACAAAAAGGCAGTTTCCTGCTGACTTAGAAATTGAAAGTTGAATCCGTCAGAAAATCTGGAAACTAGACTTCCATACGGTTCCAACGCATATTTAAAGTTCAAATTCTGACAACCATAGCTAGGCCAAACACATGTTTCTTTTTAGGTCTTATGTTCAGGCAGAAATTCAACATCTTGTTGTTTTAATTTTTGAATCAGCAAAAACTCAATATAAAATTCAGTAAAAATATAATCTAGACTCCTAAACATGTCAAACATTAATCTGGAAATTTTCATAATAAAATTCTATCATTTGATCAACCTTTTTACTGTTTAAACATAAAAGGTACGAGAATCTGTAAATTTGGAATGAAAAAAATAAAACACAGCTGCAATAAAACGGGCATAACTCTTGTTACAAAACTCGGAATTCAAAAATTCTGGAAGTTAGACAACTAGACATTCGGGCTACGTTTCATATTCAGAAAATATTTTATTTTAAGGTCATTTACTGCTTCGAAAACAGCAATCAAGGTTCAGGTCAGCAACATGTATAATTCTTAAGGTATTTTCCTTGGACATAAATTAATTTAACATGATGGATTTCGATTCTATAGTCAACAATTTGTGTAACTAGCATCATAGGTGTCCAAACATGATAAATAAAGATTAGAACTCACACATATACAAATCCAACATCAATCAATCATCAAACGACATACAACCTAACGAATGTCTCTACAATAAATTATTTGTGTTGTGACTTGTATGAATAACCCTATTAACAATTTTATATGCATTCATTAAAGATCCAAACTTTAGAGTAAAATTGGCATGATGTCAAGAATATTGGGGTTAGCTCGTGTAAACCCACAATAAACCTAACGAAAAGGATAACAAAGGGCAATACGATAACAAAAAGATCTACTTGCAAGAATTTTCAATAAAACTTGAATTTGAAACGAAGAGCAATTCAAGTGGACGGTGACTTGCCTGTTAATCGGTGAAAATGGATACCAAGAATAACGGAATACAGATCCCAAAACAACGAACTCACGAACTAGTTCAACCCACCAATAATACGTGCAATATACGTGCAATACGATCCCAAAGCAACAACGCAGCACACAAGGAGACAAGCAGTAATAAAGCAAGAGAGAACGACAGCGATGGCCAGGGACGGTGGCCAGGGATGGCGGCGCGCTGGCTGAGGGTCGAAGGCGGCGTCGCAGCGGCGCGGGGAGGACGGCGACGAGGGCGTCGGTGTTGGCGTCGAGCGGTAAGGGGGAAGACAGCAGAGGGGGCTGTTGGGTTTTGCCGTTAATGTCGAGGAAGAGGAGAAGGGCAGTCGAGGGTTGCACTGGCGGTGGATGGCGAGTAGGGCATCGCCGGCGATCGAACAGGGAGGGAAGAGGTTATCGGGATTTGGGATTTCAATGGGTTCTGGCTGCTGTCGATCGCAACCAGAGGAGAAGGACAGGGGTTCGGGTTTGGGGGTGTCTAGGCGGCGCGTCGAGGGGGAGGCGACGGCCAGGGGAAGTCGCCGGAGGTGGTAGTTCGCCGGAGAAGGCGAACGAGGAAGATGGGTGAACAGTAACTAGGAGAGAGAATGGGAGGAGAGAGAATAGGAGAGAGATTAGATGGCTAGGTTTCGATTTGTGTATAGAAATTAGGGTTTGCAGCAGAGTAGTACTTATAGGGTACAATTAGGGTATTGGGTTAGAGGTTTAGGATTCAATAAAAGTGGATCTTGATCAAGAACAACTGAAATTGGGTATTTAGGGTTCAATTAGGAGATAAATCAAAATTAACACGGTTCAAATAAAAATACCGACAATTTCAATAAATAAAATCCACAAGATAGATAACCCAATAAAAGAGAAAAATAGTTCATGAACGAAAATTTCAACCCAATTAAATAAATAAATAAATAACACAATTGAAATAATAAGAATTAGGCTTAAAATAAATTGGATCTCGCCAAGAAAATCAGATCGGGTGTAAAATAAAATAATCCAATATATGAATTTTAAATAGAAAATCATGAAATAACAATTTATAATCATAATCATAATAGTGATAAATTATACAATAAAATAGTATTCGGGTTTAGAAATTTTATTAAAATAATCCAATAATAATAATATATTTGTTTTAAGCTCAAATATAAATAGCCGATCAATAAGATGTCGAAGATAAGATCAAAATACAACATTATTCGAAATAAATAAAATTTTTGTTTAGAAAATACTTTAATACAGATCCAAAACGAATTTAACACAAAATAAATTTACAAAAGTTCAAATTATAGAAAATACGCAGAAAATGCTAATTATTGGAAACGGGGGTTACAATACTCCACTCCACATCGACTAGAAAGAAGGATCCTGCGCTAGATTGTATACCCTGTACTCAGTGAGGACGTTGATTTCTAAAGGGTGGTGTATATAATACTCCGTAGTTTCAAAAATATACTAGTATATATAATATAATAATGTATAGTATAAGGGGAATTAATTTGATGTGAGAGAATGGAAGGGGGCCAATGGTGTCACGCCCCGCTTCCCAAAACGGAACATGAGTATGTAACGTAGGCCCAGCGAATGATGTAAACACCATCCATAAGCTGTACCAGACTAACTCAGCAATAAGAAAAACAAAGTTCAACCACGCAAGAAATATAACCACATGAATCAACGATAAATTCCAATAATAAATGAAATAATCCAACAAAATAAATATCCAACATCTGGAATCAAAACAAACTCTGGGTCATAAAGCCCAAAACAAAGTACAAGTCATAACAATATTCAAGAAGTAATTCTAGCAGCAAAATAAATCTATGCAGCGCAGACTGGTCCCATCTTTAGAAACGTTGCTCACCAATTCTTTCGGGGATAGATCCTTCAGTACCTGTAAAATCTTGATCTAAAAAGAGAGAAAAGGGTGCCCTTAGAGCAAGTCGTGGGCAGAAAGTAGAGAAAACAAAGGATAAATGAAACATGTATATCAAAGGAAAAAGGAACATGATCAAAGATAAAGAGCAAAGCAAAGACAGGCAATAATATCAAAGGTCTACAATAATCACGCATGTAATGAGTGATGTTAAGTCAAGATCAAGCATGAGATGCAGGTTATTAAGTATTTTATTAATCTATCTAGTGCACATACTACTGCGTCCCATTCCACATGTTCGGTGCAAATACACAGTAAACGTTTTAGACCGATGGTGAATTCACAGATTATGTACTCAGTGTAACATGATAACATGATAACATGATAACATGATAATCTTCTTTCGTGACAATCTCCTCCTTCCATGACGATATAATGGGAAGGCCTAACCGAGTACATTTTCCGATCGTTCACTACCAAGTCTACCCATAATACCCCGGCTTGTTATTAATTTATTTTCATCCTATGTGAGTACCCAAGAGGGTGTCAATGTTGTATAATACTAAGTGTATCTAATTCTATGCGTTACAGACAAAGCACGAAGCAAACACATCATATAAGCACAATTCACACAATCAGGACAGCATGACCTTACTGTACTAAAACATGGATTACAGCCACTACAAAATAGCAAATCTGAATCCGTCGGAAGTCCTAGAAAGTAAACTTCCATGCAGTTCCAGCGAATATAATTAAGGCATATAAAAGGCACAGGAACTAGGGTGAAAACTCTATTCTAATCAGGTTTTATGTTCAGGCAGTATGCAGTATGTTGTGTGTAACTAATTGTTTCAGGTCAGAGAACTCATTGATAAAATCTATAAAAATTCTAGGTGATACCTACATGTGTCTAGGTCCAACTAGATTTATTTCGATTTTTCTTTTACTGTTAGCATGGTCAATTAATAACATGGCTGTACTAAAATGATGATATCTAGCAAATTACACATCGGAATTCAAATCCACAAAAAGGGAAAGTGATCTAGATATCCAGGGCTACAATTTATGTTCAACAAGTTATTTCAAATTATGACAGTAGTATGGTTGAAAATCTGATTCAAAATAAAATAACTAGCAGTCCAGAAATTAACCTAACATAAAAAGGAAACAAATAAATCATACGATCACATATAGCATGCAAATTGGTAATCAAAGTGATCCTAGGTATCAACATACAAATTTCTAAGTTTAAGATACAATTATCACAGACATGGTATCAATTTATCGATCAACTTCAATTTAGCACATACAATTTAACATGTCCAATTTATCAAGTAGTCTTGTGCATGAATCTAGTTATTTAAATGTGTATATGCCTGAAACAATAGGGACTAGGTTTTAGTTCAAAGAAATGGCATGATGTTAAGAATACGTCGGGTTAGCTCGTGTAAACCCTCGATAAACTTAACGGAATTGTCAAAGCAGTATGACAACATATGGGACTGGATCTACTTGTAGAGATCAAATAAAGTTGAACAGAATAAAATGCTAGTTCAAGAAGAGACTTGCCTGTTAATTTGCAGATTTAAATAATAAGAATAACGGGATCAGAATTTCGGGCGAAAAATCCCAAAGAGATGTGTGAAATACGTGTGAAGAAACCCAAGCAAATAAAGCAACAGCAACTTACAGAAATCCACACACCGGATCGGGACCAAACACGGGACAACGACTCCGGATCCACTGTGCCAAAACACGGGACAGCAAAACTGACCAATCGGCAATCGTTTTCAACCTCGGCAAGGGGAGAGAGATTGAGAGCACGGTGAGACTGAGGGACGAGTGCGACGGGGGCGAAGCGAAGTCGGCACCACGGCGAAGTCGACGGCACCACGGTCGGGAAGCGACGACGGCAACGGAAGCCTCGACGAAGCGAGCTCTATTTTCGGTTGGAAACAGAGGGGCAACGACAGCGGCTATCGGGGACTTGAAAGGCGACGCTAGGGTCTTCGGTGAAGCGGCGAGGGATGGTAGTGACACTGGTGGGGTGCACGGAGATGATGAAGAGCGACGGCGATAGGTTAAGGCAACGGGAAACTCGGTGGATTGGATTACGGCGAGAAGAACGGGGATGACGACGGGGGATGACGGAGACGATGAAGGTGAGGGGAAGGAGACAAGGATGATGATGGTGGTGATGGTGGTGGAAGGCGATCAGAGATGGCCTCGGGGTGAAGGGTTTTCGGTTGGGTTTGGGGTGCAAAGAAAACAGAGAAGATGAAGAGAGAGTTGGGATCGGGGAGAGAAAATACGACGGAGAGAGAGAAGGGGGGAATATTTAGGGTTTATTTAATAGGGTATATATAGGAATCAAGAATTAGGATTTTGGGTTGAGATTTTATGGGTTTTAGGTATCGGTTTTGGCTCCAAAAAGAGAAAAATAAATGCAATGAGATGAGACGAACATAAAGGAGAACAAATCAAACTCAAAATAGAAAGAGCAAAATTTGCAAGAGAATAGAATCTAACCAAAAGAACACAGATCGATCAAGAGAGAACAAAAGAACCCAAGAAAAGACAAAATATAATATAATAAAGGAATCCAAATACAATAATCAAAAGAAAACAAATTACAATAAAATCTGAAAATAGAGCTTACACACGGTATGAGAGCTGCAACAACAGTAGCATGCTGTGTGTGTAGGTGACATCAATGATGACGTCACCCGAGGGCCCACTCGGCTGTTAAGTAAAGAAAGAGACAGCGGCTGTTGACTTGGTCTTCGCTGATTTGGTTTGTGTACATGGGATTTGAGACAGCAAGGGTGGTTTGGAATTGTCCCATATCGGGAATATTACTAGAATAAATAAATATAAATATAATTGCCTATGATCAAGAGTCACCTAATTGGTTAACCACCTTTTGAGAGACAGCCTGTGGTGGGCAGTTGCACTATAAATATTAATTTGTCTCTTCATAATATATAAATTTCTCTGAGTATTGGGGCGGGGCGTTACAATTGTTTACCGTTACTACTGCCGAGTACATGAACCTATATGATTCACCACTACAGTCAAAATGCTCACTTGATTGTATGCACCCGAACCTGTAGAATGGGACGCATGATTGCATGTGTTAGATAAATTAATAAAAGACTGATAGACATAGAAATAATTCTGAGTTCTGACACTGCATTCATTGTATCAACTATTGTGTTTATAGTTGTGTTATCGACATTGTTTATCAATTGATTTAATGTCACCATTGAAACCGCATCTCATTGTTCTTATTTGTATTGTTCTTATTACACTATTCTAGTCCTTGTTACCACCATATCATATTTATTGTTTCATTGCTTTCACTACTTGCTGTCTGTTGCTTACTCTAACGGACATCCTTTTCCCCCAACCCTAGATGACAAGATTGCAGGTTTCATTGGAGATTTGACCGAAGGACTCAGAGAACAGACTTTCTAGAAGATGACATTGAATAATTTATTCAATAAATGTTTAATTTAATTCATTTTACTTCCAGTATCATCGTTATTATCATTTATTGTACCGGGCTTTAGTGACCTGAAGTTATTTTAGTGTCCAGTTGTTGGTAATGTATGAGACAGTTCGTGGATTATTCGTGTTTATGTGATTATCGTATTGCATGCATGGTTATTATTACATTTCATATCTTTGAGTTAAACTGTTACAGCTCATGGATGATGTGTACATCATCTGCTAGGCCTTAGTCACGTAGTCGTATTCCCATATTTTAGGAAGCGGGGCGTGACACGTACTTGTTCGGAATCTATGCATCACATACTACATAGGTCAGAGGGCAAACCCTTAACGTACTCCTTAATATAGGTTTCAATCCCTCGTTATGAAATCCTACTACGGTGACCATTGTAAGGTTTAGATATCCTGTGAGTATCTAGTACTGCACTGATGATTCTTGAGAATCGCTCTCCCATTGCGAGTCGTAACCCCGATAATTCTGGAGATGAAACCCACACCGCGATCCATGACCCCGGTAATTCTTAAGAGTCGTTCTCCTACCGTGAGTGATTTTCGGACATCACGCCTCACTCCCCGATAATTCTGGAGACAAAACCCACACCGCAAGTCATATGTTACCTCATCACACAAATACCTCTTGAGCGTTGCCTCGATCCCGATAATTCTGAAGAAATATCTCCCACGAGTGATTTTGGACATCACACCTCACGCCCCAATAATTCTGAAGATAATCACCCACCGTGAATCTTGATCCCAATAATTCTGAAGAAATATCTCCCACCGTGAGTGATTTTGGAAATCATGCCTCACACCCTGATAATTCTGGAGATAATCTCCCACCGCAAATCAAATAAGGCTCTCATACTCATATTTGCCCATACTTCATCACATCTCCCCCTAGTTCCTGTTCTTAGTTTGAATTAAAATGATCACAACCTAGAGCTAGCTTACTCTACCAGACTTAAATCAACACACGAGAAAATGTTAGCCCACACTGGCTACTTCTCAAGTTTCATTTATCAATAACTTACCGGTTTTTACGGGTCTCGCTCAGCCTCTAGATTCCAACTTCTCAAACCGAGATCAACTAGGTTACATATAACCTCTTATAAAAAAATTCATTTATTAAACATCTTTTAGCTTCTTTTATCCATTCGCTTTGCTATTATCAATCATGAAGTAACCAACTTCTTATAGCAACATTCAGTAAAACTTGATGAGTTAAAACCCTTATAAACATCACATGTTTAACATTCTAAATTCATCATTTAATTACCACTTAATTTCTCATAAGATACATCTTACTAACATTCCAATTTTAATTCCAATTTTATACGTTGTAAAAGTTTTAGGATAACTAGATAAAAGACATCAATCCAATGGTATTGTAAAAAATCATATAAATTCCAAACTACTCCAAAAATAGATTTATTAGTTTCATAGGAATAATAAATGAGTCTACTACCACTTTGTAGTTAAGATCATTTAAAATCATCCTCAATTACTTTGTTTAAATTCATTTGCAAAACAGTAGGTTCAAAATCCGAAAACTGCAGCTCATGCTACTCGTAAAAATCATAGAAAATTATATACTTCATGAAACTTTGTGTTCTTTAGATCAAATTAAAGGTATACAAATCTATTATAACTTTGTAGTTATAAGTTTTCCCAAAATATTGTGTCTATAACCCTGAATTCTTTGAAATCTACAATAGGGTCGAAATATTATACAGATTGCCACTATTCAAACTTGTAAAAGTCATTATAAATTCAGGTCTTCATGCAAAATTGATTTCTTATACTTTAAAGAAAGGTTAAAGAGTCTACTTCAAGTTCTTAGTTTTAAATTTTCTCAGAATACTTCATCTAAGATGTTGAAATGATCAAAACCCGAAATGTGTACAAATTTCCAGCAACTTGCCAACTGCCAACTATTCCAAAGTTTGGATTTTATTAAAATAGTAAACGACATCCAAATATTATGAAACTTTAAGGAGATATTCTTGACATATACGGGATGCTCTTATAAAAATTTTGGCTCTAAATTCCATCTAGTTTAATAGATATGATTTTCTAAAGTTCAATTAAAACTTAAAACAGAAACTTATGAAAATGCCCCCAAATCAAACATATCATAATTTCACACATTCAATCAACAACAAATAATCGAAACATGAATGTTAAATCTAAGTTATTATGCATCTAACAATTCACACATATCAAGCATTCTACTAATAAAACTATATTAGAAAGTTGAAGAAACACCCACCTCTTTCTTGAAGAAATTGCAATCCTAGAAAGTCTCCTAGCTCCTCCTCGAAATCCGCGCCCAAGAGAAGAATGCCCAGCAACCAATTTCGGCAGGCAACAACAAGTTGAACATTTGTATTTGATTTTGGTTTGTTGTTTAGAAACTAGGATGGGGGTTTATAAAAGAATTAATAATGAGATTTAATTAATTATCCACTAACACAATTAACTACCCACTAACTTAATTCTAAACCCTCTCACCCTCTCACCCATCTCACTCACATCTCCTGGCTAGCAAAGCAACAGTGAAAAAAACACGTGCACGTGCGTTGAATGTGTGTGCACACTATTTATTAAGAGTTTTTATTTAAATTAAATGTATATGTTATAATATGTAATATGTATTTAATAAAACTAATTTAAATTAATTAAAATCAGAGTTTTCATGCACACATAAAAATAAACATACACACATTTTATAAATTTTATTTTGAAAGAGGATACAACCAACACGTGCACTGCAGACACATGCGTCGCACGTAAAAACAAATATTAAAATACGGAATAAATTTGATTAACTGAGAAATATTTATAAATATTCAAAATAAAACATATGAAAAATACATTTCATTAATTATATATACACAACAATGTAATCAACACGTACATAGAAAACACGTGCATCACACGTATAAAATTTATATTTGAGTCAAAAATAGGAGAAAAATGAATTTCAATTTATAAAACGAATTTGAAAAATTTAGAAAAGTAAATAATTGAAATACGTTGAAATATTATACGTAACGGTGGAATATACGTAATCGGCACGTGTATTAAAAACACGTGCAATGCACGTATAAACGGAATATTTGATATTTGAGTTAAAATTTAAATTCAATTATATAATCGAATTTGAGAGAATGAAAAATATATATAAGAATCGAAATAAAAAACACGTAGGATATTTATATTAAAATACACTGCAGATATTGCCCGTAACGGTACAAAATACAAGTACGCAACACCCGTGGACAAAATTGTCATAACTCAATTTTGCGGGGTGTTATATGATTGGTTAGTTGGTGGGTAATAAGCATGGTGAATATCAAACTTTTGTTCTTTTCCCTTTGGACGTTATATTATTTGCAGTTTAGTTTTTTGGGTTGGTCGTGGCAAATCTAAAATTTCCCCTTCAAAATTCGGACATCACAACCGCACCTTGTGCATCTCCCTTCCTTTTGGTCGGTATTTTCTCCTTCTTATCTTCATGTTCTCTCTCTCTCTAGTCGAATCTCCTTCTTATAGGCTATTCTAATAGGCTATTAAGGGTGAGTATAGCAACATGGTGAGGACAGATAGTGGGGGGCATCTTTCATCTCCTTCCCTAAACTGTTCCAACTCATGACCTCTAGCTGTAGCATGTGTCGTGACTAGTCGTTTTCTCGACATCGGACCTGGGCAAAACCCTATGATTTGGGGACCAGAATGAAAGAAGGAAGAAGAAAATGAAAAGAGATCAAGAATATCAACTATATTTCATACCAGATTCTGTTACAGATTAGAGAATTTAAACCTGAGCTATACGTGCATTACACATAGTTTACATGAGGAAAACAACAACAGTTACTGCTAGGTCCAACCACTAACTCCCTCAACCAATCATACTTTTACACCTAACGCACGTGCAGTGTGTGTACATCTACTACGGGGTTTATTTCAGAAAGTTACACGGCTTTCTACAAAAACAACCCCGAATTACAATTATTCTCTAAGGACTGATATGCAAGCTCTTGGACTGAAACACAACAATAATTTCCCTTTGCCTAAACTGAACCAGGAATTACAGCTTCTTCTTCGACCAGATACAAGTATAAGGACTTGGATCAATCATTCCCCCATTAAAAGGAGCATCCATGGTCATCTGAAAAGTCAAGAAGCACCATTAAATCTCCCAAGAATCTCTCCCAAGTAGCTTCAACCTCGCTAATGCCTTCCTATTGAATGAGGACCTCAGTTACGGCTATGCCCCTCCTCTGAACTGTGACGCCCCACTTCCCGTTATACGAAAGCACGAGCACGCAACAGAGGCCCAACGAATGATATAAGTATACCAACTCATATCATCCATAAGCTGCTAGTAAGCTCAACAATACAATAATAATCACATGAACAAGAATATAATACAATAACCAATATATGAGATACAAGAACTTACAAAAGTCTGAGAATATACAATGCAATAAGCAGTTCACCAAGATACTTCAGTATCTCATCGTCTGTACCTGTATAATATTAACTCAAAAGAAAGAGGGAGGGTACCCGTTAGATCAAGCTTCGGGCGCAAGTAGTACACGCAAAATGGAAACAGGAACAAGGATACAATACAATCAAGTATGATACAAGCACAAGTGGAAACTTGTAAACTGGAAACGAGAAACATGTAAACATGACTTCAATGTATAATCAATCGGTATCAAGGAATCATGTAATGAGAAACATGTCATGTAAACAAGAATCATGCAAACTTGTAAACATGAATCATGTAAACTTGTAACAGGAATCATGTAACTTGTAAACATGAATCGTGTAATTATGTAATCATGTAACTTGCAAACTTGTAAACAAAAATTTTGTAAACCTGTAAACATGAAACATGCACGTGCTCAGTGTTAATCTTAAGTCTATCAATCTTTTATCAGTTCTATCTAATGCACGCAATCTTGCGTCCCATACCACAGGTTCAGGTGCATACAATCATGTGAACGCTTAAACTCTAGTGGTGAATTCTAGAGGGTTATGTACTCGGGTTTTGCAGTGACAATAAGATGAATCATATCATGTAAATAGAAATGTGTAATCATGTAATTATGTAGTCATGTAATTATGTAATCATGTAATGGATTCTAGAGGTGGCCCCCATCGTCTTAAGACGTGACACTTAGTTCCATATAACTTGTAACATGTATCATGTAAAAAGGAGTCACTATTACGAGAAACACGAACATGCTTCCGAGTACACTCTTCTATATTGCCCACTACTAGGTCTTTCCCTTCATCACCCCGACTTGTTATACTTTACAATAATTACTCATGAACATGCAAAAAATGAAAACGGGTATCAGGACAGGATCAAGGAGGTATCAAGGGCTATGCAATGCATGATATACAAGTTGAATTAATTAAATGCAAGAAATTAGTATATTTACAATCAAGGACATGAAGTTATAATTCTGGACATCAATACGTTGCTATAAAAAAACTCAATTTTCCGTTGCTACAGGAAACCTAATAAGGTATCGTTAGGGGTTCCAGAAAATAGACTCAATGCCGGTTCTAATGCATATTCACACGGCATATTATAAGCAGGGTAACTGGGCGTACCAGTCATTTCTTTACTGGTCTAAAATTCTGGCAGCAACATAGGGTCAAGTTCTCGAGTTTATAACTTTACTATAAAGTCCTTATTAAATTACAGAAAAATAATAATCTTGATTGTGACCGTCCTTATTAGTAGAAGGGAGTTTATCAGGTCATAATTTCAACAGCAGATTACATTAATAACAATTCATTCAAATCACCATATTTATCTATATGTACACATATTCATATATAATTCTAATTCGTGTTCATGCAATGTATGTTGTGACAATGAAGTTCAAGAATTTTTGTGGGTATTGAATCGACAGAGGCAAACAGAGTGATTCAATACAATTGATTCGAACATGAAAGATCACAAGACATGTAACTATACAATACTCAATACATAAACTACTTGCACGAGGTCAAATGAATGCTTGAACAAGAACAATAAAGGAGTTCAAGAGATACTTGCCGTAATGTTGTTTACGACGGCGGGAAGAAAAGAGTTGCGACGACACAATAGCAAAGCGGAAAATCCATGACACCAAGAAGTAGTTATGGACAACAACAATAGCACGGACGGTAGAAACCGTGACCAATGAAGCAAAGTAGTGAGTTGTCGATGATGATTGTGGGTGTGGAGATGGTAGCAATGAACACGGGAGAGGCAGCAACAATGGCAGTGGCAGCTTGCGCAAGGAGTGGTTGAAGGCAGTGGATGAGAGAGGCAGCAGGGGGTGTCGGGGAGGAGACGGGGTGCAGGCTGTCGGTGACGGGATGCAGGCGATCAGTGATGAAGCCAGGGGATTGGCAGTAGTGGAAAGGAGCGGCAATGGAAATGGGTTTCATGGGGACTCAGGTGGGGCTGTCGGTGGGGCAGGGCAGAGAGAGTGCAGGTCATTGGGGTCGAGATGTAGCGAGGGGATGGCGGTGGCAGTCGAGATGGTGTTACGGGCGGTTGTGCAGTGCAGTCGGTGAAGGAGATTGTAACCCCCATTTCCGATTATATGGATCATCCTTTTCTTTTCTCTGTATTTGTGTATTTCAATTTTTAATAAATTCTTTTATTCTCTTGAACCTCATTGCTTTCATTTGAATATATAATTAATTTGTTGAACCCAAAAATTTCAATCCATACTATTATTTATTACTATTTAATTATTTGTTGATTTATCGTGTAAAACCAAAACTCATTTCCCTGTTCTCTATCCAAGCCCAAGCCAAATGTATTGTTATTATTAAATTATTTTAATAAATGTGTTAAACCCAAACTCCCTTTTGTTATATAATCTTATAGTTATTATTATTATTATTATTATTATTATTATTATTATTATTATTATTATTATTATTATTTTATAAAAGCCCAAAACTTCATTCTATTGATCTTTTGATTGGATTAAAGCCCAACTCTAAATCAATTGTATAAATTGTTAAATTATTTGGTAAGCCCATATTTAAACTATAATCCCAACTATAATTATTTTTGATTGAAGCCACACTATATTTTTACTACCTTATTACTATTTATTTATTTATTTATTTGTATGAACCTCATACCCAAGCCCATATTTTGAATTCCAATCTATTCTATAATTATTATTTTAATGTAAGCCCAACACATAAGCCCATAATCCAAACCCAAATTTCCCCAACTGCACAACTCCACTCCCCCATATCTCCATTAAATCCTAACAATCCCGTAACCCCACAACCCCATGATTTGGTCCTTTACTAATTCCCCACTAATTACTCCATTACAAATTCCTAATTAACCCCTAATCCCTAATTAATCCCATTAATATATATATATATATATATATATATATATATATATATATATATATATATATATATATATATATATATATATATATATATCTTCCCCGAAACCACCCTCGCACCCAACCCCGCTCTCGATGCCACCCTTCGCCTCACCACTGCGACTCCCACTGCGACATCCTCGACCTCGCCATTCACAGCGCCGCACACCACCACCAGAAACTCAAACCCCATCACCCCCCATCCCCATCATCACAGCCGCCCCGCATCGCCAGCATCGTCATCCCTCCATTGCTGCTCTCCCCCTCACCGACGTCCCCCACCGTTGCTGCCATTACTGTCGCCCTTGTCTCCATCTCTACCCGCTACACTCCTCCATTGTTGTTCTTCTCCCTTGCAGCCCCATAACCACAGACTGCCATCACCACCTCGCCGGCACATCGACTTCAGGGCTGCGCCTCCACTGAACATCGACAACCCCAACCAGCTGCGAGCATCACCATCACCACCTTGCTCCTTCGCCCTTATCGCTCACCCTCTACCTCGAACCCATCTCCTCTCCGTCGACTGCAGAAACTCCATCACCCTGAAGTCCCCTTGCAACAGTAGCACTACCTTACCATCACCGGTGCACCTGAAACTCCATCGTTGCCTCCCCCTACCCCCTCCTAAAATTCCACCCCCGCACTACCCACTCCTTCACCTCAGCGCACCATCCACCATTGTTGTCGTCGTCAGCCTGCACTCGAAGTCCCGACCTCCGGTCGCTGCTGCATTCCCTCGCCCTCTCTCGCGCACTGCACCCACAACCCCCCACTGCCACCCTCGCTGACCTTCACCAGCACTCGAGTTCTCCCCCACTACCACCACCTTGTAGTCGGTGCTTCCCTGAGCCCTTCGCTCACCCCACAACCACTACCACAGCTGCCGACGTCTTCCTCCCTGACTGCAGCACCTTCATACTGTTGTCCCTCACTACTGCCGATCGCCACCTTGCTGCAGCCGACTGCATCTCCCCGCTGCTCCTCCAAGATGCATCGACCATCTTGCTGCCTTCGCCAATCCAATGACCCGAAGTCTTACTACTGCGGTGGCTGTTGTACTTGCTGCATGCTGTCACTCTTGCCGTTGTTGATACTGTCATGCCCCGCTTCCCAAAATACGGAATACGAGCCCATGGTGAAGGCCCAGCAAATGATAGCAACATCATCCATAAGCTGGACCAGTCTTAACTAGACAATATGAAAAAGGAATAAGCACAACCACACACAAAAACATAATCACATAAACAATTACTGAAATAAAACATACGGTAGTCCAACATAGTAACCAACAACTGGAAATAAGCAACAATTACGGGTCCACAAAGCCCGAGATACAAAGTACAGAAGTAATACAATGCTGGAAATAAAATAACATGAATAAAATAACTATGACTATCAATTCCACTCCAATCTCTAGTACATCAGTTCTCCAAGTCCTTCAATTTCTCCTTCCATGATACCAGTAATCTCATCATCTAAAGATGGGAAAAATATGCTCGTTAGAGCAAGCTATGGGCGACAAGTAGTAGGAAGCAGTTGTAACACCCCGAGTTCCAAATAAACCTGAATTCGAAGTTCCACAGGATCTTTATACTTCACTTCGTACAATTTTATAAGGAATTTAAAACTTTTATTACAACAAAGTCTTTTTACATCACAACCCAGCAGAACGTAAATAAAGTACAACAACGATAAATATACAATTGTATCAACTTTAGCATTTAAGTAATCATCAGCATAAAATTCATCTTTATATCTTCTTGTAAATTTCAAATCCTGCATATGAAATTGTAGGCACGTCAGTTGCTTACAACCGACACAATATTATACACGACCATCCTCGCTATGCCGAAAATATAACGATTCTTTAATACTTTAACAAATACAAACTTGAATACATCACAAACAAAGCTAAAGAGGGACTATCCTATTGACGTCGTGTGTGCTAGTGCACTTAGCCTTAATGCAGTTATTTATATTTCATGACACTAATGTACACTTGTTCGAACCTATGCATCCCATTCTACACAGATCCGAAGGCAAGCCCTTAACCATACTTCATCTTGTAGGGTTGATTCCCTCACTATGAGTTTAACTACCACGGTAACTACGTTAAGTATCTTAAATGTTTTATGAGTTACGATCCCATGTCCAGACAGCCTGGAGGAAAATCCCACGTCATGACATGACGCATCATGTAGACAGCCTATGGACAATTCACCTCCGTCATGGGATGATGGCACTACGTAGTCACCAAGTACCCCACAAGCATTGTCACGATCTCAATAATTCCGGAGATAGATTCACATCATGACATGACGCATCATGTAGACAGCCTGTGAAAATTCTCACACTGTGAATCCGAGGCCCTCATACTTGTGTTTTTCTCTTACTTTCATCGCATCTTCACTATAGTGCCTGTCCTTAAGTTTTTAGTTTGTTTTAGAAGAAAATCATCAGAACCTAGAGCTACCTTACCCTACCGAACTTAAACCAAACAAAAGAGACAATCAGCCCACACTGGCTACTTCTCAAGAGATGCTCAACCCATACGGGTTAACTCTCGAATTCATATTAATAATAACTGTCGGTTTCTAAGGGTCTCACGTAGCCTCTAGATTCCAACAACTATCTCGTTCTAGAGATCAACAATATGTTATATTCAATCTCAAAATAATATTTCAATTTTTTAATTCACAATCACTTTCTCAAAGAGAAACATTTCTTTATTCACAATCTCTTTTTCATATTCATTTCTCTAAAATCTTAAAACATAAAGTAACTTACTTCAACTTCTTTATCAATTTAATCACTTATAACATTGTGTGTAACTCAAAGTATTCTAAATCAAAGATATTTATGACCATGGAAATTTAATTAGAAGTTTCTAATCATATTCCACTTTAATCTTCTTTAACCACACAAAAATCTCATCTTTAATTTGAAACCAAGTTCACTAAACAAATTGTTTTAATGTGAAATCCACTTCTAAATCTCACAAAATGTATCAAAAAATTGTGGAAATAATTTTTATCAAGTCTAGATAATTTTAGAGGAATAACAGAATTTTTCCCGAATTTTTATTGCTCTTAAAACTCAAAAATATGCCTAAAAATCGAAAATGCATTAAAATGGCCAGGCCAGGATTCAAACCCACAACCCCCGCCCAGCTAACAGTAACCTTCCCAAACCGCACCCGAAGACTAGAAAGTTCAAAGGCAGCTCGCGATAAAAGTTCCTTTAAATACTTTATGTTTGTGACGTGCTGTAATTTGAGAAAAATCAAAATTTAATAAAACAGAGTCTCTCCAAGACTCGAACCCATGACCATGGGCACTGTTCACAACGCTGTAAACCCACACCGAAAGCTAGTATACCCAAATCCATTCTCCGTTATAAGTAAGAGTTGAAATTTCGAGATGATATCAAGACTATACAATATATGAAATATACATAGTCCAATTTATTAAATATGGAAAACATGGTTTATATGGAAAAACATAACAATATATGGACTCAGTGTACTACAATTTCTATGTGCAAGATTTTAAGTTTCTGTGTCAGGAATTGGGTTGAAACCTCAGTACAAACTCGGGCAAATGACAAGGTAGTATATTTGAATGTTCCACAGTACAATAAATTTACGGTTCAAGTTTTATTTCAATAGCAATGGTACGATAAAACGACTATGAATCAATAACATTATACAATAAAGAAACAACGGAGTTCAATTAAATGTGATATTCAATTTGATTACTACTTGCCGAATTTCAAGAAGTATTTTCTTGAACTAGAAATAATAAAAATGAGTTCAAGAGACACTTGCCTGTTAGGAAACGATTCTGAATATGAAGAGAATAACGAGATAAGAATCCCGACGGTGGCACACGAGTAACACACGTATAACATGTGTACCCGCAAGAACACGTGCAACACATGCACACATGAAACAATAGCAAGAGCAACAGCAACAAGACCAACAACAACAACCTAATCACATAGCAGCAGATCCCAAAACAGCAAGAGGGGCTGCACAACAATCAGCAAACTTGGCCAAAATACCAAATGGCAAAACATGGGATCCACAATAGCAAAACGAACAACAGCAATCCTACCCCACAATAGCAGACAGCAAAATGCAATCTTCCCTTATCCGAACAGCAACAAGTATTTCTCCAAAACATCAGATAGCCAAAAGCTTATGGATCCAACAGCAAGCGGTGGGATCGACGGTCGATGTGCAGGCAACGGGACTGGGTGGCAAGTGGTGACTGGGGGTGAGGGGATGGCAGCAGCACTGTGCAGGGGGTGCTTCGGTGGCAGAGGGGAGTAGCAAAGGTGTTGGGTGTTGTTGGCAGCACAGTCGAGCGGAAGGCTTGAGCGGCGAAGTGTTGTAGAGGAGATGGATGGCGAGGTCGAAGGCTCTGTCGAAGGTGGTGCGACAGGGGGTCTCGAACGGATGGGACAACGGGGTCTCGGTATGGAGGCACTGGTGATTCGAGTGGAAGGAGCTCGACGAGGGTGGCAATGGTTGACGGTGGAGAGCAGGAAGGCAGTCAGCAATGGCGCAGATGATGGGTTTGACGAGGCTGGGGATGGAGGAGATGATTGAGGTGGTGAATGGCGGTGTGTGTTACGGCGGTGCTCGAACGGGAAGACAAGGAGGAGTAGCGGAGGTGGAGGAGCTTAGAGATGTTGCGATGGCGAGCGGTGAAGGAAAGGGGCGAGGACGGAGGCTCGGAGTTTCAAGTACGGTAATGGCAAAGACGGGGCAACTACGATGGGCGGTGGCACTGGCGATCGGGGTCGACTGTGGAGGCAGTGCTCTGTTTCGGAAGGAAACAGAGGAGATGGGTTGTCGGCGGTAGTCGACGAGGAGGGCGAGAGGAGAGATGGAATCGCGAGGCAGTGGCAGGCGGTTGCCGAGTCGAGGACAAGGAGGGCGTGGTGCAGTCGGGAGATCGATGGAGGTGGGCAAGGTTGAAGGCAGAGGATCGTGGTGTGTGCGGTGGTGCACACGAGGAGGCTCGGCAGTAATGGCGAGGACCAAGCTAGGGGATGAAGATTGTGGTAGGGTGGAGCTACGGTGGCGGAGGAGCTGCTTCGATGGGTTTGGCGCCAACACAGAGGAAGAAGACGATGAACTTCGGACCGTCGTTGCTTTTTCTTGTTGCTAACATCGCACTTGCTCGCTATTGTGGTCGTCAGTCGATGTTGTACCGCAGTCTGTTGCCGCTCGTTATTACTATCGTTGTAGTGTTGTCGTCTTCGTTGCAGTCTCACTTTTGTTGTGTTGTCGGGTGCCGCTGCCGTTGGAGATTCTCTCTTTCCGTGGATACGTTCACATTCGGGACCATCGCTCAACAAGGCAAGCATCTCTTGTACAATCTTTTTATTCTGTGCAAGCATTTTCTTTGAAATCTGGCTAGTAGTTATTCATTTGAATATCGTATTTAATTGAATTCCATTATTAATTCATTATTTTCTTGATAGTACCATGTTATTGATTCGTATTCGTTTTATCGTGCCATCGTTATTGATTTAAAACTTGAGCCATAAATTTATCGTATTATTGAACATTCAACTTTACTGTCCTATGAATTGCTTGATTTTGTACTGAGGTTTCAATCCAGTTCCTGACATCGAAACTTAGAACTTTGTACATAGAAATTGTAGCACACTGAGTCTTGAATTCGGATCATCTTACAAATTCTCAATCCAATTTATAGATTGTAAGTTATCACTGTTTTAGTACTATCATGTTATAATTTTCAGAATCGAGACTGTGCACAAAACCCGTAAAGAATTGATTGATCAACCTAGCTTTTGTAACTGTAATGTATTGTGTGAATATGCGTTGGAGTAGGCAGAGAGTCTACTTTCTAGAATCTCTGACAGAATCGGATTTGCATTTCCGTAACAGCAGAAAAGTGAATTGAGTACCAATAGGTGCTGCTACCCAGAACTCGTATTGTTATGTTTTGCATATAAACCCGTTATTTTCCTTAATTAATGAATTGAACTATGTGTGTTTCATTTATTGCATAGCCTTGACATCTTCATGATATGGTATTGATACTATCGTTCTCATCGATTGTACCCATTGCATAATTCTTGATTGTAACACCCCAACCTGAAACAGCGATTTTTCTAACAACTGCCCACCACAGGCTTGCCTCATAAAAGGTGTTATAGCTTATTGGTGACCTCTAATCCCAGAAAATTATATATATATGGGCAATTAATCTCAAATACTCCCAATATGGGACTAATCAAATCCCACATCCCCGTGTGTTGACGTCAGTCAAGCACACAGCAGACCCCCTCAGCGGGCCCCCCTTGCCCATGTCAGCAGCTGCTAACAGCAATCCCCCTTCTCTCTCCTGGGCAGGCCCCATCACTCACCTACCACACTCACGTGGCAGGAAGCACTACATCTGCCTCTTCAAACCGGGTGGGCCCCCTACCAACTCCAATTAAATCCACACAACCCCTCCTTTAGAAATTCCTATAGGATACAACCATATATTTTTAATTAATTCCATAGATATATATTCTTAATATGGGGTGTTACACTCCCCCTTAAGAATTCAGCGTCCTCGCTGAAGCCGGGATATGCAACGTAGCGCAAGATCTCCTTTCTAGCCGATGTGGAGTGGAGTACCCTGATTCAACCAAATCTTAGCATACTGCCCCTAGATACACTGCCAGCGTACTGACCACGGCTTCCTCTCAGGCATACAATACATCACACCCACTCTTACCCACACTCGGTGTGAAAAGTCGGCTCTGATACCATTTGTAACACCCCGGCCCGAAACAGCGATTTTTCTAACAACTGCCCACCCCAGGCTTACCTCATAAAAGGTGCTATAGCTTATTGGTGACCTCTAATCCAAGGAAATTATATATATATATATATATATATATATATATATATATATATATATATATATATATATATATATATATATATATATATATATGCAATTAATCTTAAATACTCCCTATATGGGACTAATCAAATCACACAACCCCGTGTGCTGACGTCAGTCAAGCACACAGCAGACACCCTCAGCGGGCCCCCTTGCCCACGCCAGCAGCTGCTAATAGCAATCCCCCTTCTCTCTTCTAAGCAGGCCCCACCACTCACCTGCCACACTCACGTGGCAGGAAGCATAATATCAGCATTTTCAAATCGGGTGGGCCCCCTACTAACTCCAATTAAATCCATACAACCCCTCTGATAGAAATTCCTATAGGACACAGCCATATATTTTTAATTAATTCCATATATATATTCTTAACATGGGGAGTTACATTGATACTATCGTTCTCATTGATCGTATTGATTACATTATCATAACTGATTGTTAATAAAATAATAACAAGCTGGGGTAATATGGGTCGACTTGGTAGTGAACAATCGGAGACTGTACTCGGATGAGGGACTCGTGTTTCCCTATATTGTTATCGTTATCTTGTATCGTATTGTGGATAAATTCTTATTATGGATCGTGGATTGTGGATTCTTGTTATTGTTATCGTGTCGAGTACATGATCAGTAGAGTTCATCACTATAGTCTAAATGATCACATTTGAATGCACCGAACCTGTGGTATGGGACAGTATTACGTGCATTAGATAGGTTAATAAAAGATTGATAGACCTAAAGATTGACACTAAACATCGACTATTGATTATTGTTTATCAATTATTGTTCATCGACTATTAATTCATTGATTATTGATTATTGTTTATCGACTATTGTTTATTGATTATTGACTATTGACTATTGGCCCCATTGACTACTGTTTATCGACTATCGTTTATCGATCATTGATTATTGGGTATTGATTTTATTATTGACTATTGTTTATCGAATATTATCTGCTGATTATTGACTATTATTTATCGACCATCGTACCATTGATTATTGACTTTTGATCTTTTTATTGTCTATCATTTATTGATTCTGTTATCATTCCAATTTCTTGTTCTTGTTATATAGTTCTTTATTTCTTTCACTTCTTGCTACTACTTGTCGCCCAAAGCTTGCTCTAACGGTTACTCTCCATCTTTCTTTTGAGTTATTGTTTATACAGGTACAAATGACGAGATACTGAAGAACTTGATGTACTGCTATTGCATTGTGTATTCTCGGCATTCTTTAAGTTCTTGTATCTCAGATATTAGTTATTGCATTGTACTTTTGTTCCTGTGATTATTATTGTATTGTTGATCTTACCGGTATCATACAACTTATGAATGATATGAGTTGGTATACTTATATCATTCGCTGGGAATCACTTATGAGCCCGTGTTTCCATATAACATGAAGCGCGTTACAGAGATTGTGATGTGGGTGGCGACTGTCGGAGTGTGCTCATGATGCAGGCGCAAGACGATGGAGCTTCAGGGCTTGCTGTTCGAGGTGTGCGGGATGCAGAATAGATGAGGCAGCAAGTAGAGGGCTCAGGGAGGCTTCGGGGTAGGAGATGGCTTCCAGTGGAGGTCGGGTATGCTGTTCATGGTGATTGGTGGTGAGCATAGTCAGAGGGAGACAATCGGGTGTTGCGTGGGGGGAGGCGCTGCAATGGTGGTCGTGAGGTGCCGAGGTGGGTTGAAGACGAAGCCGATAGGTGGTGATGGGTTGCAGTTGTCGGGTTGTTGGAGTTGGTTGCGCTGCGGCAATGGCGACGAGGGGATGTGGTGGCGTAGCAGCAAGGCTCGGGTCGCGAGGAGCAGCAATAATGGCAGGAGGCTTGGGTTGTGATGGCAACGGTAATGGGTGGCGGAGAAGGCAGGGTTGACGGGATATGGCAATGGTGAGGGTGCTGCTGACGATGGCGAGGCAGTGGCGATGAGGAGGGGTGACTGCGAGAGCTTCGGGATGAGGTGATCGCAGTGGTGACGATCGGAAAGTAGTGGAGTTACGAGTTCGATCGCAGAAGGTGGTGTGAGGGTTCGATGGGTTCGGGATCGAAATAGAGGAAGGTGAAGAAAGAGTTGGGTGTTGAGTGGTGGCTGATAGATTAATGGGGAATGAGTTTAGGGTTAATTGGTATAATTAGGGGATAGATTGGGATAATGATGGGGTTAATGGGGAGATAAATGAGGGATTAGTTAGTAAAGTGGGGTGTGCAGTTAAGTAGGTATTCGGGTAGGGCTTGGGTTCTAGTTAACGGGTTTGGATATTAGGATATGGGCTTGAGTTTGTGTGTGTGCTTCAATCAATAATAAAATAATTATAGTAAAGATTAGAAATTAAATATGGGCTTACAAAATAATTAAAGAAATTATAGAATTGATTGGGAACTTGGGCTAAAACATAAATAATTAATCAAATAAGAAATAAGATAAACTTATAGAACTGGATAGGATTTGTATTACAATATAAAAATTATTTGAAAATAGCTACAAATACAATTAATGATTAGAAATGGACTTTAATAGGATACCCAAAAATAAATTTAAAACAAAACGAATTTTTTTATTATTATAAAAAATCGAAACACAAAAAATTCACAGAAAATTCGTATAGGCGAAAATGGGGGTTACATGAACCGTTCTCTTGTCCAAAGTTCTAACAGGAACTGGGACAACTTCAGCAAAATAAGCAGGTAAGGAATTAGCAGGAGAAGTGGACTGGCCTATATGGAACTGAGTTGAGAAACATGAAATACATTATGCATTCTTGCAGCATCAGGCAACAACAGCCTATATGCCATCAAACCCACCCTCTTAGTGATTCTGTAAGGACCATAGTACAAAAAAAGAGCTTGTGAATCCTGTGTCCCCCAACAAACTCCTGCTTGTAGGGTTGCAGCTTCAAATACTCTATATCCCATACTGCAAACTTTTTATCACTGATGCTTATCTGCAGATACCTTCATCCTACTCTGTGCTTTGAGCAAATTATTGTTAAGGATTTGGATAGCAGCTTATCTATCCAACAGAGAAACTTCCATAGCTTGCGCCCTGGCATTCTTAGGGCCATAAGCGATCAAGGTAAGGGGAGCTTTTCCATACAAAACCTGATAAGGAGATGACTTTGTGGAACTGTTTACATTAGTATCATGGAAAAATTCAGCCCAAGCTAACCTCTGTACCCATTTAGAAGGTTTGTAGGCTATAAAACACCTCAAGTATGTTTCCAACACCCTGTTGATTACCGCAGATTGCCAATCAGTTTGGGGATGGAAAGCAGTGCTTAGGCAAAGCTTAGTACCATGCAAGCTGAACATCTTCTGCCAAAATTGGCTAGTAAATATTTTGTCCCTATCACTAACAATAGTTTTGGGCAGCACATAAAGCTTGAATACAACTGCAAATAGGGTCTTAGCTACACTCTTAGCAGTGTAGGGATGAGCAAGAGCTACGAAATGAGCATACTTAGATAGCCTATCAACTACCACTAAGATAGTTATATACCTTCCTCTTAGGCAACCTGTAATGCCCCGAGTTCCCAATACCCGGACACAAGCCAGAATCTTTCCTTCAAATGAGTCACAACACAACAAAATCACAGGAAATTAAAAACTTTTATTGCCACAAATGTTATTACAATGTACAAAATTGTTCAAAAAAATTTACATCATGAATAACATCGATATTCTACATATTACAATCGATCAGTAATCTCTGCTTGAATTCTCCTCGCAGCTCAAGTTCCTGGCTCCGCGATCAGCCAACCTGCAATTAAACAGACTGTGGGCACGTCAGTTGAATACAACTGACGCAATGATATAATATAGCGATCCTCGCTACGCTATACTATAGAGATTCCAAACCTCAACAACCAAAATTTTATGCAAAGGGAAAGGGGATGTCAAACCAAGTGTTGGTGTATGTCATGGCCTAGATCTAATTCTTACAAAAATGCAAATGATGCTCTTATTCTAATGCACGCTTGATTGGAGATATATGCATCCCATACTACACATTCCCCAACCAAACGACGTTCTTCATTTGATGGAGTTCGATCCCCCGCTATACATCCAACTCTTGTGGTCTTTCCTATCTCTGATACTCTAGTGATGATGAGGCTGTAGTCATCTGGTTCATACTCGCTGCTGCTGTTAGTAGTGCTGTCCATTACCTCATGTTTTACCCACTATGCTCGGGGTTGCAGTCGCATGCTTACTCCATCGCGGCTGAACCCATAGTAGATTCCGGTAATTCTGCCTTTCCGGACCTCACCAAAAGATGATATACAGACACTATGGCTCCTTGCTAAAGGACATAGAGCCTTTCCCATAGAGTCTCGCTCACAAGTCCTTTCTCTAAGCCTCCTGCCCACATTGATCATCATAGGACCTGACGGATATAGGGTTTCGCCAACTCCATTACCCTCGTCCTTACACTAGACCAGAACTTGCAGTCGAGATGACGCCGCCACTCCAGACCTCCTCAAAAGTTGTTACGGACATAAAGGCACTCCGGCCAAAGATATTAGAGTCTTTCCCTCTGAGCCACTCCCCAGTTGGGCCTTTCTCCAAGTTTTCTGTCCACGTTAAACGAACTTAGGATTTGGTCAGGCATGATGACGCCATGCATCCCCCTGACAGGCGAACACCACTCGCTAGTGCCTGTTCTTACATTCAACCAAGACTCAATCTAGTCTTACAACACCACAAACTCAAGGTACAAGTGCTAACCCACTTTAGGACCAAGATTAAGAATGAGGTTAATTATATGATTACTAGCTGTTTATTTCATCCGATCATCTGGTTATCTAAATCCCAAGACTCTAATCAATCTCTAATCCCTTTTTATTATCTCATTGTGAATTATTAGGTGAGTCTAGTTCTATTTCATTTTAACCAATACTCTTCTAATTAGGAGATCTATCCACTTTCATGTCCTAACTTAGTAAACAACTTTTATTTATTAACAACTAGTTAAGTTTTACATGTTGACCCCTTTCTAGTTAAGTACCTTTTTCATCATTAGGACCTAACCCATCCCACAATGGGGCTCAACCTAGCCCTCAAATTTGGCTTAACAGTTGGCCTGCCACGGCCCACACTTGACCCGAACCAATGACGAACCGACTCCATCGATCGCCGCAACTGCCATCTACGCTTGGAGTTAGATCGCAACCTCAGCCCAACCCAAACACATTGCTCCCGCTATCCTCACGCTCCACAGTCCTCGACAAGTGGTAGCATCAAACACAACTATGGAATCCTTCCATGAACGGCGAGCACGTCGGCGCACGAATTGTCTCCTCCCACGCGTTCGATGCGACATGGGTCCTTATTCTATTCGTCTAGATATGCCAACATGACTTAATCCTAGAGTCTCAATACTCAACCAATGTAGCCCAACATGGGTATACTACCCTAGGAATAAATTCCACACCAAGAATACTCAAAAAGAGTGCTAAAGAGCTCTAAAAATGAAAATTCACATTTCCAAACAGCAAGCATACCACTGGCGTCCATGCCAAAACGGGGTCGATTCCAATCTCGTTTCTTCAAAGGAACGCGATCGGGTGCTCCCCATGCTTTTACTCAAAGTAGACAGCAAGCACAAGTACAAATTGGGCATGAATCTCATTCCAAAGTGATCAACAACAATACATAAACATCCATCACAATTTCTACTTCAAATCAGTGAACAAACATGTCTATATTGAGGGTCTACAAGCACACATGAGCTACTCATGACATGAAACTTTAGATAATTTAAGTCCTAACTCATTCCCACATCCACAACATGATTTTTGACCCACAACAGCAACTTAAAACTCAGATTCTACAAGTTCAAACTCAATTTCATACGCATAGTGCAAAACAGTGAGCTTTATGAATCTGTGTGTTTCTGTTGTTACTTGAAAAAAATTATTATAATTTATGTATTGATCCAAATCATGAGTTCTTAGATATTACAGAAATATCTACGTGTTTACTACAACTCTCTAGTTACACACTCCTCAGATTAAGTGGTTTAAGTGGTCAAATAGGTCATTCTTTAACATGCATGAAATTATTTCTAGAACAGAGCAATAACTAACCATTGCTAACATAAAAATACTTTAAAAATATTAAATGATCTCTAAATTTCATGAAATTTGAAGCATAGGTTCTATATTCATGGTAACAGAACATACTTAAGTTTTAAGTGAATCATCCACGTACTTTTCAGGTTATGAATTCTTGAATATTAACTAAAAACAGAAAAAATCATCTTCACTCGGTCGTTTCTTTTGCAGAACATCCAGTGGTTTCGAATTTTCTAAAAATAGCAAACAATATCCAAAAATTATAAAATTTTATATTCGAGCGTTTAACACATATTAGAAATAAATAATAAAATATCAGCAATATATCTTAATTGGTAACAGAGTTATTAGTTTTGGAAAATCATAGTCAGAACATAAGCTAAGTCTGTTATCTGTACAGTCAGAGTTCATGTTCGTATTTAATTAAAATAGCAAATAAATTTCACAAATTATGAAATTTGGAATAAAGGTATATAACATGCATAAGAATCTAATTTTAAAGTTTCAACTTCAAACTCCAAGTATTTTTCAAGTTATAGCATCCAGACCTAGCACACTTTTTAGTTTACCTCTTTACTGTGTTTTTATCTAGTCTTCCACTAATAAACTAGCATGCAGCAAATTTCTACCACTTAATTACACATTTCATGACTCCTCATGCTGTCAAGACTATATCAAAATTTCACAACACAAAAATTAAACACTTCAAAGGTTTAGAAACACCCACCTTGCTTGTAGATGAATTCCAACTCCTAGTTCCTTGTTGCTCCTAGTGCTTCTCTCCTTGGCTCCTTCTTGGCTTCTCCTTGGCTCCTCTTTAGCTCCTCCTTAGCTCCTCAAATAGCAGCAATGAGAGTGTAGGAAGGTCTCTTTCTCTTTTTTTTTCTCTCTTGAATGGTGGAAGAAATGAGAAGTGAGATGAGAGGGGGAGAGATATAAAGTGAGGGGGGGTTGTGAATGTGGTCTGGATTTAGTGAGAGGGGGGATTGAGAAAGTGAGAGCTCCATGCATTGGGGGAGAGAAGAGGTGGACTGTAGGAGTGGGTTTGTCACTTGGGGTCCCACAACATCATCATGAAGAATCTTTCAAATTTCAAACAAAACTCCACACAAACCCTAACCCTTCCCTCCAATATTGGCCGGCCACTTTGCATGCACAACTCAAATTTTTGTTGTTGTTTTGTTACATGACATACTATACTACTAGTGTAGAGTCAAATTGGGTCATGTTGGGTCCAAGCTAGAGGGTGTTTGTTTGGGTCTAGTTGAGTCATATTGGGTTTAATTAGATGATTTAAATCACAACAATCTCACACACAATTTCAATCAAATAGAAATTGAAATACACACAAATAATGTCAATAAAATTTGTAATAACACAAATGAAATCGTATTATCACCATACAAAAATAATAATTCAATATTACACGTGCTAACTCAATTATAGTTAAGACTAATATACGACTTAATTGAGAAGATATCTCAACTCCGGTTCTATAATTTCACCTTCGTTGAGTTCAAAACATATCGAATAATAATATGTTTCAATACTTACTCAATTAAAATCGAGAAAAATCCATTAGTACGTGCAACTCTTAATCGTGCACGGATTAAAAATACAAAATAGATATATACTATTTTGTGGGATCTTACACAACCCTTCAATAAAAGCCATGCTTATATCTTCCTACACCTGCTCAGGAATAGGTAAGGGCTGCAACAAGCCAGCAATGCTAGTGCTGAGGTACTTGTTTCGCTGGTAGATGTCACAAGATCTGATAAACTCCCTCAAATCTCTCTTCATGCCTTTGCCAGTACACCACTCACTTGATAGAATGCCATGATTTATCCATCCCACAATGCCCTACTTGTGGAGAATAATGAATATCTTCTAGGAACCAATGCTTGAGAGTAGATGTAGGAGATAACAAAACTTTTCCTTTATAAAAACACATACCCATATTGGCTGTCTGCAGAGTCTAGCAATGTCCTAATTTGATCATAGAAGGGATTGCTAGCAACCACTTACTACACAAGCTGCAGCCATATCAGATTAATAGAAGACAATGACCCTTCAACTTCTTCAAACTGCCTTGAGAACCCATCACCAACTACATTCTCCTTTCCCTTTTTGTACTCAACTACAAATTGATATCCATGAAGCTTAATCAACAACTCGTGTTAAGCCTCATTGTACAACCTCTGTTCTAGGAGATGTTTGAGGGTTTATGATTTGTTTTGATGACAAATTCTGTCCATAACAAGAACTACCTCCACTTTTGCACAGCTAGCAGTATGGTCAACATTTCCTTCTCATAGTGGATAAAAACCTCATCTTTCCCTTCAGCTCCTAACTATGGAATGCAATAGGATGCTCTTACTACATTAATATTGCACTTAGACCAGACCCACAAGCATCACATTCCAAGGTAAATGGCTGAGGAAATTGGGAAGTTGCAACACTGGTGGTGAAGTAAGAACTTGTTACCTTCTCAAAAGCAGTTTGAACTTCTTTACAGCAAGTAAAAGCCCCTTTCTTAGTCAGCTTGACTAAAGGCCATGCAAGAGCGCTATAATTAGATATAAACTTCCTGTAATAGTCTGTTAGACCGAGGAATCCTCTTAAGGCATTAACAGACTTTTGAATGGGCCATAGTTGAATTGCAGCTAACTTTATAGGATCTACAGCCATTCCTTGAGCTTAAACAACATGACCTAAGTAGTCCACTTGACCAGTTCCAAATGTGCATTTGCTCAACTTAGCATATAATTGGTTGTTAAGAAAGATCTGCAGTGCTACATTCAGATGCTGAATA
Source organism: Hemerocallis citrina (assembly GCA_017893485.1). Lineage (NCBI taxonomy): Eukaryota > Viridiplantae > Streptophyta > Magnoliopsida > Asparagales > Asphodelaceae > Hemerocallis > Hemerocallis citrina. The sequence continues at coordinate 182,702,098 of CM030368.1, read as the reverse complement.
TGTTCTTCAAGGGTCTTGCTATACATCAATATATCATCAAAGAAAACCAACACAAACTTCCTCAAATACGACCTAAAGATGTTGTTAATCAATGATTGAAATGTAAAGGAGCATTAGTTAAGACAAAAGGCATAACTAAGAACTCATATTGCCCCTTATGTGTTCTAAAAGTTGTTATGTGTACATCTCCATCCTCATCCTGATTTGATGATACTCACTCGTCAAATCCAACTTGCTAAACATCACAGCCCCATATAGCTCATCTAACAACTCATCAATGACTGGTATGAGATATTTATCCTTAGCAGTGATCTCATTCAACCCTCTATAGTCAATACACATCCTCCAACTCCCATCAAGCTCTTCACCATAACAATAGGGGAAGAGTATGAACTATGGTTGTGTCTAATGATCCCAGATTGAAGCATCTCCTATACAAGATTCTCTATCTCATTTTTTGATGTCAATGGTGGTTTTAAGGCCTCTTGCTAATAGGTTTGGCACCAGGGAGTAGAGGAATATCATGATCACATGATTTTTGGAGGTAAGCCCATGTCAGCTTTGAAAACCATCTCATATTGCTGCAAAACCTTTTGAATCTCAGGATGTATCTCCTTTCATTTGCAGCAACCTATGTACTTTCATGTAATTAATGCTCTTGGAATTTGACTTGGCAGTAGTTATCTCCCACTCTTTGGGCAGAATACCCCTTAATTTCTTTGTTGATCATCTAGCTAAAATTTAATTCTCTTCTCCTTCATATTCCACACCACATCTCCTACAGTCTCAATCATTGAGCCCCCAATACTAGTTGACTAGTATCCATAGAGAGAACATAAAAACCAGCTATGATTGGCACACCTTGACACAACAATTTCGCTCCATCACACAGGCCCTGAAAACACAGTTGCCTACTCCCAGCCACTGTAACCTCCAACTGCATGCTATTATTTACTGGAAACTGAATTTTCCTAACCAGCTTTTCCTCAATAAAATTGTGAGTAGCTTTTGTGTCTAACAAAGCACATACAGGGGTGGATTTGATAATACCTTGAACCCTAAAATTTCTTGGATTTGTACTGCCAGTGAGGGTGTGTAGAGATATAGCAACCAAGCCTTGTGTCATTGCTGATTTGGACTGATCCACACCCATGTTTTCTTGGTCTTGTTCCCTTTCAGAACTAGCAAGATAATGAGACATTTCTCCATCTATAGCACCAAGAAGCTGAATAAAAGAACTATCCTTATATGCCCCTATCATATGCATAAAAGTTTTTCCTGCACACTTATGACTGCATACAAACTTTTCATCACAATGAAAGTATAAGCCTTTCTCTTTTCTTTCTTTCATATACTGCAAGAACTGGGGGTCTCTAGCTCTTGAGGGAGCACCTAAATGACTATTCGTGGGTATGGAATTACTCACAGCAAGCTTGTTTGGATTTCAGACTGTTAATGCATTATATTTTAGGAACACAGAACCCTGTACAGTAGCTGTAGTGGTCATGACAAATCCACTAGGTTTCCAAGCTCCTTTCTGGTCATCAACAATCGACCCTCTGGCTATAGCTTCTCTATAGGCCTTAAGAACACTCTGAGGATGTTTAAGCTTCATCTCTTTCCTCAACTTAGGTTTTAAACCTGATATACAGCAACTAACCAAAGATGATTTGGGCATAGGCTTCACCAAGTGACTATAATTAAAGAATTCCCTATAATACTCTACCATTGTGCCCGTATTTTGTAGCTTATACAGAGTTGCTTCTGGGTCATCCAACTCAGCAGGACCATACTGTAAAAAAAGCTCTGTAACCTCTGTTTTTCCAAATCCGTATTTTCTGTGTATTTTTGGTATTTTAAATTTTTATAAATCATTTTTCCGCTTTCAAATTCTTTTTCTTAAAATGTATTGTTGGATCTTCTATTAAAATCTATTTTCGACCAATAAATTTATTTGTAACTATTTTCTGTGATTTTATATTGTATTACAAATCTTATTATTATTATTATTGCTTTGATTATTAAGGAAAATATTTTCTTATTATTGTTACTATTATTATTGTTATTTTTGTTAATTTTTGAATGTTTATTAAAAATCTATTTCTATGTATTAATTATATTTGTACTTATTTCAAATAAATTTAATATTTTAATGCAAATTATATTTTGTTATAAACCTTATTTTATTTTGTTATCTTGTCCCCTATTGGATTTTAAAACCCAAAATAACACCCTACCCTTTTAAAACTTTATTGGATCTTTTTTATATATAAACCCCACTACCCTATACCCTATTTTAAATAACCCCAAACCCAATATATAACCCTAATTCCCATTAACCTATTCTACCCGGTTGTGCCCCTACACCCGAAACCCAAGAGCTTCAGCCGTCACCCTAACCCTAATTAATGTTTACCTATATATACATTAATCCCACCCTGTCTCTTCATCTACCTTCTCACCTTCCTCCAGCTCTGTCTCTCTCCCAACCCTACTCCCGATCACCTCACCTCGACAACCCCCGTGCACCGGTGCTCCCCCTCCCTGTCGTAACCAGCAACAGCCAATGCACCCTGTGCCATTGCCGTGCTGTTTGATCATGTGAGTTGCTCACTTGAACGTGGGCCGTCCGATCCCCATCGTGATTGCGATCATGATCTCTTGATCTTGATCTTGATCTTGATTTGATTGATTCCTGGGCGTTGTTCACCCATGATCTTGATCCCTTGATCTTGACCGTCAGATCTTCATCGTCATTATCTCATCTTGATCATCTTGGTCATCATCATCATCAAGTGATCATGGACCGTCCGATCTCCTCTTGATCATCACGATCATGATGATCATGAATTTCCTTCGATCGCAGCCGTTCGATTGATCGATCTAGATCTTCATCATTATCTTCATCAGGGAGATCAGGCCATCCGATCTTGTTGATCTTGATTTTGATTGTAATCTTTTGATCTCAGCCGTCCGATTTTGTGATCGTGTGTTCGTGATTGGTTCGTGATCCGTTTGTTGTGTTTGTGTTCGTTCCTGGGAATCCGTTCCCATTATTCTTGTGCTTACTTTGCCATTTTCATCTTCGTCTCCCAGGTAAGTAACTTGTATTAAATTCATTTACATATACAAGTACTAAATACCGCCTGTAGTGTAGTTAGGTTCTAGAGACAATTTGTGTGTGAATTCCCTTGTTGATATTGTCTCTATAGTGATGATTTGACCATAGTTGTCTCACGACATACATGACATAATATAACTTAGGATTGACCACATCTTGTTGCATATATGCGTGATGTTCAGATGTTATCTTGTGCTCATTCGTGTTACTTGTGATAGACTTGTTGTGGACTTGTGAAATACCCTATAACATGTTGCTTGGACATCTAGTATACTATATCTCATGTTTGGTTGTGTTTGGATGAGTTCTATGCGAACTAGTGGATTTTGTGCATATGCGATATTTTCAGTTTTGCTGACTTTTCAGTTTTGATCAGTATTTTAGACCCTATTAAGGTCAGTATTTGAAAATATTTTGTGAACATGATTTGTATAGAATTCTGTCTATTTTCCAACCCTTTTGACGGATCTCAGTTTCATTTTACGGTTTGTGATTTATGTCTATTTTACTACAGTGGTATCAAAAGGTTTCCAGATTTTGTATTCTATGAATTCTGAAGAGTAATCTATTTTTATCCTGGTATTAAAATTATTATTTTGATCTGAAATTTCGCTCAGTACTTTTAGGCTTGATTAGGGTTTACCCAGAATTTTGGTAGATTTATTTGTGGAGTTTTACAAATCTTTTCATGCTTGCAAATAAAGATTTTACATGCATAATTTTACTACTGTTCAGTGAAGAACTTGATTTTCGACCTATTTTTACTTACTTTTCCCAAAATATTTCTGAATATGAAAGTTAGCCTACTGTATATATTTTATTACCCTTTTGGCAGATTTGGGTTTCAATTTATGGTTTGCAAGTTATTATTGTTTTCGTACTGCAGTGTTTGCGATTTCAGATCTGCAAAACTGTTGTGTCTTGATATTTTCTGATTTTACTTGACTACTCTATTTTTATTGAAAAATTATGAAACTTGATTTTCTATTACTATACATATATGGGAATACCCCATATTTTTCGTGGATTTATTTAATGAGTTTTCATGCTGTTTTTCTGTTCTTGAATACGATCTTCTGATTTCTGGATGAACATATTTTCTGGTTTTGATTCAGTTTTGAATTATGTTTTTATGAAATACTATGTGACTTATATATGTTTGCTGGATTCGGTCGGGAGTCTATTTTCTAGAACTTTCAACAGATTCAGATTTGCGTATTTGTAACAACAGGAATCTCAGTTTTACTGCAGTATGGTCTTACTGTCCTGAACTAGAAATTTGGTTATTTTATTCTTTTATGTGTTATTTTGTATCCGTACATGTTTATCTTGCAACTTGCACTTGTCACATGATCATGCCATGATATTCTTTCTATGTTTGTACATGCACATGCTTGTTCGAGACTAATAATAAATAACCAAGCCGGGGATTAAGGGAAAGATCTAATAGTGGATAATTTAGAAATGTGTACTCCGAAGGGGATCCACTGATCCTACGTGATTACTTGATACATGATACTTGACACGTGATTACTTGACACTTGCACGCAAGACACGTGATTACTTGCCACTTGCACAACTTGACATATGATACATGATACAAGATACATGATACTTGAAACTTAGAGCTCAATTACTTGATTCTTGTCCCTGAGTATACTGCCCTCTATGGTCTACTATGAAATCTAAAGCGAAACTGTTTGTTGTAGCAACCATGTAGTAAAAACCGGGATGCATGAAGTGCTACCTAGATAGTAATAACTGCAAGACTTGATACATGACACTTGAACATGATACATGCTTACTTAATACTTGACTACATTATACATGCTTACTTGATACTTGACTACATGATACATGCTTACATGATACTTGCTACATGTTTACATGATACTTGATACTTGTTACTTGTTTACATGATACTTGTTCAGTTGACACTTGTTACATGCTACTTGTACTTGTTCACCTTACCATGCTAGTTGTTATATTTTATTATTATGCATATTCCATGCTATTTGTTTAGTTTTCCTATGTACTTGTATCCTGCATTACAAGTGGTCCGTAACTTGCATTGACGGGAATTTTTCTCTTTTCTATTCTTGCAATTGTTAAATTGCAGATTTTGGATAACAGTTACCAGATGGTGTTGGTGATATGATATATTAGTGCTGGATTTTGCTATTATTATTTCTTGTTGCTTGTTTTGAATAATTGTATTGGATACTTGAATTTATTTGTATTTGGGCAATGTGACCCAGGTTATTTAACTTATTCAGATCTGGATTATTTGAGATTAATACATATTTGGTTTCAAGTACTCTTGTTAGTATTTTGGTTCATATGTGCATGCTTGGTTGATTTTTTTGCTTCCGACTCTGATTATTCTTGTGAAATATTGTAAAGATTCTTGAACAGCTTATGGATGATGAAAATCATTCGCTGGGTTTAGTCACGTATCCGTATTCCGTATTCCGTATTCTTTTTTGGGGAAGCCGGACGTGACAAGCTCTCTTTCAACATCTCCCAATCTATGTCACTCTTTTCTTGCTGCTCATAGCACCTCCACCAAAGCAAAGCCTCTCCGTTCAAGTAATACAAAATAAAGGAAAGTTTCTCATGATCTTTCACACCCTAGGTGTAGAAGTGATGTTTCAAATGGTATATCCAATTTGTAATGTCTTTCGAACCATCAAAGGCAAGTCAATCTTAGGGTGTTTAGGGAAGAAGGTGTTACTAAACTCTTGAGGATGGCACTTAGTTCTTGGTTCTTGAACCTTCCTGTAACTGCCATGTCGGTTATGACCCCTTTCTTGATCTCTAACTCTTGCCATGCGGGTATAGCGACATTGTCAAACAGTTAGCGAATGCCACAAACCCTCTCTTTCACTTGAATCATCCTCGCTTTCTTCCGAAATCCACACCTCCTTTGATCGTTGAGAGTGGCATCAATGTCTTAGTTCTTGAAGCAACCGACCAAGGGCTAACTCCAACCGGTCGAATCTCTCCTCAAAGCTGGGATGCTTGTGAGCTGCATCACCATTGGTGCTCGCAAATCTCGCAGCCTGATCCCTAGTTGTAGGTCTCGATCGAGATTCAGACCCAAATTCAAGAGGATTCTTAGCTTCTTGGTCAACTTCATGGTGGGGCTCTTGTTTGACAACGACAACGGGATCGATTTCAGACTCTGATACCATTGTTCCAACTCGACCTCCAGCTGCAGCGTTGGTCGCGGTGGATCGTCTTCTCAGCATCAGACCTGTGTGAAATTTGAGGGTTTGGGGACTAAATGAGAGAAGGAAGAAAAGATGAAATGAGAGCAAGAAAATCAACTAGATTTCATACCGAATTCTGTTACAGATTGGGAAATTTATACCCGAGCTATACAGGCTTTGCACGTAGTTTACAAGAGGAAGACAAGGGCAGTTAAAGTCGGGTCCGACCACTAACTCCCTCAACCAATCATACTTATACACCTAACGCATGTGCAATGCATGTACATCTCTTACGGGGTTTATTACATAAAGTTACACGGTTTAAAAAAACTACAACAACCCCCAATTATATTTATTCTCTAAGGACTATATGCAAGCTCTTGGACTGAAACGCAATAATGATTTTCCTTCGCCTATACCATGGTAACAAAGTTCGCGAATAATTCGCCAAATTTGCGAATTATTTATGAAGAATTCATCCACCGAATCAATTCGCAATTTAATTGCCAATTCGAATTTAATCACGCACTTCGCGAATTTTTCGCGAAAGCATAAATTATTCGTGAATAATTCAAAAATTAAACGAATGAATCGCTAAGTTTGTTACTATTTTTCATATTTAAGGATTTAAATATATAATTACTTAGTGACGGGGTACTAAGATGCATTAAATTTTGTATTTCTTTATTCTTGAAATTTTGTGGAGTTTTTCCGAATTTACCGAATTTTTGCCGAATTCCGTATATTAAATCTTCCTGGATTATTCTCAAATTCTGAATTTGTGATTATGACCTATACTGAACAATCATGAATTGCATCTTCTTCTCCGACCAGATAAAAGTCTAGGGACTTTGGATGATACAATTGCGATTCATACTGAGGAAGTTGGAGTTCATCAGGACTTGGATCAAGCTTGAGGAAGATGCTGATGCAAATGGAAGTACTAGGAGTGAGAAGTCTGTAAGGGCCAAGAAGGGGCCAAGGTATATGAGGTATTTCTTGGAATGAAGGTGCAGTCAACTAGCGCGGTCGACTGTAAATCTTAGCAGTCGACTGTGAAGTGGATTTTTTGGATGTATCAGAGTATCAACTTTTTACGTGTATACTGCAAGAATAATTGAGTGAAGATTTGGCGGGAAGGAAGGAAATTAGTTGTAACTGAGTTTATTAGTTGTAACCGAATTTGTGTTTTAGTGGCTATAAATAGGGGACTCTTGTAAGAGATGGATTTAGCAAAGAATTGAAAGTTTCTCTTCCTTATCTAATCTCTCTCTCTCTCTCTCTCGGCTTCCCCAATCCCGTTCTTCCCTAAATTTCTCAAATCCACCCGAATTTCTGCAATTCTGTTCTGGTTCTAATTTCCTCCCTATTGTCATTGGATCACAAATCCCCAGTTCGATCCAAACTCTAGCTCTTTGGAGAATGAAAATGTTCCCTGCCGAAATGACCGAAAACAAGCTCGCCGAAATGACCTGGCCCATTGGCAGCACTACATGTTCTCTTCCCTCTAAACTGCTGCAATGAGAAACGCGTTTAAAATTCGGACAATATCGACGAGTCAACTCCACATCATCTATCTGGTGGGCCCCACATTATGACAGGTTGTATCATAACTGGCTCATGCGTCTTTCTTTGTAATTTCTCCCTTCAGATTTCTTTCTGTCTTTGGTTATCTAATATCCACGTCAATGCTGACTCATTCCCAACTTAATTATATCCAATTTGGTGCAATTGACAGTAAATGCTTGCCAATTTTAGCCCTTCCTTTTTCCCTTGCCAACTCCAATTCATTCATTCTGGGAGTCCTATTAATACCCCTCTTAAACTTTTCATTTCATATCACCTCTTCTTCACAATTCATTCATTGTGATTCTGATTGTGAGTTTGTAATTGCATTTGCGAAAGAATGACTGTCATAATTGATCCACCTCAAAATGGTTAGTTTTGAACTTTTTTGGTTTATTATGTGCATTAGCTTTGAATATTAACTTCATTTAATCATCTTGTTTTGAACTTAGGGAATATATTTTTCGTTCTTCTGTTTTGTTTTGTTTTGTGTTTTTTTTTTTTTTTTATATAGAAGAAATGTGAGTGCGTCCACCGCTTCATTATTATTTTCGTTCTTCTGTTATATTGACAAACTACAGTGTAATAGAATACGAAGATGCTCGCATGTTATTGTGTAATCTGAAAGAGAAATATATAACGTTGTAATAGTGCAATATTTTTTTTCCTTCGGTTGGATGTAAATTATTAATATATTTTTTCTTCTCCTTCTTCTTATTAATTATTATTTTCAGAAGTGGGTAAAGATATGGTGGTTGATCTCAAAGAGTTAGTTTTGGATGGAGGGTTTGTAGTGCCTGATGCCAATGCATTTGGCCAAACTTTCAGGTACGTCATTAAGAAACTTGTTTCTTATTTGATGTCTATATAATAAAACACAAAGAAAGCAATCAAGTGTGGCTCTCATTCAATAGGGTTAAAATCAATAGTCTAGATCTAATCTCATAAAACATATTTTTCCGCCTAAAAGTCCCCCCAAAACTCAAATTCAAATCCCAAAAACAACTTATTTATTTATTTATTTAATTATCTCTCTCTTTCTCATTCTCTCTATTTACTCAGAAATTTAAATTTTCAGATATATTTTACGTTTGTAAATTTTCAGATTTTTTTATGCATTTTTTTATTGCTCATTTTACATTGAAAATAGCAAATATCTCATCAACAGTTAAATTTCATTATTTTCCACACTCAAAATTCGAAGAAGTTGGATTTTACACCCCCATTTATAATTATTTTTGAACATATACTAATGGAAATAAAGACTTTTATTTACTACTAATTATTGTTTTACTATTTAAACTTAAGCTACATAATTGTTGTTTTACTGTTTACAAGACTTTCATGAACTGTATCGTTCCGAAGATGTGCCGTAGGCACGTGCCTACGGGCAAATTTAGTTTACCTACATAATCTAAACTCCTTATAATTTATCTTAGTTTGTGTTTCAAATTATTCAATCCTATATAATCTTAAATGTGGTTACTTGTATGCTTATGATGGAAAGACACAGGTCAAACGTGTAGAAGCTATTCATATCTTTATCAAAACGGTCATGGAAGGAAATTGACAATTAATTAGCTTAGAATGTGATCACTTAGAATGTGATCATCATTTGAATATGAACCTGATTTTTGGTCATTGAAGTTCTTTTCATATCAAGAACATAATTTATAAATTATGGCATCTTAGCTATCAGTTTTCATCTAATATTTTCGGTCAATGGACAAGAATTATCTATAAACTTCCCAAAGGGAAGAGAACTCAAATAGTAACATTATTCTGATAAAACATGGCAGGGACTATGAAGCAGAATCAGAGAGGAAGGATTCCGTCCAAGAATTCTATCGGATGAACCACATTCACCAGTCAATGGAATTCGTAAGTCTAATCTGTTCAAGATTTTCTATGCAGCTCATTATCCTTCTTGAAAGATAACTAAGAAATGAGTTAGTCTTTTTACCATTTTGAGTAGGTAAAGAAAATGAGGGAGGAGTACGGGAAGTTGAACAGAGTGGAAATGAGCATCTGGGAATCCTGCGAGTTGCTGAATGAGATTATAGACGAGAGTGATCCGGATCTCGATGAGCCTCAGATTGAGCACCTACTCCAGACTGCTGAAGCCATCCGGAGAGACTACCCCGATGAGGATTGGCTTCACCTTACTGGACTTATACATGGTACCTACTTTACCGGCAATTAACTCAGCATTCTGTTCTCCTTAATCAATTTTTGTCGTCTTATAAAAGAAAGTTACTGGCTTGAAAACTTTTAAAATTTATGTGAACACTGTTTACATGTTAAACTATATTTAATTTTCCATGCTAATTTGAGAATTAACTAGACAGGTTTCCCTTTTTTATTTACCTTTCAGATTTAGGTAAGGTTCTCGTTCATCCTAGTTTCGGAGAACTTCCACAGTGGGCTGTAGTGGGAGACACATTCCCTGTTGGTTGTGCTTTTGATGACTCCAATGTTCACCGCATGGTATGAAAATTCTAATCATAAAAATGCGCACATGTGCTTATTATTAAACTTTTCAGATGTGTATTAATCAGGTCAATTAATTGACTAATTTATTTTGATAACAAATAATATTAACAGTTCTTTGAAGGCAATCCTGATTACCACAACTCAAAATACAACACCAAGAATGGAATTTATTCAGAAGGATGTGGTCTCGAGAATGTATTAATGTCTTGGGGACACGATGATTATATGTACTTGGTATGCTTTGTCGTAAATTAGTTGGTGGAATTTGAATAACTTGCTGTCCTGTTAATTTGATATCTAACCTTGATTAGTTGTTTGCTTCAATTTATAGGTAGCTAAGGAAAACAAGACTACTCTACCTTCTGCAGCCCTGTTCATCATCCGCTACCATTCATTCTACCGTAAGTTTTTGAAGCTTGTAACCTATATTAGATTTTCTGAGCCTATGCATTTCATGTTTTTAATTAGTAATATTGATAAATGCCCTGTATGCTTTGAAATTATGTGAAGATTATTAAGAAACTTGTTAAGTAATATTAACAAATTAGGTCTCTTTAAATGGAACCGGTACTAAAAGTTATATGAATTATACCGGGCAGAAAAATATTTGCATTACATATTTTGAAAAACTATAATTATAATAAAGATCAAAGTCGTGATGCACACTTGCATTAACGGAAAATGTCTAGACTACTACAACAGTGCAATTATTTTCAGAGAATAATAGAGATGTTTAGAGATACTTCAGAGTTCAGATGACATTTTATGCATTAGAAATTAATTAAATTAACTGATATTTTCTATTAGCTCTGCACAAGTTTGGTGCCTATCAACAGCTGATGAACGAGGAGGACAGGGAGAATCTCAAGTGGCTACATATATTTAAGTAAGTAACTATTTATTTTTCTTTTTCTGCTTATCTACTGACAGTAGATGCAGATAATTTATGTTATTTACTTTTTTTTGGCAGCAAATATGACCTTTATAGCAAGAGCAAAGTTAGAGTTGATGTTGAGAAGGTGAAGCCATACTACCTTTCACTCATTAAAAAGGTGAGATTGAATAATTTATTATATTTCTGGCAATACAATTTTACTCATCCTTTTTCACTGATTAATACAAAAGTTTACTTGAGGTTTATATTCTTTTACTTTTCTTATACATATTGCCATATTTGTTGCAGTATTTTCCTTCCAAGCTAAAGTGGTGAACTTTTTGGGTGGTGATTTGTTCAATTCTTTCATTACCCATATACATGATACAAATTTGCTGTAATTCATTTTAACAGAAGAATTCTTCTGTCAATAATGTAAGATTATTTCTGGAAGAATTTGGAAGGGGAAAAAAACCTTATTGTGCAGAATTCTCGTTATTTGTGTGTTCTCTAATTTCGAATAATAAACAGTAAGAGTTACTACCTCTCTGTTTCACTGAAAATTACTACCAAAAAGAGAGAGCAACTACCTCTATTGTTTTAGTAACTTCGATGTAACTTTTAAATGTACTTCCTGAGGGACTGTGGTTGTATCTGGTGTGATTATTTATAAGAGTCGGATGGCACTTCTCATGCCATCTTTTATTTCAAAAAAAAACTACCTCTATTTTTCACTGAAAATTACTACCAAAAAGAGGGAACAAGATATTGGTGACGATGAAGTGGAAATATAAGACCAACAAGAGATAGTACAGTAGCAAACTACCTTCAGCGCGGAAAATAGCCAAAAGGCTAATGAATAATTATAGTCGAATTATGAGGCTAACCCAAATTTCTAGATAACTCTAGTTTTTTCTGGATTTTCGGTATAATTCACGTAGTACTGTGAATATCTTTTACTCATCCACGGGCCATTATTTAATAGAGATATATAATTAAAACTAGTTCAAAATTAACATAAGAACATATGATTGTTTCCTATTACATTCATAAACCATATAATATAAGGTAAATAAGAGAAAATGTTGAAGAAACAATGACAAACAAACAAAGTCGATTATTTTTTGTCTAGGTAATTCAAAGGTAGTCTGCAGTCAAGGGCACGAAGGACCTAAATCCAGACCGACTTGCTCCTACTTACAGTAAATGAAAATATAATACCGAATGATTGGTTGAGATTAACTTGAGTGGATTGGTTGTGCACACTTGTATTTTTTAGTTTTTTTAAAAGGATGCTAATCCTACAAATTGAAAAATAATACACATGTTGATTACCTTTTTTTTATTTTGGGGATAAAAAAGGTTGAACTAACGATTTTAATCGGTGTTTTATTAATGGAAATCAATTTGATCAAGTGAATAATTGCAGAAATTTACAACATGGTTGCCTTTGAGCTTATTGAGTGATTGGGGTCACCCTTAAATCCTCTAAACAAGTAGCAAGTGTTTCTATGATCCAACGGTAAGTCTCCTTGGTAGTGAGAAAGAAATCAAGTTTATCCTGTTTGCACAGATAATTAGTATGATGTACATGAACAACAAAAAATGAAGCGAGAAGCAACGTTATCATCCGGTTATCCTCAATCAAGTAATCAGACACGTCACGATATTCTATAAACAACATTATATACTTCTGTATTTGGAATGCACTCGATTTTGTACCCTTCACAGAAAACATGCGCCCAAGCTTAATTTTCTCATACACGTTCCATGCCTCTAAAACTGCCACAATGAGTGAAACATGCTTAAATTCATGCGGGGTTGCATTCAGACGGGGGGCTAGCTAATGCTACCCCCAATTCTCAAAACCCCTCCTAAGGTTTGGTATGTTATTTCTTTAGCCCTCCTCCATAATTTGTAAAAATGCCCATTCTTTATTTGCACATATATGGAAGATAATGGACATGGATGGATTATAACATGACCCTAAAATATGTAGGATTATAACATGACCTAAAATATCAAGGGCCTAAATTTTTTCCCCGACCTAGGGTTTATGTCTTGCATACTAGGTTCGATGTGATGAGAAAAGGGTGAAGCGAGAAGACGTTTAAAGTCAAGAATTGAGACAAAAGGAGCTGTTGTTTGGCTGAGGAAGCAGGTAACAGTCGCCTGCCCAAAGTAGTAGTCGACCGCAACCATTAGAGGCTCTCTTTGTTTGGTCACGACTGCAATGCAGTCAACTGCTATTTGAGCAGTCGACCGCATCTCAGGCCAAAGCAGTTGGGAAAGAACTTTGAGGGATTGTTAGAGCCCAACTTGTTCTCCAAGATATATTGTACGACTCCTATCGCATGACATTCTCTTCGAGGTACATCAGACGGTGAAGGATCAAGACTACAACCCCGGATTTTTTCTAGATATCTATAAATCATTGTAACGCCCTCCACGAGAGGTAGTAATTCATCTGAGAGTTTTTTTTATTGTAAATAACAGAGTATCTTCTAGTGAGGTTTGCGAGATAGATAGGTTCTTGGTGAGTGTATTGTAACTCTTGTGTCATCTCTAGTTCAATAATATCTCGGTTAATTCTTCCCTGGATTCGGTTCGTCGAACTGGGACAAACTTGTGTGCTTTTGTGCTTGGTGTAGTCTATGTTGATTGGTTATTCATTGTGATCGGTTGTTACATAACTCAGCACCTAAAAACTTTTGCTGCTCTTGGTGAAGATGACAGAGCATAGTTTCATGAAGATAAAGCAATTTAATGGTAAGATCAACTTTAATCTCTGGAAAGTAGGCATGTATGACGTATTGGTTCAAGAGGGCTTGCATTTTTCCCTAGAAGGAGATACACAAAAGCCGGGTAGCATGACATAGGAGAAGTGGGATGAGATTTGATTGAAAGTGTTAGAGTGTAATTCGATTGTTATTGGCGAACGAAGTAAAGTGCAACTTCATTGAGGGAAAAAGCACGATGAGTCTCTAGGCGAGACACATAATTGACTATTCACGATCATCATTACTAGATCGATGCACTGGAAGAGAATATTGTTTTGTTTTGTATTGTAGGAATGTACCTCTCTTCACGATCATATAGTGGAATTCAATAAGGTGTTGTCCAAGTTGAAGGCGATAAACGCAGATGAACTCAATGAAGAGGATAAGGCTTTCAACTTGATATATTCACTGCCAGAATTGTACGGGCATTGATATCCACCATGTTATACGGTAAATCTGCCAAGGAGAAGCTCTCGGTGGCCGAAGTGATCAAGGGCTTGAAGAATGATGAACGTAGGATGGAAACTCAAAAATTAGGGTCAACTTCTTTGAGTTGCATGCCGGTGGAGGGAAATTCAATTGGAAGAGGTAGTGCGCGTAAGGGTGGGGCCGTTGCCACCATTTCAGAGGGATTGTGATAAGTCGTTGAATCAGAAGGGTGACAATATAGTCAGTGCCACTGAATCAGGTGATAACTTAGACCGTCCTCTTGTTTCATGTTCTAAATATTTAGATTCTGGCTGGTTCCTTATTTCGAGTGGTTCTTATCATATTTGCTCCAAGAAGGAAATATTTTCTATTGACATATCTACAACATGTCATTATGTAAGGATGGGGAGTGGTGAGAATTGTGATGTGATGGGTGAGGGAATAGTTGAGTTGGAGATGCCAGATGGGAAGGGGTTCACAATGGAGAAGGTCATGCATGTTTCTTTGTTGAAGCGTAACCTAATATCATTGGGAACTCTGGAAGCATGGGGTTGCAGGTACACAGGTCAATTTGGAGTTCTGTCAGCTTGGAAAGGTCATCGTAAGGTGATGTGGGGAAGGACGGGTGTTCAGCACAACCTTTATAAGCTTTGTAGGGACGTGAAGACTCGATCGAGTGTTTAAGAGCTTATCATCCTAAAGCATCTAGTTCGCGACAACTAAAATCACTGAAGCGAGATCGCGATGTTCAAATAACATTGAAAGGTGGAGGATGCCTCGAGGTAGGTAAAGTTCTTGTAGAGGACGACATCTCTGCGTTGACACCTACTGGGGTAAGCCCTTGAGGGGCATATGATTGGGTAAATAACAGGTGGAGGTAAATTCAACTAGCAAAAGAAGTCACAGAATCGTGTTGTTTACACGAAGAGAAAGGGAAGAGTCTAGAAGCAATAAGTTACACAGGTGTAGAAGCAGGTGTATGCAATCCAAGGATGAAATTGTTAGGGCTTATGTATTCATACTAGGTTCGATGTGAAGAGAAAAGGGCGAAGCGAGAACAGGTTCAAATCATAGAATGGAGACAGAAGGAGCTTTTGTTTGGTGTTGAACAGTAAAAATGGATCTCTGAAAATCCAAATGCAACTCACCAATGAACGACCTCTACAATAGTCCCCTATGACTAGTCTTCGTCATCTCGACATGTGCAGCACCCGAAAACCCCCTACCTACTCCATGCATATCACAGTATCTCAAAAAAATATTCTCCACACCCGGCGACAGCAATGGAATATTCCACTCCCCAATTGATTTCGTTTTAGATCGCAATGTACAGTCCTCCATTCTTTCTAATGCAACCAACCTCAAGAGGTCACCAGAATCCAGCAATCAAGTGCTATGCTCACAGTCTCATCAGCCAGGTCGGATTAACCAATTGACCTCTCGTACCCTCTATCACGCGCATACCATGGGCATCTCAGGAGAATATTCTCCACACTTGGCGACAGCAATGGAATATTCCGCTCACCAACTAATTTTGGTTCAGATCGCGAGGTACACTCCTCTATTCTCGCTAATGTAACCAACTTCGTGAGGTCGACAGAATGTAGCAATTGAGCACTCTGCTTACAGTCTCGTTAGGTAGTCAAAATCGACCAGCCGACCTCCCATATCCCCTGACAGCGACTAGACAAGGAACAACCTCCCAACTATTCTCATATCTAGGAGAACGTGTTTATGTGGCAGCACCATGTGTTCCAAGCCAAAACGTGATCTCCAAGTCTACTATCGTTACAAATAACCCCTTTATCGGCACTAACATATATATATATATATATATATATATATATATATATAGAGAGAGAGAGAGAGAGAGAGAGAGAGAGAGAGAGAGAGAGAGAGAGAGAGAGAGAGAGAGAAATATGCAAGCTAATGTCAAAACTCTGACAAATTCTCAAGCAATTTCAAGCTATTCCCGATGATCGAAAACTCTCCCTCAAGGTATAAACTCTAAACCCCAAGACCCCCCCCCTGCGGGCATCTCTTTGGGGGCAGGACTAAGATCTTGAACATCCCAAGATGTGTTTCGGCTAGTGGGGCCATGGCCACGCAGCCTTAGGTTCAGAGCACGCATCGACAACAAAGTGATATCCAACCACTACCAAGATGAACCCCAGGCTGTTACAGTTCCTAGTCGGCAAATGGGTCATAATGGACTGATTCCCCTTATAATGTATCACTTAGTGTAACACCCCAATCTACAGTGGGCCTGGCCCTGGAAGCCACCGACATCGAGGTAATTGGCTTCTATGGCTGTCAACCAATCTCATTGCCATTGGCTCCGACCATTGGTCGTTGTAATGCCAAATATATGGGTGATTCCTTGACATCACATAATATGGGTGGTTCCCTTACAATCATTTGAACAATCAAATATGTAACGATCATATCCATGACGGTGGCCTCTTTATAGTCAAGAATAACCAGTCTCAGTACCTTTCCACCAAATAGGGCTCGATCACCAAGATCGGTCGCACCCACAGTCCAAAGCCAAATGGACCAAAACCTACCCTTCATATACATGGACTGGTCTCCTTTGATACCAACAATATCCTCCCCAATATATCCCGGGAACCACTATCATACCTACCACCATAGAGGGTGTCAGTCCCCAGCGACCACTCCTAAAGTCCAAGGCCAAATAGCTCAAATCCTACCACTACAGAGGTATCTAGTAAGATCACTGAACCTCATATTTTACCCCATCTGCAGTCACACTTCGCTCCCTGAAGAGCCTCTTCTTGTAAACCATTCTTGGGAGTGGTTGCCAATCCCCAAACAAACAATATGATGCTCATGACCCACACGAGCTAAACCTGTGAACGCCTTAATAAATACAACAATAACCCACCTTTAAACTTTGCACACTCGGACTCTCAAGCACATATACGTAGAACTGCCCTTGTTGTATCCGACCTCTAAGATTAGAGTGCTTGTGATCCTTTCATACCTTATTTGGACCTTTACTTGTAGGTCGCTCCAAATAAGCTCGCCAAGACCCCAATATCAGGGTAGTCAAGATATATGCTTATAAACTCTCTCTCTCGCTCACACAGAGTTTCCTACCATTAGATATGTCAGTAGGCAACAACTCCGAAGACCTTCCCTCTGAAAGTCTGAACCACCTCGATGCTTCACGTCCTCTATTTCTTCCTTTCCCTCCTCATGCTCATGGACCAAACCAGAAAGAAAAATCAGACGATGAAGATGAAGATAAAAAGGCAGATAAGAGAATCAAGATTGTTAAAGAAAGAGATGGGTTATCACCTCCTGATTTTACAGAGCTTCTCTCTCCTCACCCTCTCCAAAACCACTTCTCTCTCCCTTTCCTTCTCCATCTGAACCCTACCCTGGCCTTTCACTCCTTCTCCGTGAGCTTCCAAAACCCATCTTCTCCTCCTTCACCCATTCTTCCTTCCACTATGAACCTTCTCTCAGCTCTCTTCCCCACTCCTCCAATCCTCCACCTTCTTCGTCTACTTCCTTCTTAACCCTTCTATGAGAGAGGCTAGCATGAAAGATAGAGGGAGGGCACGAGCTTGGGTACCGCGAGTGCACAGCAGCGATGACGAGCGGTGCCATCCACGCAGCAGGCACGTTCACAGGGAGCGGTCTACGCTGAGGCACCACGAAGTGCGT
This sequence comes from Hemerocallis citrina, assembly GCA_017893485.1. Taxonomy (NCBI): domain Eukaryota; kingdom Viridiplantae; phylum Streptophyta; class Magnoliopsida; order Asparagales; family Asphodelaceae; genus Hemerocallis; species Hemerocallis citrina. The sequence goes on along the minus strand of CM030368.1, from coordinate 182,683,927 downwards.
AAGGAGGTGGGGAGGTCCTCTCCGTTGGCACCACCGTTACATCCCCTTTTCAGGGGAGAGGAAGCGGTGGTCAACGACATGTGAGATCCAGAACGTCGCATAAGAATGCTTCAAAATCCAATGCCTCACCACGGAATGACAACCACGTGAGAAGCTCCCCGAACAAGCATTTCCATCGTCCTACACAGTATCACTGCTCATCTTCACCTCAACAACCCCATCACAGTAACATTAGTCCTGATCTGGCAATGCATAGGTCCCCTGTAACAATGACTTCGCCGTCCAACTTCACTGAGGAAGAACTCATTGCTGTGCTGATTGAAAAGTGATGTAAGGGAAAGGAGCAGGCTGAGCAGTAGGACGATGGTGGGGAACCATGGCAGGTGTACCAATCTAGGTCATCCAAGAAGCAAGCGCTGTTAAGATCCAAGAGTTCGAATATGACATGCCCCTTGTGCGACGATCTGCATCGTAAAGACGACTGTCCAATCAGGATCTTCGTGTGCTTTGAATGCAAGGAATCGGGACATCGTGTCCTGGACTGCACCGTGCGAGGAGGTAAGAGGAGGTCCCAGAGAGTGGCGAAAGACATGAAGCAGACGAGTAAGAAGCGTGAGTCTGTTCACGCTATTGTCACCATTAATGGTAAGATGAGGGCATCGGAGGAAACACTTAAGACAACTCTTGGGGTTATCAGGGCAGTTCATGGCTAGCCGTCGACAGAGGAGATCGTCTTGGGGATGTGTTGCCTCTCAGACTCTTTCAACCAAAAGAGGTGGGAGTTAAACAAAGTAAAGGATTTTTGGGTGGCCGAATTCCCGACGTGCGAGGGAGTAGCAGTGTTGGCACATAGGGATTGCATCAAGATCATCGGAGGTAGGTTCGGAATCTCTATAAAGCCATAGACGGGAAGCGAAAGGGCGGTCGAACAAGAAATGGTCACCAAAACTTGGATAAGACTCATGGGCTTTCTGTTGCACTGTTGGGAATTAGGGGGTTTCCAAGACCTTATCAGAAAGTTCGGGGTGGTTTTGGAGGTGGACAAGCTCCCGGAGAAGCGTAAATGGGGTTTTGCGAGGGTTAGAATCGATTGTATTGGGCTACAAAGTATTTCGAGGATCATCAAAGCTATGGTGGAGAACTTGTGCTTCGTGGTCGAGGTTACCATCGAGGATGAAGAGCAGCAAGTCATGACGGTGGGAGAGGGCTCAAAAAAACCGGTGGCCAAATAGCTCTTCAACGATGCTGACGGAGCGCCATCGGAGAGAAGTGCGCTGTAAATGACAGGGAGGGAGGAAGAAGAAAGGCGGCTCATTGGGGGTGAACCGGTTCTTACTTTGAACTCAGTTTAGTGTGTGGGTTTCAAGCCGTTCATCAACTACGAGCGCAAAATAGGAGGCGATCAAACGAGTGAGGAATTCTCCTTTGGGAAATCCACCAAAATTCTGCAAAGAGAAGTGGGGCCCAACGCTGTGCTAGCTCGGCGTCAATTGACATTAGCCAGTGTACCTTTTGACAGCTTGGGGGAATGGGGTTCACGCCATGGTGTCGGTAGCCCTATGCGTAAGGTTGGGCCCACTACTTAAGAAACGGCACATGTACCAGGTAAAGACCAGGTTGCTGGAGCGGGGCTCCAGGGCATGGATGGGGAGCTTGGCGCGAAAATTCAAATTCAATCGCCTTTTTTAAAGAAGTCACAAGTCCACTTGGGCCTTAGCAATGCTCACATGGGCTAGGAGAATTGAAGGAAATGAATGGGCCTTTGCTCTTGCAATCTGCTACTTTGGAACAAAATGAGGGTGGGCCTTTGCTGAAGAGGTCTGCTGCTCTAAAATTAAATGAGGATGGGGTTCCGGTTCATTCAGATAATGCTATAGGGAGAGGGGGAGGGAGGTTAACTTGGGACAAAAGTCAAATTATTCAAGATGAAGTTGACAGCGATGAAGGGAAAAAGATCGAAGCACTGCTAAAAAAAGAGGTGGAGAAGAGGGTTCAAAGAGAAGTCAAAAAGAGGGTTAAGGAAATGTTAGGGAACTGGGCCACAGAAAAAAGGGGAATGTCCAATAGGTCATCGGGTTCAGATAGTGAATCCCTGGGATTGGAGGAGCCAGAGACAGGGGAAATGGTGGGGAAGGAGATTGCTATTCAGGAATCTCCGAAGGTTGATAAGAAATAGAAGAAAAAAGAAAGGTCTAGGGAGGGCTTCAGACGGAGTGATAGACAGCGCAGCAAGGGGGACAAACCAATGACCGTGAAGGAGATTTACCAAAGGGTGGGAAAGCGGAAAAGCTATGAAAATCTGGCAGGTACACACTCACCCATATCTATTTTTGGTTCAATTCTCGATTTTCTATTAATCAAATTAGCAAGTGCCTATGGGATTAATTTCCATACATGTCATGATACACACACGAACATTATTGAGGTCATTCGGAGTAGGAAATTGGACAATATTTATTTTTAAGGTCCATAGGGGGTTAAACGGGGAAGTGGAACATGACTGTGTTTCTCAAACTTGATTGAGTTGGAGTCAACTCATGGGGGGGTGGAGTCAACTCAGGGGGGGGGGGCTCACTGTTAAGTTTAACGTTATATTTTGGAACATTGGAGGGCTTGGCAAAGCGGCCAAGCGTAGGATGGTGGGGAAGTTATTAGAAACAACAACATTGATGTGGTCTGCCTGGAAGAGACAAATGTGTCTCAACCAACAGACAGGTTGCTCAGGGATTTCAACCTTAGCCACATTAAAGAATGGAGGGTCAGGGACGCTATTGGAGCGTCAAGGGGGATTATGGTTGGGGTTAATACCAGTAATTTTGACTTACTGGATGATTGGGTGGGTAGATTTACTGTATCAATTGTGATACAGAGGAGGAGGGACGGCTGGCAACAGGTCATCACGGCGGTGTATGGTCTAAATGTCAGAAGCCAGAGACAGGAACTATGAGATGAATTACATAGCATCAGGGGCAAATGGAGCCTGCCATGGGTGCTAGGAGGTGATTTTAATATCGCCAGACACACACACGAGAGAAGAGGAGGGATGGGTAATGACTGCGACAGTTTCAAGTTCAACCAAGTCATTTCAAATTTGAGCTTGATTTAAATTCCAGTCAATGATCGTAACTTTACTTGGTCTAATTGAAGGAGGGAACCGATTCTTGCAAAGTTGGACCGGGTTTTGGGTTTCTACGAACTGGGAGACTAAATTCCCAGGGGCGACGACACGATCTTGCATTAGAAACACATCGGATCAAATACCAATCATCATTAGTACGAGAGAAGAGGGAAGGCGGCACTTTAAAATCTTCAGATTCGAAAAAATGTGGTTAACCAACAAAGAATGCCATGTGTTGGTTAAGAACAGCTGGGAAGAGCAGATTTCCCAGGCGGATCCGGTCATAAGGCTAGTTAGAAAATTGGGTAGACTACGTAGAAGGCTCAAAATTTGGAATCGAGTTACCTTTGGAATGTACTACAACGGTAGGAGTCCACTTTGAAGGAGATTGAGGAATTGGAAAAGAAAGAGGAAATGGATGGTCTGGATGACAACCAATTCGAAAGACTAGCGGTCTGTAGGCAGGAGATATTGGAGATTTATAACAGGAAAGAAATCATGTGACGACAAAGGTCAAGGATCAATTGGCTGTCGGAAGGGGATGCTAACACTAAATTCTTCCACAAAATTGTAAGCATGCGTCGTAGGAACAATTTCATTCATTCCTTGGATATTGACAGAAACAGGATTTCTGACAGGCGCCAGATTGAAATGCACATCCATGAGAATTTCAAAGAGCAATTTGGGAAAAACAGAGAGAGTATGTGTCAGGCCGCGGAAGAGCTTTGGGAACCACTTCTGCCAGAAATACAGGAACGCGTAACAGCTCTGCAAGTCTCATTCACAATGGAGGAAGTCATGCTGGCGATATGGGGTCATGGCCACGATAAGGCTCCAAGACCAGATGGTTTTCCGGTCTTCTTCTATAAGGAATTTTGGGAGGTTCTCAAGCAGGATATCATGGATGTCATGAACACGTATTATCAGGGGACGCTAGACATGGGTAGGTTGAATTATGCCAATGTGTTTCTTATCCCAAAGAAGAAGGAGGCCACAGGGATAGGGGACTTCAGACCTATCAGTTTGATCAACTGCTCGGTAAAAATCATAACAAAGACACTAGCTAATAGGCTCAGAGCACTGATAGGGGACATCATAGAGGACTATCAGACAGGGTTTATTGTGGGTAGGGACATTCCAGAGGGGGTGGCATTGATTCATGAGGTGATACAAGATTGTAAGAGACGTAACAAACCGGGGTTTATGCTTAAGCTAAACTTCGAGATGGCTTATGACAAAGTGGAGTGGAAATTCTTGCTGGAGATTCTTGGTAGGCGAGGGTTTAGGGACAGGTGGATCGGTTGGATCGAGAACTGACTTAGAACGGCCAAGATTATGGTACTTGTTAATGGGAAGCCAGGTAAAGAAATAAGGTGTAGGCAAGGCCTTCGACAGGGGGATCCATGGTCACCATTGCTTTTCACAATCGTGGCAGATGAGTTACATAAGATGCTTCAGTTGTATAGAGAGAACAGCCTTATTAAGGGGTTGGGTATGAGGAGGGGGTTTCCGCAGTGATGAACGTCCAATATGCAGACGATACATAGATTTTTGGAGAGTGCGACATTACCCAGGCTAAACATCTGAAGTGGGGCCTTTATCTGTTTGAAGATTGGACAGGGTTGAAAGTCAACTTCCATAAAAGCACCATAACCCTATTGGGGGAGACTGGGGAGGCAGGGAGTGCAGTTGCAAACATTCTAAACTGCAAGATTAAAGATTTGCCTATTAAATATTTGGGACTACCTATTGCTGCTACAAAACCTAGAAAGGTGGATTGGAACGACCTTATTGAGAGAATAGCCCTTAGGCTGGAGGGATGGAAGGGTAAGATGCTGTCATTCGGAGGCAGGCTTGTGCTGCTCAATTCAATCATTAGCGCTATCCCTTTATACTTCTTATCATTCTTCGAGATTCCGGTCTGGGTTATCAAAAATATTGACAGGCTCAGAAGACGATTTCTTTGGCACGGATCGGGTTCCGATGGAAAAGGGTACTTTTTAGTAAAATGGGAGGTGGTCTGTAGACAAAAAGAATTTGGTGGGTTGGGGGTTTTAAATCTCCGACAAATGAATCAAGTCCTACTGGGTAAATAGTGGTGGAAGCTTAAAGTTAAGGCAAAGGCTAAATGGGTGACTCTCATAGACAAAGCATACTTCAGGGAAGGCTGCAAGCATAAGAAACCAAAGAATCTAGCGTCTATGTCCGGGTTCTGGCAGGGGGTTCTGCATAGCAGGGAAATATTTCTAGCGGGGCGACATTCGCGATTGGAAATGGCAAATCTATCTGCTTCTGGAAAGATAGGTGGTGCGGTCTCATTCCGATGAAAAGGAGATTCCCAGAGATCTATAAAAGGGCAACGGATAAAAACGATTAGGTAGCCAGAAACTGGAGAAACGAAAAATTGAGGCTGAGAATTACAGGCAGACTCAACACGAGAGAGAGAAGGCAAAAGGAGGAACTAATCCTTTTTACAGGATTGGAAGCCGGCGGAAGAGGACAGCGAAGACAAGGTTTTCGGGGTTGGAGGGAAGGAAGGGAGATACTCAGTAAAAGCCACCTACGAGTGGTTGAATGATGGAGGTGTGCGAACACAGGATCCGATTTGGAGGGTTAAAGTTCCACTGAAGGTCAAAGTCTTCAATTGGCTGGCTAGTAGAAAAGTAATTCTTACTCGGAACAACTTGGCCAAGCGAAAGTGGCAGGGGGCAGGTATATGCGTTATGTGCCGAATGGAGTGCAAGACTGTAGATCACCTACTACTACAGTGCTAGTATGCTAGGCAAATATGGGGGGGGACCTTCTAGTCAGGTTACGCATTGGTGGGCAGGCTCCGGAGACGATTAACGACGTCGGGGGGGGGGGGGGACATCAATGTTCGTAAGGACCAAATAGCCATATGGGATATCGGGGTAGCGGCGATTTGTTGGGGAATTTGGTTAGAAAGGAATAATAGAATTTTCATACCAACGCACAGACACATCATGCATCACCAACTATTATTCAATATTATTGCTAATATTAAATTTTGATCCAAAACGGCAGGTGATGAAACGACAAAGAAGATTAAAGATCTGTATGCAGACAACGGTACTTCGAACTACGAGGCTGACTCACAGGAGGAAGGGGGGACACCGGCTGGGGAGTGATTAGCGGAGGAGGTGGAGGATTTTGCAACTTTTTGGGAATGTTCCGGTGATTGGAACTTTTTGTTTCACCTGTAATTAACTCATTTTTTAGGTAGGGGACTCATGTATATGGGATGGGTGCTCTCTTTTTTATCGGGGGATGAGTATCATGGCCCACTGTTGGAACGCATGAATATCATCGTCTCTGTTTAGTTGTATGTCTTATTAAAATTTCTTTAATGAAGCGCAGGGACTAGTGCCCACTATTTTCAATAAAAGAAAAAAGCCAGATAAGAGAGCGGAAAGAGGAGCCCAATCTCAGCCTTAAACAACAGGGTAAAGTAATAACTCAAAATACACTATATATCTTCTTTTATGATCTCCATCTTCGTCGAAAACCCTTTTCTTTTTCAGATTTGACAAAGAAAGTTTGAGAAAGCTTGACTTTTATTCTTTTTCTATTTTTCATTATTCTAATTATTTGATTATTTCTTTGTTCTAGGATGTGGGTGATGTGTTCTTATTGATGCTTTTTAGTGGTGGAACGTAACTGAGTAGCATGATACGAAGAGAGGATTCAGTGTTCTTTTAAGGATTCAAACATGAAACTTTAGGTTGCGTCAAAGTGTTCCCACCGTAATTACCAAAATGTTTTTGGGTACTCAAAATCTCAGTTCTTTGGGTCTTAATTTGAAATGAACTCGAACGAATTCTACACTTGGGTTTGATTTTTTTACTGCACTTTGATCCTTTGGGTCTTAATTTGGGATGAGTCTTGAATAGGTTCTAGACTTGGTTTTGGGTTTCATCTGTTTAACTATTGCTTATAACTGAGAAAACAACCATCCTTCAACTCAGGAGGTTAGCTTGTTCACTTAATGATGATATCATGCTCAAATTTAGAATCAACGGTAAATATTCATTTGGATAGTGATATGGCTAAAAATAGGATTAAATCGGAACCATCCAAATCGGGTACGAATCTTAAAGTTCAGGAGTAAAATGGTAATTTCACCTACAAACGGGTCTGAAATGGGAACTGAGACTTTCTCCAAAAAACTCAATAACCCATAAACGGATCCATCTTAATGGGTACGGGTCCCAACCTGTAAGAAACTCAGTCCAACTGGATAGGAGATGATCCAGATTTATGATTATCCTTAATCAGCAGTCTTAACCACTTCTATCCATTTACATCGGGAAGTAGGGATTTAATATTATCCTGAAACTGATTCCTAAGGCGGCTCTAAATATCCCCCACCGCCCACTGTTACCAGGTAATCAATCTTTTGCCAATTAAAGCTCTTTCTTAATCATCCAGATTACTAACAAGAGCGTCGGAGGGTGCGTCGCCGGAATCAACCCCGGTGTCTCGCACTTTTTGCAGGTCAACGGCGAGAGGATCTCGGTCGAACTCCGGTGTAGTCGTTCAGGTTTGACTATTCAACTTTCCTCGAATCCACAAATCTATCTGTTTGTCCCTACATCGATTTCAGCGGCAACAGATTGGCGCCGTCTGTGGGAACCACGAATAGCGGTCCAACTTCTTCCACCGGTCAATACCACCTCCAGTTATGCCACCGAGGAAAATAAGATCCAGATGGTCCAACCGGGGACCCACTCCCATTCCTCCTCAACAACAACAACTGGGGGCTCACCTCCAACCCGTCCAGCAACAGGAACAGCTCCCTCCTCAACCTGATCTGCCGCTGCAGCAGGAGCAGCCTCCTCTCCAAAAATCTTCAACCCCAGCAGACTCTACTCGGGCCCTAAAACGCTGGTATAGGGACCTCTCGTCCTCATCCTCAGAAGCAACCTCTTCACCGCGACTACATCTCGGTACATAACCCTTCTACCGACTCCATAGCATCCCATAACCATCGGCCTTCAGATGATCTCCGCAACATCATAATCAATCGGCAGAAAAAGGAAGGCCTTCACCATCATTTGGATGAGAGGCAAGCCCGAGAGGGAGCCTCCCGCTCAGAACGTCCAAATGCGCGATCTCCTCATCGCCGCGACCGCAGGAGGTCCCCTCTTCATAGGAAGCGGAGGGAGTCCCCCGAGTACCGTCGAAGAGGGCACCGTTCTCCCGCTAGTCGACAATCCCAGAGGAACCAGAAAGGACCCATCACCCGGGCAGAATTCCAAGAGTTCCAAGCTACAGTCTTGCGGGCCCTCAATGTCCTGCTAAACAACAATAATAATATTCAGAGGGTTCCCACTCCTAAGCCGGTTCGAAGCCCTTGCCATCGGTCCCTAAGTCCTCCTCAAGCTCCGAGCCACCGCCATCACATCCCTAGTCCTCACCAGTTTCCGAGCTACAGTCGTCATAGCCCACGTTCCCCTTCATACGAAGACGAGTCCAGGGGCTCACCTGGATATCGTCGAAGGGACGATGCTGTCTACCACCGTCTCCACGAGATGGAGAGGTGCCTCGGCTAACTCGATAGGAACGAGGAGCTATGAGGGAGGACCCTCCGTCCAAGCAGACCTCCATTCTTCCGAACCATCATGGAGGCCCCCGTTCCAGCAATTATCAAGCCCCCGCAGTTCGAGACATACACGGGTGAATCAGACCCCATGGATCACATCGAGAGTTTCAAAACTCACATGATGATCCATCAGGCCTCCGATGCCCTCCTATGCAAGACTTTTCCAGCCACTCTCAAAGGCCCGGCTCGGGAATGGTACTCCCGCCTCGCCCCGTCCTCTATCTTCTCTTTCGAACAGTTCGAGACCCTCTTCATAACCCACTTTGGAGCAGCCGCCGCTCCGAAAAAACGAGTATTTCACTACTCTTCCTTAATCAGAAGAAGGGCGAGAAACTGAAGGACTATGTCAAGTGGTTTACCGCGGAAGCCAGGTCTATCGCCTCCCTCGGTCAATCGGTCGCTGCAGCCGCCTTCCAGTCCAATGTCCTCAACTCGAACCTCCGGTCCTCCCTAGCCAAAAAGCCCCCACGAGACTTCTCTGACCTTCTTCTCAGAAGCGAGAAGTACATCCGAGCGGAGGAAGCTGAACATCGCCCCACATTCGAGGGATCCTCTTCTGAAAATAAGAGGAAGGCCGCTGAAAACGAGGGAGCTAAGAAGATCCAAAAGAAAAACGAGGGTCAGCGTCGTCCACCTCCCAGATTTGAGAAATTCACCCCTCTCAACGCTAATGTCTCAACCATTATAATGGAGGTAGAGAAAGAAGGGATTCTACCTCTTGCCCCAAAGATGAATACTCCTGAAAAGAAAAGGGATAAGGAGAAGTGGTGCCGCTACCATCGAGACCACGGCCATGACACCAATGACTGTCGGGCTCTGAAAAATGAGATCGAAGCCCTTATTCAGATAGGACAGCTCGCCAAGTTTGTAAGAAAGGACCGGGTCGATCCTGCTCCACCCCCCAGGGGGCTAACAAGCTGCCCAAGAGAAGCGAGGAGAATCCCGACTTCAAGGAAGAGCGCATCTTGCACCTCATCCATGGAGGTCCAATGGGGGGAACCTCTAACTCCTCCCGAAAGGCCTTCATTAGGGAAGTCAATGCGGTGCACAGCCTACCCCCTCCCAAAGGTCTTGGAGTCTCAGTTACTTTCTCGAATGAAGATCTAGAGGGTGTCCGAACCCCCCACTGTGATGCACTGGTGATCAACCTCCATATGGCTAACTTCAAGGTAGATAGGATTCTAGTGGATAATGGCAGTTCTGTCAACATCCTCTTCCTAGAGGCCTTCCGAGGGCCCAAATTATCATGGGATAGGCTCAAACCCGCCGGCTATACTCTCCATGGGTACACGAGAGTGCCAGTGACGATCGAATGTGTTATAACCCTCAACGTAACCGCTGGAAAAACTCCTACTAGCCGAACGAAGCCAATGGACTTCATGGTTGTTGACGTCCCAGCCGCCTATAATGTGATCCTAGGTCGACCAGGCCTAGCTGCTCTAGAAGCCGTCCTATCAGCTTACCATCTAAAAATGAAGTTTCCCACCAAGGCAGGCGTAAGAGAAGTAAGGGGGAGTCAAGAAACGGCCCGCAAATGTTATATGACCTCGACTGGAGGACCCGTCCTCTCCCTCGAGACCCTTGAAATTCCCCAGGGGAACACCCAACCAATGTCGGAACCGGTAGACGAGCTCGAGGAAGTGCTCTTCTCGGAAGAAACCCGCAAATTCCTCATCAGCAAAACCCTCCCTTCTGCCCTCTGCTCCGATATAGTCCAGTGCATAAAGAAGAACCGGGACCTCTTCGCATGGACAGCTGTTGACATGCCGGGGATTTCCGAAGAGCTCCTCGTTCACCATCTAAGTGTCTCTCCGGGGTCCAAACCGGTCCAGCAGAAGAGGCGTAAGTTTGCCCCCGAACGCCAGCAAGCTATAAAGGAGGAGGTGGAGAAGCTTCTCAAAGCCCGGTTCATACAAGAGGTCAACTATCCATAGTGGCTCTCCAACGTTGTGATGGTCAAAAAGGCCAATGGAAGTTGGAGGATTTCCTTGGACTTCACAAATTTGAACAAGGCATGCCCCAAGGATCCTTTCCTACTCCCCAGCATCGACACCTTGATCGACGCCACTTCGGGCCATGAGCTGCTGAGCTTTATGGATGCCTTCTTCGGATACAACCAAATCCGAATGTTCCCCCCAGATATCCCAAAAACGTCCTTCGTCACAGATCAAGGTCTATACTGCCATAGAGTGATGCCCTTCGGGCTTAAAAATGCCGATGCCACCTACCAATGCCTCGTCAATAAGGTCTTCAAAAATCAGATCGTTAATAAGGCCTCGACGTAACCGCTGAAAAATTCCTGGGCTTTATGGTCAGTCAAAAGGGGATTGAAGCCAACCCTGAGAAGATAAAAGCCATACTCAATATGGCTCCTCCTACAAATGTAAAAGAAGTGCAAAAGCTTACAGGACGCTTCGCGACTATAGGGCGCTTCCTCTCCAAGTCCGGAGAAAAGTGCCTCCCCTTCTTCAATGCCCTCAGAGGGGCTAAGGGCTTCGAGTGGGGCCAGCAGTAGCAAGAGTCGTTCGACCAACTCAAAACCTACTTGGTCAACCCCACACTCCTCAGCAAGCCTACACCCGGGGAAACCCTCTACCACTACCTCGCTGCCTCCGAACAAACCTTCAGTGTTGTCCTAGTGAGGGAAGAAGACAAGGCACAAAAGCCTATCTATTATGTGAGCAAGGTCCTTAGAGATGCCGAGCTCTGCTATTCGAGGTTAGAAAAGATAGCCTACGCTTTGGTTATGGCAGCCCGGAAGCTTCAACCCTATTTTCAATCTCATTCAGTGGTCGTCCTTACCGACCAGCCGCTCAAGTAAGTCCTGTATAAACCCGAGACCTCCGGACATCTAATGAAGTGGTCAATTAAGCTAAGTCAACACGACATATCTTATCAGCCTCGAACTGCTATCATGGCTCAAGCCCTAGCCGAGTTTATAGTGGAAAGCACAATCCAAGAAGTCAATCAAGCGACAAACGGGCCACCCATCTGGACGGTGTATGTAGATGGGTCTTCTTGTGCTGAAGGGAGCAGAGCCGGGGTTATTCTGGCAGGCCCAGATGACTTCGTTCTCCAATACTCCCTCCGCATCAATTTCAAGGCTTCCAACAATGAAGCTGAGTACGAAGCCCTAATAGCAGGCCTGGGCATGGCTCGCAAGGCAGGAGCGCAGTGTGTCTGAATATCAGTGACTCTCAGCTCGTGGTGAATCAGATCTTGGGAGAATACGAGGCACGAGATGACCGAATGGCCAAGTACCTAGCCAAGGTCAAAAGTCTCATGGCTTCGTTTAAAGAAGCGCAACTCCAGCGGATCCCTAGAGAGGAGAATGCCCAAGCAGATGCCCTCTCAAAACTAGACTCCTCCTCCCTCTAAGGACTCGAACAGACCGTCTTGATTGAAGTTTTACTAAGGCCCAGCATCGAAGAAGAAGCCCCCGACTTGATGGAGTTGCTACCTGTCTAACTCAAAGATAACTGGATGAGGCCTTTAGTTGAGTTTCTCGGAGATGGGATCCTTCCCCAAGATCCTAAAGAAGCTCGCCGAATCTGAACGAGAGCAGAGCGGTACACCCTCATGGAGGGAGTCTTGTACAAACGCTCCTACACCCAAGTAGATGGTCGACCCTACTTGAGATGTCTCTCTCCAGAAGAAGCCTTGTATGCCTTGAAAGAACTCCACGAAGGGATAGGCGGTGCCCATTCGGGATCAAGGTCCCTCGCCAGAAAAGTCTTGAACTACAGGTACTTCTGGCCTACCCTACTTCGGGATGCCGAGCATCATCTCCGGTAATGCATCTCCTGTCCGCAATTCTCTACTATCTGCTGCCTACTGCAAGCCCAACTCACATCTCTCTCAAGTCCGATTTCCTTCGCAATGTGGGGAATGGACCTGCTAGGTCCGTTCCCACCAGCACCGGGCCAGCTCAAGTTCCTACTCGTGGTGATCGATTATTTCTCCAAGTGGATCGAATCCGAACCGCTAGCAACTATTACAGAGAACAGAGTTCAATAGTTCTTCTGGAAGAATGTGATCTGCAGGTTCGGCATACCTTGAGTCCTGGTGACTGATAACGGAACACAATTTGCGGGGGCAACATTCCGATCCTTTTGTGAAGACCTCGGCATTCAGCAACGGTTCTCCTCTGTCTCCCACCCTCAATCCGATGGCCAAGTAGAAAACGCCAACATGCAAATTCTCTCGGGCATCAAGAAGAGACTAAACAAGTCGGCTAAAGGATTGTGGGCAGCGCAGCTTCCTAATGTACTGTGAAACTACCGCACTACAAAGAGAATGCCCACAGGAGAGTCGCCCTTCAACCTCACCTACGGTTCCGAGGCCGTAATCCCCTTAGAAGTTGGGTTGCCATCCCCTTGCCTAATGGCATATAATGAAGAGTAGAACGCTAGAGATCTCCGAGCCAGTCTGGACCTTATCGATGAACTCTGCGAAAGAGCTTCGATTCACCTAGAGAATTATCGAAGAAGAATCGAGCAGTCCTACAACAGAAGGGTTCATCCCACAGATCTTAAGGAAGGGGAGTTAGTCCTCAGAAAGCTAGTCGTCTCGTTCCCCAGTCAAAAGAGCAAGCTAGCCCCGAATTGGGAAGGACCATATAAGGTCTCCAGGGTAGTTCGTCCAAGAGCATATCGTCTTGAAGACCTCGAAGGTAGGGAGATACCAAGAACATGGAACGCCGACCATTTACTAAAGTACCAAAAGGGTGTTTGAATGCCTCTCCAAGTACCATCAATTGCTAGGCTATCCTATTTGTTTCTCTTTTTTATTCTCCTATTGTAATAACGGCCCGCAACTTTAGAAGCGGCCGATTAGCAATACTTAATAAAGAGTCTTCTCTTTGAACAATACTTCTTTGGTGCTCAGCTTACCTCTGTATAAAACCATGTTTGTAACCTCTAAAACGACGTGTTCAGAGTCCAAAACTTGGCTCGATATCGCTTCGAATAGATCGCTCTTAAGCAAGGTAGAAGTGGTTTGCCATTCGGAACTGCTCCCACAACCACTAAACCACTCTTAAAACGACGTGTTCGGAGTCCAAAACTTCGCTCGATTTCGCTTCGAATAACTTGCTCTTAAGCGAGGTAGAAGTGGTACGCTATTCGGAACTGCTCCCACAACCGTTGAACCACTCTTAAAAAGACGTGTTCAGAGTCCAATACTTGGCTCGATTTCGCTTCGAATAGCTCACTTTTAAGCGAGGTAGAAGTGGTTCGCCATTCAGAACTGCTCCCACAACTATTGAACCACTCTTAAAACGACATGTTCGGAGTCCAAAACTTGGCTCGATTCCGCTTCGCAAACTTGCTCCTAAGAAAGTTAGAAGTGGTTCGCCATTCGGAACTGCTCCCACAACCGTTGAACCACTCTTAAGATAACGTGTTCGGAGTCCAAAACTTGGCTCAATTCCGCTTCGCAAACTTGCTCCTAAGCGAGTTAGAAGTGGTTCGCCATTCGGAACTGCTCCCACAACTGTTGAACCACTCTTAAAACGACGAGTTCGGAGTCCAACACTTGGCACGATCCTGCTTCGAATAAACTCTGCTCTTTGGCAAGTTAGAAGCAGCTCGCCATTCAGGGTACTCCTAAAGCTATCTACAACCATAAGTGTTAACAAAATGCGCAAGTTTGCAAAACAAGTATTATTGCATTAATGCTTGGGGAACAAACTCCATACAAGACCGACTACTCAACGAATTACAAAAATTGGAAAACAAAAAGGTACAGAGAGCTACTTTAACTCCTCTTAGGGGCGGGGATGCTTCAGTTTAGAGACACCCGAGGACGACGAGCGTTGTGCTGCTGGTGCCTCGCCTCGGCACTCGTCTCTAGGCCAGCTAGCTGAGACGCATCTTCCGCACTACTTCTAACGGTAGCCCCAACTGACGCTCCGCTCGACGAAGCAGCCACCCCGCTTTGTGCATCACCAGGACTCCGACAAACAATGGGCGAGCAAGTCGCATGCTCGTAAAAAGAAATTCCTCTATCGCTCTCTTCCTGCGTGCAAGAGGTACTCCTGACGTTGGCGCGCTCGGGTTGGGGCTTAAGATGAGCAACCTCCTACTCAAGTTCAACTATTCTTTCCTTCAGAGAGTTGTCCTTCACGGTTATCTTCAAACGAGGCAGTCGCGCTGAGACCGTTCCACCTGAGTTGTCAGTGACAATCCGACGAAGATGAGACACCTCAATGTTTTTGTCGTCAGTCACCCTCTTTGGCTCGTCTCTCTCCGTCATCAGCTTGTCCATCGCCACTGTCAACTCGTCTCTTTCCGCCGAAAGTTTGTTCCTCGCTGCTAACAATTTGTCTCTTTCAGCTACTAGATTGTCTCTCTCCACCGCCATCTTAGTTAAAGAATGGCGGAGTCACCTAAGCCTCAGGCCTTGGTTAACAGCTATCGATGAGCCATAATCCTCACCTTTGGGGGTCGTCTCCCTGAGCCTCTCCTCTAACCGCCGAATCTCGAGGTCTCGATGCCCTAAGACTAGCCGCAGATGATTTCGCTCACGTTCGGCTCGGTGAAGATCCCACTCAACTTCGTAAAGCCGCTCGTGGCTCCTAACGAGGCACAACTTCATCGCCCCTAGCCTGGCCTCGGGACGAGTCACCTCGGTCGGATGAGGCACCTCGGCAAGCTACGTCAATTCGGCGACCTGAAGACTTTAGAGTCAAACCGAGGTGAACACTTAGCCAAATTTCGAAGATAGTTGTTGCAAACACATGGCTAAAACTTCAAGACACCTCAACACTTAGCCAAATTTCGGAAGTTTTCCAAACACATAGTCAAAATCTCGAGGCTCAAGAGTTAGATAACAGAAGAGTTCAAAATGTCCCCAACACTTAGTCAAAATAAGGAAATTTCATTCATACAAAAGAAAGCGGTGGCCAGTCCGCTACAAGGTAATACAAGAAAGAAGAAAATGAAAATACAACACAACTAAGGTCAAGGGGCCACCTTAGGTGGTAGCTCGGAGACGGGCTCCTCGGGGGTCGGCTCCCCTTCCTCTGCTGCTCCGGCTTGAGGGTCAGCCACGGCCTCGTTACCCCCTCCATCCGTAACCACGACCTCGGGATTGGCCACAGGATCGTCGCCTATCTGCTCCTCCTCCACCTCGTCCTCGGCCTCTTGATCAGCTTCGGGGCCTTCCTCCTCAACCGGACCCCACAGCCCGTATCTCGACCTGTCGAAGCCGGGGACTCGAGCCTCGATGTGCTCGAGCACAGTGGCATAGGACTGCTCCATGTTGGCCATCATGTGCTTCTTCGCCTCGGCCTCTATCTCTGCCCTAGCTGCCTCCACTGCCTCGTCCTTTTGCCGAACCACCTCCTCCAGGGCCCTCTTCGCCTCGGCCTTCTCCTTAGCTGCCCTGGTCTCCTCCGAGGCGACCTTATCGCTCGCCTGTGCCAAGGCCGCCTCCAAATCGGCGACCTGTGCTGCCAAAGCATCCGAGCGGCATTGCTCCACCTCGTACAGCTTTGCGACCCTCGCCCTCTCCGCTCGGTGTCGGTCGCAGGCAAGCTTCAGCTCCTTCTCCTATTCGGCATACTGCTCGAGAAGGTGGTTGAAGTGGCACGTGATCTACAAGAAGAAGCAATTAAAATGCAATGAAAGCCAAGAAAAATACTTAGAAAATTCTTAAATTATCGAAATCAACTAAGAAAACTTACCGACATGGTCGCCCGAGCTACCTCTAGAGCATCGTCGCCCGTTGTCCCCGCCTTCATCGTGGCTCGGTCCTTTGGGGTCGGGAGATGGCGAAGGGCATGCATGCTCATAGCCGAGTCCCCCAAGAAATTGTCGTGGTTCATTACCCGCCAGTCGGGGACGAAGAGCTTCTTGTGCCCCTCGGTCAAAATGGCCTCGGCCTGATCAGTGAAGGGCGGGGCCTCGAGCGCCAAAACTGCCGAGACGGAGAAGCCTTCGCCCGAAGGGTCAGACGGGGTCGGCTGAGGAAGACCAACAGCCGAGGTCGACCGCTGAGGAGAAGCCAGGTCGACGGTCTCGACCGCGACAGAAGACATCTTGGCGGGTCAGCCAGACGAAGGCCCCACACTCATCCTCTTCCTTTTCTTGGCGTCGGAGGCCTTGTTTCGTTCAGCCATGATTGCCCTGAAGTCCATGTTCAGAGCCTCTATCGGATAAAGAAAACAGAGTTAATAAAATAAAATGCATAAGGAACAGAAAGTAAAAACAAGAAAATAGAGATGTCCGGAGCATACTCGGGTCGATCGGACTAAGGCCCGACCCGTGGATCACCTCCTCGGTCATGTCCCTCGAGCTCAGGGTCAGGAGGCCGACCAGCTTCGCCGCGAATTCTGCCTCGGCCAGAGTCAACACCGGCTCGGCCTTCGCCCACTTCGGCACATCCTCCTTCCACCGGGTCGGAAAGTCCCATGCCGAAGGGGCTCGGATCAAGAAAAACTTCCCCTTCCACAACGTGATAGAGTCCGGGTTCTCTATCAGTTTGACGCCTTTCCGTGGCGACAAATAGTACCGGTGTTCGGTCTTGCTCATCCTATTGATCCGGTACAAGCTTCGGAGAATAACGAGCTGAGGCTCCACCTTCATCGTTCGACACTGGAGCAGAAACCCGAGCACGTGTCGCCACATGTTTGGCATGAATTGGATCGGGCTCAGTCCATACCACCGAAGCACGTCGGTCATGAAGGGGTGAAGGGGAAGGCGCAGTCCGGCATTCAGCGCGTCATAGGCGAAGACGCATGTGTCGGGTGAGAACGCCGTGCACGCTCGTACCCCAGGTCTGAGGAGGATTAAAGTGTACTCCGGGAGAATGACGATGCTCTTCCATATCCGAAGCAGGTCCCTCTCAGTCAGAACCGAGGGAATATCATCGACCTTGGTAACCTCCCTCGGCTCATTCTCTTCGTATGTCTCCGAGCGACCGTAGACGGCCTTTGTCAACAGTTCTCCGGTATACTGACGGATCCCCCCGTGGCCAGATATCTCTGTCAGCAACCGACCCATCTCCTCTCCTCGTCTTACGGGCTCTACCACCATTTCGACGACCACAGACCGAGCCACCTCCTTCCCCTTCTCCTTGACAAGCGAATAGACTGGTTCGGCCGTGGACGACCCTACTATCTCCTGCCCCCTCTCTCGGCTCAACACCTCTCCTCCTTCCTCGTGAACGGCCGGGCATACTAGGCGCTGCTCGCGCTGCCCTCCCGAGGAAGAAGCCTCGCTACCCGAGGACGCTCTAGACATCTCGAAAAGTATATATATGGGATTGAAAATATATATACTAACCTTGATGTGACGCACTCGGTCGGAATAACTTTGCCGGAAATCGCCTTGCCACGCCGCGACAGCTAGCACAACCACCCTCGAACGAAAATCTCTGCTAGCAGAGCGACTCGAGAGCAAAAGAGATTTCTGAGAGTAAAAAGTGAAAGAATGAGAGAAAGGGTGAGGGGGTGAACACTTACAGTAAAAAGAGGCGACTCTTGG
The DNA here is from genome assembly GCA_017893485.1 of Hemerocallis citrina. Classification (NCBI taxonomy): domain Eukaryota; kingdom Viridiplantae; phylum Streptophyta; class Magnoliopsida; order Asparagales; family Asphodelaceae; genus Hemerocallis; species Hemerocallis citrina. The sequence goes on along the minus strand of CM030368.1, from coordinate 182,665,698 downwards.
GCTTCTAACGCATTGAGCCCCACTCAAGCCCGTTAAGGAAGAATAAACGAAAGAATGCAAAAGGGTAGGAACGATCTAGACCTAGCCACGTAGCTCGGCAGCTCATGAAGTGCCGAGCCACCGAGGCATTCTGCCGAGTTACTGGGGCACCGACCTCCACATTTGAAGGAAATGCCGCCAAACTCCTTGGGCCGTCAGATCGTCTCAAGATTCGCGCCAAAAGTTGATGAGCGACTCAGATTTCGACATGCCCACAAAATGACAAAAACACGTTTCCTCGTGATCTGAGCCTCCTGCATCGAGATTCGCACCCTGATGGATGGTCCAGATTTAGCCACGTAGCTCGGCAGCTCATGAAGCGCCGAGCTACCGGGGGCACCGACCTCCACATTTGGAGAAAAATGCCGCCGAACTCCTTGGGCTGTCAGATCGTCCCAAGATTCGCGCAAAAAGTTGATGAGCGGCTCAGATTTCGACATGTCCACAAAACGACAAAAACACGTTTTCTCGTGATCTGAGCCTCCTACATCAAGATTCTCGCCCTGATGGACAGTCCAGATTTAGCCACGCAGCTCGACAGCTCATGAAGCGCCGAGCCACCAAAGCATTCTACCGAGCTACCGGGGCACCGACCTCCATATTTAGAGAAAAATGCCACCGAACTCCTTGGGCCGTCAGATCGTCCCAAGATTTGCTCCAAAAGTTGATGAGCGGCTCAGATTTCGACATGCCCACAAAACGACAAAAACACATTTTCTCGTGATCTGAGTCTCCTGCATCAAGACTCGCGCCCTGATGGACGGTCCAGATTTAGCCACATAGCACCCTAATGGACGGTCCAGATTTAGCCACATAGCTCGGCAGCTAAGCACCGAGCTACCGAGGCACTTTGCCGAGCTAGCGGGGCACCGACCTCCACATTTGGAGAAAAATGCTGCCGAGCTCCACGAGCCGTCAGATTGCCCCAAGATTCGTACCAAAAGATGACGAGCGGCTCAGATTTCACCACGTCCACAAAACTATAAAAATGTGTTTTCTCGTGATCTGAGCCTTGCGCATTGTGATTCGTGCCGTGATGAACGCTCCAGATTTAGCCACGTAGCTCGGCAGCTCGCGAAGCGCCGAGCTACCGAGGCACTTTGCCAAGCTACCGGGCACCGACCTACACAAGCAGAGAAAAGTGCTGCCGAGCTACTCGAACTGTTAGATCACTCAGATCTTTGCGTCCTTAGCTGATGGGCGGTCCAGATTGCGCCACGTCATAAATGGTATTAAAAATTTATTTTTTATTTATTAAATTCGAATTATTTATTTCAAAATTGCAAAAAAGTGATTAAAAATCCAGGAAAATTAATTAAAAATTCTAAAAAATAATTATAAAGTTGGAGAAATATTTTTGAACCCCAGGGAAAATAATTATTGTTTAGAATAATTAATTAATGCCCTCGAACAATAAATCACCGCTTCGAAAAATTGAATAAATGATCTGAAAAATAATTTAAAAATCGAGGAAAATCACCAAAAATCCAGGAGAACTCAGGAACAATCTTGAGTGCACTACCAACTCAGAAGAACATCCTAATGCCTCATATAAGGTCCGAAACCCCTTATTTGGACTCTGGTACAACCCAGTAAGCCATTAAACCAGTAAAACTACTCCTCAAAAGCTGATCAAACTCAGTCTTCAGGAGTGGGGGGATCGTGATATGGCTAAAAATAGGGTTAAATCGGAACCATCCAAATCGGGCATGAATCTTAAAGCTCAGGGGTAAAATGGTAATTTCACCTACAAACGAGTCTGAAATGGGAACTATGTCTTTCTCCAAAAAGCCCAATAACCCATAAACGGATCCGTCTTAATGGGTACGGGTCCCAACCCGTAAGAAACTCAGTTCAACTGGATAGGAGAGGATCCAGATTTATGATTATCCTTAATCAGCAGCCTTAACCACTTCTACCCATTTACATCGGAAAGTAGGGATTTGATCTTATCCTAAAACTGGTTCCTAAGGAGGCTATAAATACCCCCCACCCCCCACTGTTACCAGTAATCAATCTTTTTCCAATTAAAACTCTTTCTTAATCATCCAGATTACTGATAAGAGCGTCGGAGGGTGCGTCGCCGGAATCAACCTCTGTGTCTCGCACTTTTTGCAGGTCAACGGCGAGAGGATCTCGGTCAAACTCCGGTGAAGTCATTCAAGTTTAACTATTCAACTTCCCTCGAATCCACAAATCTATCTGTATGCCCCCACACCGATTTCAGTGGCAACAGTTAGTAACTTAATTTTGATGATGTTTGGCTCAAGTGTTTTTTTTTTTTTTGAGATAAAATGACCGAACTCGGTAACCTATTTCATTAAAAAGGTTTTAAAGAAACCAAAATTACAACCATCATAAGTTCCATCTAGATTCACCCATCTAGATCTCCAAAACAACCAGTTACAAAAGTGTAACAATTCGTAGATCCCACCCTACACAAGAAACCCAAAACGACCAGCCTAGACTTGGACAAGCATCCCCAATTCCTTGTACTCCTCTCGGCCGTCGTGTCCCCCGTTGCCATCCTATGTCAATTACTCCGCATCCTCGAGGCACATCCTCTTTCTAGCCCCTATTTGACCTGCCCATGCAACAATAAGGAAACAAGTTTTATGCAATGTGACTTGAAATGAACAGTTGTTATTACGAAAGCATGCTTCATTCCTATCTAGCCACAAACTCCACAAGACTGCCGCTACCGAAATATCCCACATGACGCAATAATCTTTCCTAATGTTATTCACTCTCCAACACCCCCAAAGATCCCCTATATCGTTTGGCAGCGCTAAGGTCCCAAAACTCAAAATCAAAACTTTTGATAATAATTTCGCTTTCGGGCAATGAAGGAAAATATGCTGGGAATCCTCCTCTTCCTCAGTACATCTGGGACACTGAGTATCTATCTGAATCTGACGACCCCTAAGATTCATTTTTGAAAGAATTGCGTTATTCATAACCAGAGTTTGGCTCAAGTGTTGAATGCAGGTTGGTGGCACTTGTGCTTGGCTATTTATACTTTTGTTCGTAGAAGTTCCCAATCCTTCAAAACCTTTATTGTTTTGCCCTTTTTTTAATGCAATACTGATTAGTACGAGTGGTCCGAGTGGATGAAATATACATGTACCAGATAGAAGACTAGATTGAGGCTTTATTGCACCAATTTTTATTAATGTTTTTTCTACAATTATAGCTTAATCTATTCTTATCCACACTATATCATGTCAAGTACCACAATATAAGATAATATTTGATTTTATGTATGTCATCTTTTTTTTAGATTGACACTACACTTTTAAAAATGCAAGCTGAAATATAGAGAAGCTTGGGAAGGATGGATTCATCATCCGGATGCCCTGAAGGATTTACTCAGTATCTCGTGTAACACAAGCTATGGAGGCCAATAATTAATGGAATCATTAATACTTAGTAATTCGTACTCTTAACAACTTAATTGATTTACTAATCTTAGAGATATCCTTAAACATATTGTTAAGATGTTATATATTAGTTTAGTCCCATTGTCACGCCCCGCTTTCCATTATACGGGAACACAGGCGCGCAACTGAAGCCCGGCGAATGATATGAGTATGCCAACTCATATCATCCATAAGTTGTACAATGCCAGCAAGCTCAACAATACAATAATAATCACATAAACGAGAATAAAATTCAATAAACAAATCTGGGATACAAGAATTTACCAAATAGCTCGAGAATATGCAATGCAGTAACAGCTCGATGAGTTACTTTCAGTAACCCATCGTTTGTACCTGAATAACATAATTCAAAAGGAAGATGGATGGAATACCCATTAGAGCAAGTTGCGGGCCGCAAGTAGTACAAGCAAAATAGAACGAGAACAAGATATAACAGGGAAAGTAATAAGAACTGGGAATTCAAATACGGAACAAATATGATAACGGAAAACAATACACATAACAAGAAGAAGACAAGGACTGATCAAGTCTCAAATATAACTAATCGGGAACAAGGAGTCATGTAACAAGAAGCATGTCGTGTAAACAGATTTCTTGTAACTTATAAACATATATAACATTTAACTTGTAAACATGATTCATGTAATCTTGTAAACATGAATCATGTAAACTTATAAACAGGTATCATGTAAACATGAATCATGCATGTGAAACTTATTATTCTTAAGTCTTTTATTAACCTAACTAGTGCAGCAATCATGCATCCCATACCACATGTTTGATGCATGCAATCAAGTGAGTGTTTCGGTTTAGTGGTGGATTCTATCGGTCACGTACTCAGAAAAACATGTAAATTGTATCTTGTATAGAGATACGTGCAAATATGGAACATGTAGAGTGTGAACTTGTAATGTGAACATATAAACCTGTAATCTGCAAACTTGCAACTTGCATCGGGAAACCACGAGTTCCCATCTGAGTATGTTGTTCTATATTGCCCACTACTAAATCCTTCCCCTTATACCCTGGCTTGTTACTTTTATTACAATTAAACATGATCATGATGCAACAAGAACAATATCAAGATATGATCAGGGAATATCAAGGAATTATGCATGGAACATATTCTAACTCATGAGATGTAAAAACACGCATATAAATATTAAAAACAGCAGATAACCAGTTCTGGACAGCAAGACGTTGCTGCACCAAAACTGGATTTCCCGTTGCTACAGGAAATCAAATCAGAATTCGTCAAATGATCTAGAAACTACATTGCAGAGCTACGACATTAATTTACAAAGTTTTAATCGATATAAACTAATACTAGGTCAAAATTCCTATTCTTTTCAGATTTCATGTTCAGGCAGCAGGTTATAGAGCAACAACTTACCAGTTCAATTAGAGTGATTTTTACTTGTATACATATAATTTCAATCTTGTGTTTGTGTTATGAATGCGGGAACGACAAAAATACATTTTTGGCAGCGTCGAATCATAGAGGCAAAAGGAAGTTGATTCGACTAATTATATATCAAATATCACAAAGCATGGAATTTACGAATTTCAACACAATCAATTTACTAAATGCGGGAATTCAATGAATTGCTTGTACGGAACGGAAAAGATGTACAAGGTACTTGCCTGAATGTGACGACGAATCCGAATACAAGAATAGTGGGATGAGGATCCCAGACAACGAAGCACATGCAAGTCACGTACAACCACGCACTCACAAAAGCACGCGCACACTACGTGCACAAAGAGACAGCAACACAGCAAACACACAATAGCCAGGCAATAAAACAGCAAACAGCAAAGTTTGCCAACACAGCAAACACGGGATTGGATCCAACACAACATACAGCAACCCAAACAGCAAGATCGACTGCTGCAACTTCAGCAATGGAAGGAGACAGCAATGGCAAGGTCGACAGCTCGAGGACGGCGGAGTAGGGTGCTGCGGGTGGCGTTGGTGGAGGCTTCGGCAACTCAAGGGAGAGGTGCAAAGCAGCGGGGGCAAGGCTTGGAGGCAAGGTCTACTAGAGGCAATGCTCTGTTTTGGAAGGAAAAAGAGGAGATAAGTTGTCGGCAGTAGTCGACGGTGGCTCGACGAGGATGGAGTTGAGGGGTGGTGCGACTGGGGGTGCTCGGGAGGAGCAGCGGCGACTGGAGGGTGCAGGCAGTAGGTCCTGGGGTCTTCGACAATGGGAGAGGTGGAAGGCGAGGCTGAGCAGGGGTGGTCGATTGAGGAAGAAGATGGGGGACGGAGGCACGATCGGAGTTGGATGGTTGAGGGCTGTGCGATGGCGGGATGGGTTGAGACGCAAGTAGAGGAACAGCGGAGGAAGATGAGCGGGGGCTCAGGTGGTCGGAGACAGGGTGAGGAGGAGGAACTAGGGGAGGTGATGTAGCAATGGCGACGCTGCTGGCGATGAACAGTTGTGGGGACGAGGAGCGGTGGTGTGAGAAGAGCTTCGGGGGTTCGACGGAATGGTGGCAAGATGAGGATGGTGACGAGGCTTGATGAGAAGAGAAGGAAGGGCAATGGCAGGTTGCGGGATGCACAGCTCCGAGCACGAGGAGGCTCGAACGGGAGGGGCGAGCGGCTGCTCGACGAAGAAGACGACGGAGGGCTAGTTCGACTGTATTGGAAGGAGGAGGAAGACGAGGAGCTCGGGGGTTGAACGGACGCTGTGTAACTGGAGACGAGGTGGATGGAGCAAGCAGCTCGAAGGTGGGTCACTGGTGCGATGCAAGGGCGCGAGGAGGATGGCGGTTAGGTTCGATAAGGGTGCAGGCAAGATGGTGGAGGGTTGCGGAGCTCTGTTTCGTTTTGGGAAACAGAAGAGAGAGAGAAAGAGAGAGGAAGGGGGAGAGAGAGAACGGGAAAGGGTTTTAATAATAAAAATAATATAATAATGGGGTGAAAACGTGGGGGTAGTTATCAGGTAGTGGGGGGATCGTGAGAGAGGAGGGTTTTGATCTGGTCAAAAGCAGATTATAGGGAGAATTGGGTTAATGGGTTTAAGATAGACTAGAATACAATAAGAGATGAGCTTGAGTTTGAGCTTCAATTAAATATAATAAATCCAATAATATTGGTTGGACTTCCAATATTACATAAAAACAATCATCATAATGTTGGGATTCTCATGAATTTAAAATAATCAATAAAATGATAGAATGGATTAACTGTAACACCCCAAATTCTAAAATACATCCGAATTCGAAGTTCCACAGGATCTTTACACTTCTTTCGTACAATTTTACAAGGAAAATGAAACATTTTTTACATCAGAGTTACATTATACCTTTACATTATTACAGCGGAAGCAATTTTATAGTAATTACATGAAACAACATTTAAATCAATCTTTGAGCAGCAGGTATACTTCAATTTGTCAAGCATCTTTACCCTGCATGTAAAACTATGGGCATGTCAGTTCATTCAACTGACGAAATATTATACACGGTCATCCTCTCTATGCCGGAAACAGTATAACGATTCTCAATACTTAGCAAACCACAAACTTGTTCACAAACAAAGCTAAAGGGACTATCCTATTGATGCCGTGTTGTGAATGTGCACTTAGCCTTTAATGCAATTATTTCTGTTTATATGACACTAATGCGCACTTATTCAGAGTCTATGCAGTCCATACTACATAGGTCCAAGGGTAAGCCCTTAACCGTTCTTCATCTTGTAGGGTTTAATCCCTCATCATGACTTAATCTACTACTGTAACTACGGTAAGTATCCTAGATGTTTTATGAACTACAAACTCATGTCTAGGCGCCCTGGAGGGAATCCCAACGCACTGGCACATGACTCATCATGCAGGCATCCTGTGGTAATTCAGCTCCTACCATAGACATGACACCACCCGCAGTCATCAAAGACCCCACGAGCATCGCCACCGGGACAGTACTCTGGAGCAGTATCCACGTCCTACTCATGACGCATCATGGAACATCCTGTGAATACTCTCACGCCGCCAATCCAATGGCTCTCATACTCAATGTTTTTCTCTTACTTTCATCACATCTTCACTATGTGACTAATTCTTAGTCTAATTGAATCATGAATAAAATCAATCCCTTAGAGTTTAGCACTCCTACTATACCGGTCTTATTCATTTATTTCACATGACCCAAACCTTGGTTTTTTCATTTCAAATATCATTTTCACATTTCGTTTATTGTCGGTATAAGGCTTAGCTACACCCTAGTTCTCAATTTCAACTCACAATTACAACATCAAGCATTTCATGCTCATAAAGTCTTTTCATGATTAATCACAATTTACATTTCATAATCATAGTATTCATGTATTCATATCCTTCAAACTCATTCTATTCAATATTTCAATTCCATACACAATCTCATGCAAAAAATAATAATAAATTTCAACTAGTCATATTCAATAGTTCATTCATTCCACCAATCTCTTATTCTTATTTTCAATCCGTACTAAAAATCACAATATATAATTTCAATTAGTTACACAAATCACAATTTCAAATTTCTCATTATTAATTCTTATTTTAAAACTCATTTATTTTTCCTTTATCCCAAAAGACAATTTAATTAAAAACAAGTCCTTTCTTGCAAAATAGCCTCAATTTCTTAATTACACTTTACCAAAAGTTATAAAAATTTCTCTCATGAAGTCCAAATAATTTCAGTAATTTTTCCATATTTTTCTTGAATTTTAATTTAATTTAAAAAACTCAAAAACTCTTAATTTCTCCAAAAAAAACTTTTTAAACCAAAGCCCACACCCAGATTCGAACCCACAACTAGTGGCCCAAAGGACAGCGCCCAAGACCACTGCGCCAAGCCACCGAGGCAATATAATAGGGGTTTATTATCCCTTTGTATTGGCTTTCGGTTTTTTGGGTTTTTAACAAAAAAAAAATGAAAAGCTTCTTCTCAGTATCGAACCGGAGACCAGCGACTAAGCCCCCGCTACTGTAGTGACTGAAACCCTTCCGACCAACTGGTCTAAGCGACCAGATTGTTTTGAAAAGGATTTAATTAGGTTTGAACTAGTTCTCTGTTCATATCTATATTTCATGATTCTCAAAAAACAATTTTGTTTCTTTTTCTTCTCTTTTGAAAGCAAAATTTTTCAGATTATAATATGCATAAATCTACAGCAAACCAATATTTTTATAAATATTATTCGCTTTATAAAACATGTATTTTAGTCCTAATTTGTGTTCCATATCCATAATTTTGACATTGAGAACAATAACACATTTCTTCATAATTTAGAGTTAGAATTCCACAACTACTATGTTCTTTTGTTCTCTTTCTTATTAACATCCTACTACATTTTTAGAACAAAAAATCTCATCTTTCTACAAAAAATAAAAAAATCTATTTTTGGCAATTAACTACACATGATTCATTCAATCACAAATTTTTTTTTTTACCATAACGTTCATGTAGCACAACAATATGGAGATTTCCAATACATTAATCAACAATTATTCATTAGCAATCAATCCATCAATTATTCTCTAAATTACAACTTTACTTTTAATTAAACAAGCATTGTTCCAATTTTTAACTAGTTGATTCATAATAATTTCATTAAAATCATTCCTAGCATGGTATCTAATTCTAGAAGTAATAAGAAACACCCACCTCTTTGGAGAAAAATGAAATGAAAGCACCTAAAGTCTCCTAAAATGCAAGAGAGTAGCCTTCTCCTCCTATATTGTGTTGCAAAAAGTTCTCCTTCTTGTTCCTTGGTGCAACCCGATGCTTCACTTGTGCTTGGGGATGGGGCCGGCCTCCTTTGGTTGAGACACACACACACAAATGCACTCTCAATCTTTTACTCCCCAATATATTACTCACCTATATAGTTTCTTCCTTTCAATTATTTTTTTCTTAGTGTTGTATACATGAAGGTAGAGGGTATTTATACTAGTTCTAGGATAGATTGGAGGGCTAGGATTTCATTAGATGGTTGTAGATGGATGGCTAGGATAAGATGGGAAGTTGTAGCAACCACCCATAAGCAAATAACCACCCATGCACACACACCCACTCTCCCACTCTTCTCTTATGCAATCCGGCCTCCAAGGGTGTGCAAAGCACACTACGTGCATGCACGTGCCCTTCTAGTACCTCCCATTTAAAGTTTGTACAAATTTAATCAATCAATTGTTCAACAGTTGTGTCTACATAACAAGTTGTGACAATTTAAAAGATTGATTAAGTTTGTAGGCTTCAAAATAGTGGGCTTAGGCTTACAGGCTAATTAATAAAATATTTAATTATTAGAGTAGGCTCAAAATAAGAAAATAATGTTTAGGCTTTATAAAATAGGCTTTTTAGAAAGATAAAGAGAAAGAAAGAAATAATTGTTCATGTTACAAAAGAAAATTTTATAAAAATAAATATGCATACGAAATTTTGCACGTGCACAACACGTGAAAATCAACATTTCTTATTTAAATGAAAATTTAGGGCATTACATTAACTTGGGCTTCAAAGTAAATAAATAAAAAGAAGAGAGACAAGATTCTAGTTTGGAATATAAATTTGGGTTTCAGTAGAAGATTCAAAAAGATTTAAATGCAACGGAAAGAATTTATACGGAAATTGAAATACAAGAATACAAGGAGAAGAAAGAAAAGAATTGGAAATCCGTATAATCGGAAACGGGGGTTACACCCATATTGAATAATGTATTGGTTTAGTCTCCACTTCTCTTATATATATAGGATACATATTGTACTCACTTTATTCAATACAATAATCAATAATAAATTCAATAATTCTAACATGGTATCGGAGCCTATATTCCTATAAGGCCTATACTATTTCCTATCCTTGTTGTCGAGGTGGAGTGATTCTCGTCTTCATCGGAATCACTCCACCTCCCAACATATATCTCCCAATCAAGATCCAAAACCCTAGCCATCATCAAACAACAAGATCCAAAATCCGAGCCGGCATCAAACAACAAATCTCCAAAACCCTAAGCCTAATCCACATCAACACCAAGAGCGGCTACATCAACAACTTCGGCGACCCAAATCCCCGACGTCGAAATCCTAGCCGTCAAAATCCTCACCACAAAACCTGCTGCATCTCCGACCAACAACAACAACGACAACACAGATCTAAACACCGACTCCGTCGCCATCAACTCCCTCCGCCACCCGTGCTGCACCTCGTCACTACCACCTCCATCACCATCCATGACTGCCATTTCCATCCTCTCCATCACCTCGCCATTGATGCCCATGTCTCTACCACCGACCGAATCCCGACAACCCTCAACTCCAATCTCCTCCCTCAACAACAGTTCCCCAAAACTCCTAACCCACAACTCCAGCGACGGTAATGCCTCCAGGATTTCGATGCCACCACACCGCCGAATCCCCTTCCTCATCTTCAGCAACAACCCCTGACTCCAACAATTCCTGCCGTCCACATCTCCCTCGTTGTCGTCCCTCTCCAAGCCCCACTGCACCCACTCCGACTCCAGCAACCCCAAAATCCACCTCTTCCGCAAACCCTAGCCGCCATTATTTTCTTCTCCAACCTTAATCTTCTACCCACTTTTCCTATACCCATATCCAAACCCTAAAACCCAACCTGCTCTAATATATACCCGACCTGTTTTCACAATCCAAAACCTAATGTACTCCCACCCGAAACCCTAATACTTTAAACCCTCACCTTCCTACCTATTTCCCTATACCCGTTTTCAAAAATAAAAATAAAAATAAAAAACTTGCCAGTTTTTCAGCTTCTGCACTCTTCATCAGCAACCTCACGCCGAGTTTGAGAGGGGGAGATATCAATATCATCATAGCTCAGTCCAGGGACAATTCTCAAGTTAGGGGTGCTACTTCCTTCCACAACATACGAGAATTCTCAAGTCAGGGGTGAGATCCCAACATGCGCCAATAGTGCGTCTTCCCTGCGCCATCTACTTGAGAGTCGTTCCTGCATCACTATTTGTCGCCCCTGTCACATCAGCTGAGTCAATATTCCAAACTCATGTTGTTTGAACCAACTTGAGTTTGAGAGGAGGTGTTAAGGTATTATATATTAGTTTAATCTCATATTGAATAATGCATTGGTTTAGTCTCCACTTCTCTCCTATATATAGGAGACATATTGTACTTAGTTTATTCAATTCAATAATTCTAACACATATAAAGTACCTTTTATTACAACTAAATCATCGTGATTTCTGTTCCTAGAAGAAAAAAAATCTTGATTTCCTTCATTTAGTATTTTTTTCTTCTAATTTAATTAATCTATTATAATTATGAACAATAAGATGGTTTTTGAACTAACAAGTACCAACAACGTCCAAGTTCACAAGAGCTAAAAGGTACTTCGCCAGCTTGGGAGCTCACTAAACCTAATAATAAAATTGAGGGCAAAAATCAAGGTGATTTCTAATGAAATTATTTTTATTCTAACTATAAAGTTTCTTCCTGTTATTTGCTGGTTCGATTACGAAGATATATAAAGTACCAATGTGATATGGATTACCTCTTTGCTACTATTCAATACTGGATGATAATTTTGTTTGATTTATTCATTTGTTTATTTATTTTTTTATGAACGAATGATGTAATGACATGTATATAATGTATTTGTATGATGCAATATGATAGAACATGGGAAAATCACACCAAATGCATCAAAGACATATGAAGGGGGAAATCAGATTGTTAGATGTACATTTTGTTATGATTTTACCGACTTTTGATTGGATTTCTATTTGACTTTAAATCACTTTTGATTGGATTTAACATTCGTCGTTTGGTTTCATTTGATATTTTTCCAGTGTTCTCTTCTTGATGCCATGGTCCTTAAATCAGCCTTATAAGTTTAAATAGTTGTTTCCGTTGATCTTCTATTGAATGATTCTGATGTTGCACGTGTTTCAAACATATCAATTGTTGAGTGTGTGATGTATGGGTATAATAATGGGATTGTTAGGGTCTATATTGTAAGTTATCATAGGTTATGCCTATATATATGAGCCTATTGCCCTAAATGTATTTGCTGCATTTGATATATTCAATCAGTTTCTCATTTCCCAACTTGGTACCAGAGCACTGATCCTCAAATCCTAGATCTGCAGCCATGAAAAAAAAAACTCTTTACAAATGCAAATCTGGATCAAATCCATCCCAAATCCCTCAACTCACCAAAATCCAAATCCAAATCCAAATCTAAAGTCAATCCAAATCCAAAATCAAATCTAGAACAAGAGGAAGAAGCCCAGTTTATTGACATCATCATTGACATCACCATCAGCATCTCCTTCCCGATTATCTTCTTCCTCTTCAGTCACCGCGGTGCACCGGATCGTACCCCTGACCCTACAACCCTCTTGGCCTTCTGCTCCACCGTTGTCAAACACGCCGTCACCAGGATCCACCGAACCGGCCACTGGAGTTGGGTCCCATTATCATCCTTCCCCCTAAGCCGTCGACCTGCCCCTACACTACCGTTAGAGTTTTGTACAAACCCAAACTCGACCAATTCCAGCAACTTGACCCGCTCTAGCATCAACCTGGTCTGACCCGGTCCAAACGAACCTGATCGACCTTGTCCAACTGAATCCGGTCCAACCGAACTGAACCCAGTCCAACCTGGTCCAACCAACTCAGGTCTACTCTTGTACCTTCCTCGAGCAAACTGAACACAATTCGGTTCAAATTTCGAATCTGAACCAACCTCGACTTGGATCCTCTTTGATATGAGTCTATTCGAATTAGAAGTCGCTTCTTCATCTTCTTACGGATCCATATCTTAATCCGATGAGCCAATTCTCATCTCCTTTTGGAGCCTTTCAGATATGCTTGCTTGATTAGATTCAAGATCTTGAATCTTCAGGTCTGATCGGTGGCTTTTTAACTCAGTCAGTTTAGTTCATCGGTATCCAAACTGTTGGTTGATCCACCTTGAGTTTAAGAGAGGGGGGGAAGGGGGTGAGTGTATGATGTATGAGTGTAATATTGGGATTGTTGGGTGTTTATATTGTAAGTTGTCACAGGTTTTGCTTATATATATGTAACACCCTGCAAAATTAAGTTATGACAATTTTACCCCCGCAAGTGTTATTCACGTATATTTTGTACAATTGCATATAATGTTTTATGTAATACCCTGAATATTTTTAGGCATTAGTTTTTGGAATATAAATATTTGGGAATGACCCATATGCATATTTAATATACTATTTTGTGAACTTGAAGACTTAAGAGCAACTGAGTTGGTGACTAGGGACTTCTAGGGAATTGGTGGATGAGAATAATGAAAAAGAGATTTAATGAAATTATTCATTTTTTTTGTGATGCATGGATCTTAGTGACATAGGGGAGATTTAGGGGAGGTGAAATTAAATTACAATATAGAGTCAGGAGAGGTGGAATAGTGCATAATAAGGGTTATAAATACCTACATAAGTCTTGTTTTCAATAGGGCTGTAAAATGAACAGGACAGTATGTCGTTCGTCCAAGTCTGGCTCGAGAAATGGCCCGACCATGGACCGTCCAAACTGTTATACAAACCGAACTTGAACAAATTATTAGGTTCGATGCTTTACCAAGTCTGGTCCGAGTCCCGTCCTTCCGAACAAACATAGCCTTCTGCTTTTATAACGAACCGAGTCCGGACTATAAAAGTTTTGTCCGCCCTAGACCGAGCTGTACATAAGCCCGTCTGAGTAGAATTTCGGTCCGTACTTGAACATATAGATGTCTGATCCCGTCCGGTCCGATTTACAGCCCTAGTCTTCAATAGATGAGAAACAAGATCTTTGGAGTTGAGTTTTCATAAGGTAAACTTAGAAACTCTATTCTATTTCATGAGTTGTAGATTATTAACATAAGAGATGATAATGATAGCGTATGTTTTGTTGTGGTCATAAGGGTTAGTTTTATCGAGTTCGGTGTTGGAATGCTTCGTTGGAGCTTAGAAGAAATCATTCGGAAGCGATTAAAGGTGGGTGTTTTCTTCTTTCTTGTGTTTTGTGCCTTGTTATCGTTATGATAGCTTACTAGCATGATAGGGTTGTGCTATTAGATTAATCATGTGTAACTGATTTTCAATTAATTGTTTGAAATTACGGTAGTAAAAGGAATTAGAAATTGATGAAGTGAGAAGGTTAACTTGAAAACATTTTACAGTTTATGTTCTGAATTTCAGACTTACTTCCGAAAGTCATTTCTCTTTATCTAGATGGAATCTAAAGCTGCAATATGTATATGTGTATCACGTATATGTTTTTAACATCTCCACAAGTTTCATGAGGTTTGGATATCGTTTAGTATTTTAAACAAATTTGAATAGTACTGGTTGACAGTTTTGCCTTGGTTCTGAAAATTTGTATACCTTCTGCATCTGACCATTTTAACCTCTTACATGCAGAATTTCGAGGAAACTCAAAACAAAAAAATTTGAAGTAAATTCGTTAATCTTTCTTTCGAGTCTAACAAATCAAATTTCTTTGAAGTGTGGGATTTTTGGTGATTTTTGTAAGTAGCAAGAGCTGCAGTTTTCTGGAACCTGAACCTATTGTTTTGTATGTCGATATAGACAAAACAATTGTCGTTAAATTCAGATGTTCTTAACTACAATGTTGTAGTAGACTCATTCAGGTTGCATATTGTAACAACCCAAAAAAAGTTTTCTTTCTTACTTTTAACTATTTCTTACCAAAATCATCTTAGTGGATTTCAATTAAAATTTGGGCAGAGTCTCCAATGAAATATAAGCCCTTTTTCAGAAATTCCTTAAGAAATTCTGCAAACAATACAAAATACCACAACACAAACAATATATATATATATATATCTCCTCACCAGGCCGAAACAAGCCACATCACACAGACATCATATATATCGGGCTCTGGGGGTAAATATCATCATATAACACAAGATATGAAATAAAAATCAAAACTAATCTTGAAAACATAATAGAGTTTTAGAAAACTCTTTGAAAAATCACACACAGACCCCATACTCCATAACAAGGCGGGTACGGGTTTTTCTCATACTTTATCTTATCACCATATATCATCATCCCATATGATACATACATAATCTTCCAAAATACAAAATATTACACAGATTTTATCATCTACTCTCATTATACATAACTTAAGATAATAAAAAGTATATAACTGATACATAATCCACCAACCCTACTACTGAAGAAAGTAAAACTACAAAACTTAGGAATCTAGGGTATCTCACCTCGCTGATACTAAGTTCCTGCAAAAAGGGAAGTTTAGGGACGTCCACCCTCAGGCAGGGACTCCTCTAACCCCCAAAACAACAATGGTCAGCCAATACTGGTGTGAGTATAATCTACTAGGTTAGTTACTAAAAGAAAATCAAATATTTTTTTTAAAGAACTTACTAACATGATTATAAATGAATATATCCTGAAATTAAGCATGAAAACATAATGAATGAGAACTTGAAAATACACACGAGATGTAATTATTAGTCTATAACCAATTTACTGTATCAATACCACACCCGATCTACCGTGGAATCGCGCCTTGGCAGGTAGTTCCCACCATTTCCATAGAAATAGCGGGCAGAAGTTCCTTCGCACGATACCAAGGTAGAGATACTTGCAATACATCACTACATTTACTTTCACCATATACTTACCATACACTAACCATTACTTCAGGATAATATATAACACCGCACCCCACATATAGTTTTGGTAATATAACACCGCACCCCAGATAAACTTGGTAATATATATAACACCACATCCCGGATAAACTGGGTAATAAATACCACACCCAACATATTTTCATTTACTTTATCTTTACTAAGTTGATATATACTTAAGCATTACCAATTCCCCTTTTTCTAACTCTAGTATCATTTCCTTTTTTTTGTTATCAATCTCATATTATATCTTGTTTTTACTTTACTATTTATTATCATCTCATAAATACAACTTACCATTAAAAAATTTCACTTTTCTCACGTAAATACTCATTTTTTAAATTAATCGATCAGTGCCCACCTCATCACCAAACTGAAGCCGATAGTCCAATAAAATAAACACGCGGATCGTTGCTCACACATAGCCTTACACATCTGAGGCTACATCTTCCTCCTAGCCCTATACCAACGAGGAAATACACTGCACCCCAAGTGAAACTTGGGTAATATACACCGCACCCCAGATAAACTGGGTAATATACACCGCACCCCAAACATAGTTTGGGTAAAATACACTGCACCCCAAACAGATAGCTCGGGTAATATATAACACCACACTCCAAGCCGATAACTTGGGTAATATACACTGTATCCCAAAAATATTTTGGGTAATATACACCGCACCCCAAGCCGATAACTTGGGTAATATACACTGCACCCCAGATAAACTGGGTAATTATAACATCCTGAATTTTCAAATAATTAAATATAAAAAATTTCATTTGATTTCACGTATTTCGCACGTGCAAATTAATGTGTACTTTTGACCTTAATTTTTTTTAATGTCAAGATCAAACATTTTCATTTCTCTTTTAAAAGCCTTTTATTAATTATTATAGAGTCCTAGGCCTAATAACTTAATTCTAGCCCATCCAAAGTAAAATAAAATAATTAATTAAAAGCCCATAGTTTTTAGCCCACCTAGCTAGCCCACTAATTAATTCAATTATTAATTAAAACAACTTGTGTGGTAGACTTGCCATGTAACAAACTAGTGTAACAAATAAATGAACAAACTTAACTATAGGTGTGCATGTGGGGGCACGTGCATTTCACATGCACGTGCAATGGAGAAGAGGGTGAGGCCGGCCAATAGTGGGGAGATGGAGAGAGTGGAGAGTTGGTTTCTTGCTAGTGGGTGGTTCTTCTAACTCTCAAATGCATCTTAGCCCTCCATCCAAACACATCTCAACCCTTCATTTGTTCATGAGTTGTGTATAAATAGCCCTCTTGTCTGTCTTCATCCCTTGCACCTTATATTTTTAAAGAGAGAGAGAGAAAGTTGTATGTGAAAAAGATTGAGTGTGTGAGAAAGAGAAGAGTTTGTGTGAGGAAAAGAAAGAGTGTGTGTGTTCATTTTCATTGGAGGCCGGCCAAGAAGAGGGAAGTCTCCGTTTGTACAAGGAGGAGTTGCTCGGATTTTGCACAAGCAAGGAGGAGAAGGCTCGCGGCTAGGATCAAGAAGAAGGGAAGGCAATCGTGCTTTCAAAGAGTTTTCTTTAAGAATTCCCATTTTTTCTTCAAAAGGTGGTCAATTTCTCTACTTCTAATTTAGGTAACATGTTAGTAGGCTAATTCTATGAATATGCTAAAGTAAATAATTAAATTGTCATGTGATTGCTTAAAGAGACTAGTAAAGAAAAAGAGAAAATCTTGATTGAGATTAGTGAATTAAAACTTATTATGGTGCCTTATTAATGTAATTCATGCTAGAATATCTATTTTAATGAACCATACTAATTTGATAATTTTGCTCAGTGAATGACTTAATTGTTGATTGAGAAGAATGCATATTGATATGTGTTAGTTGCTAAATGGCTTAGTGTTGTTTCAATTATAAAGTGATAATGTGATAAGAGAAAGAAATAGTATCACTAGTATATGTTGTATGAGTATAAGGAATTTTATAAAGAAACTTTAATGAGAGACAACATTTTATTTAAAAAATTGATAATATAGTTTCCTTAATACAAGTTGGAAGGAAGATTTCATTATAGTTTGAAAAATAAGAATTTTGTGAATATAAATACAATGTACTATACTGTAATTTTGAAAGAAAACAGTCTTGAAAAGAATTAGATTTTGAATTGTATAAATTTAGTTGGAAATCGAAATTATTAAAGAAAGAGTTAGAAACAAACTAGTAGAATAAAGCAATTTTAACCCAGGATTATAACAGAAAATGGATTTGGGCATACTGGCTTTCGATGTAAGGTCAGGGCGCTGTGTACAGTACCTGTCTTCATGGGTTCGAGTCTTGGAAGGCTCTGTTTTTATTAAAATTCGATTTTTTTTACCAAACTCCTGAAGACTAATACTTAAGACTTTGAGTCTAGTTTTAATTGCCATCAACCTTTGGACTTCTTGGTCTTCAGGTGCGTTGTGAGTCGGTTACTGTAGTAGGGCGGGGGCCATGGGTTTCGAACCCTGGTGCCTGGCTTTTAATGAATTTCGATTTTTTTGAGTATTCATGAGTTTTTTAGAGCATAAAAATTGGGAAAATTTTCTAATATTCTTCTAAAATTATTTAGACTTTATAAAAATTATTTCTACAATATTTTGACATATTTTAGTGAGATTTGGAAGTGATTTTGGGATAAAGAACTTGATAATTTTCTTACAATATGACTTTTGAAATATTAAAGAAAGGGAAAAATTGAATGTAAAGAATTTTATGTAGAGATCAAATATTAAGATTTTTCGACATGGAAGATTGGAGTAAGTCATAAATTGAAATTGGTGTTTTAATATATGCAAGTGTGCATGGAAAAACGAAATAAAAAGATCATGATGAAATATGAAAATTTGTGAGTATAAACACTCATTTTGGTGAACATGAAAAGAAGTTCAAATCTAGAGTATAGCTAAGTCTTTACACCGGCTTGAATGAATTTTTGAAGATAAATGTTGTAGAAAAAGATCAAGAATGGGTCGTTGTTATCAATTGATGTTTAAGACTAGGTAATGCTAACTCTAGGGTGTTAATTTATTCATGATTCAATTATCTAAGGACAACACTATAGTGAAGATGTGATGAAAGTAAGGAAAAAACACAAGTATGAGGGCATCGGATTCACGGTGTGAGAGTTTTTACAGGCTGTCTACATGATGCGTCATGTCATGACGTGAATTCATCACCAGAATTATCGGGATCGTGGCGACGCTTGTGGGGTGCTTGGTGACTACGTAGTGTCATCGTCCCATGACGGATGCAAATTGTCCATAGGGTGTCTACATGATGCGTCATGTCATAACATGAGATTACTCTCTAGGCTGTCTGGACATGGGCTCGTAATTCATTAAACATCTAGGAACTTACCGTAGTTACCGTAGTAGTTAAACTCATAACGAGGGATCCAACCCTACAAGATGAAGTACGGTTAAGGGCTTACCCTCGGATCTATGTAGAATGGGATGCATAGGTTCGAACAAGTGTGCATTAGTGTCATGAAATATAAATAACTGTATTAAGGCTAAGTGCACTAACACACGACATCAATAAGATATTCCCCCCTTAGTTTTGTTTGTGATCAAGTGTGTGCTTTCCAAGTAAGAGAAATTGATGTATTATATCCTAGCGTCAGTTGTATGCAACTGACGTTCCCACAGTTTCTATGCAGGATAAAATGAATGAAATGAATAAAGAAGGAATGATGCTTAAAGAAATGTTTTAATTGGTATTTTATTCGTGTATTATGTTGTAATTTATTTCCGTTGCATTGATGTAAATATTCTTGTATAAAAAATTTTAATTCCTTGTAAAATTTGTATGAAGTGAAGTGTAAAGATCCTATGGAACTTCGAATTCAGACTTATTTGGAATTCGGGGTGTTACAGTAATATGCACCGCACCCCAGATAAAATGGGTAATTACACCGCACCCCAAACATAGTTTGGAAAATATACACCGCACCCCAAGCCGATAACTTGGGTATTATGAGGTCTAGCTCAAACCCCATGGTAATTACACCGGCTTGAATGAATTTTTGAAGATAAATGTTGTAGAAAAAGATCAAGAATGGGTCGTTGTTATCAATTGATGTTTAAGACTAGGTAATGCTAACTCTAGGGTGTTAATTTATTCATGATTCAATTATCTAAGGACAACACTATAGTGAAGATGTGATGAAAGTAAGGAAAAAACACAAGTATGAGGGCATCGGATTCACGGTGTGAGAGTTTTTACAGGCTGTCTACATGATGCGTCATGTCATGACGTGAATTCATCACCAGAATTATCGGGATCGTGGCGACGCTTGTGGGGTGCTTGGTGACTACGTAGTGTCATCGTCCCATGACGGATGCAAATTGTCCATAGGGTGTCTACATGATGCGTCATGTCATAACATGAGATTACTCTCTAGGCTGTCTGGACATGGGCTCGTAATTCATTAAACATCTAGGAACTTACCGTAGTTACCGTAGTAGTTAAACTCATAACGAGGGATCCAACCCTACAAGATGAAGTACGGTTAAGGGCTTACCCTCGGATCTATGTAGAATGGGATGCATAGGTTCGAACAAGTGTGCATTAGTGTCATGAAATATAAATAACTGTATTAAGGCTAAGTGCACTAACACACGACATCAATAAGATATTCCCCCCTTAGTTTTGTTTGTGATCAAGTGTGTGCTTTCCAAGTAAGAGAAATTGATGTATTATATCCTAGCGTCAGTTGTATGCAACTGACGTTCCCACAGTTTCTATGCAGGATAAAATGAATGAAATGAATAAAGAAGGAATGATGCTTAAAGAAATGTTTTAATTGGTATTTTATTCGTGTATTATGTTGTAATTTATTTCCGTTGCATTGATGTAAATATTCTTGTATAAAAAATTTTAATTCCTTGTAAAATTTGTATGAAGTGAAGTGTAAAGATCCTATGGAACTTCGAATTCAGACTTATTTGGAATTCGGGGTGTTACAGTAATATGCACCGCACCCCAGATAAAATGGGTAATTACACCGCACCCCAAACATAGTTTGGAAAATATACACCGCACCCCAAGCCGATAACTTGGGTATTATGAGGTCTAGCTCAAACCCCATGGATTCTGTAGGCACTGATAAATTAAAATTTTGCTTTTGATCTTACATTAATCACATAACTATCTATTTTCATTCAAACACACCCATATAAGTATAAATAAAATATACATCCCATTAATAATGTAACACTCCGAATTCCAAACAATACTAAATTCGAAGTTCCACAAGATCTTTACACTTCACTTCGTATAATTTTACAAGGAATTAAATTTTTCTTTTTATTAAAACAATGATTACATTTAACACAGCGGGAGCAAATTACAACATTATACATGAATTAAATTAAAACTTGAATATTTCTTTAAGTAGCAATCAATCTTTAGTCTTGTCATTCGCTTTATTCTGCATCGAAACTGTGGGTACGTCAGTTGCATACAACTGAGGCTAGGATATAATTCATCAATTTCTCTTACTTAGAAAGCACACACTTGTCACAAACAAAGCTAAGGCGAACTATCCTATTGATGTCGTGTGTGAATGTTCACTTAGTTCTTAATGCAATTATTTATATTACATGACACTAATACGCACTTGTTCGGATTCTATGCATTCCATACTACATAGGTCCGAGGACAAGCCCTTAATCGTTCTTCATCTTGTAGGGTTCAATCCCTCGCTATGACTTAACCTACTACAGTAACTACGATAAGTATCCTAAGTATTTTATGGGTTACGAGCCCACGTCCAGACATCCTGGAAAAAAGCTCACGCACTGACACATGACGCATCATGCAGGCATCCTGTGGACAATTCACCTCCGCCATGGACCATGGCACCACCCGTAGTCACCAAATACCCCCACAAGCGTCGCCACCGGGACGATATCCTGGAGTAGTATGTAGTATCCACGCCCTAATCATGACGCATCATTAGGACATCCTGTGAACACTCTCACACCGCCAATCCAATGGCCCTCATACTTACGTTTTTCTCTTACTTTCATCACATTTCCACTATATATCTAAATCCTTAGGTAATTGAATTATGAATAAAAATCAACACTCTAGAATTTAGCGTTACCTCTACATTGTCTTAAAATATCAATCATTATCCACGACCCAAACTTGGTCTTAATTTATCACAATTCTCTTTTCAAGACTTTCATTCTTGCCGAGGTGGGGACTTAGCTAAAATTCTAGTCTCAATTCCCTTTTCATGCTCATTAAAATAAAAGTATACTTGTTCACAAATTTCACATTATATCATGTTTCTTTTCAAATTTTTTTCTCATGCACAACTTGCTTAATCTTAAGCAATCTTATATTAAATTTTACTCAATAATTTATAAGTCAAAATCTCATTTTAAGCTCTTCACAATTTTCTCTATGTTCAACAAATATTTGTATCTTTAATTACAAAAAGAATCATATCCAAAAAATCTTATTAATTCTTCTTCTCAAAATTCTAATCATAATAAGTCAAATGTTAGAGAAATACTTTTCATGAAGTCCAGGTATTTTTTATAGTAATTCAAAACTCAAAAATCAACAACCAGGAGTCGACCGTTGAACAGTGACCATTCGACTGTCCTGCGAAACTTCAAAACTCAAGAACCGGCAATCAGTTCAGTCGACCGTTGAAAAATGGCCAGTCGATTGTCCTGCAAAACTTCAAAACTCAAGAACCAATAGTTAGGACAGTGGCAGTCGACTGTTGAAAAATGGCCAATCGACTGTCCTGCTAAACTTCAGTTCACAGACGAAAGAGTCGACTGCTAAACAAAAATCCGAAATTTAATACTTGATCGTCGACTGTCGACATTAGTGCGGTCGACTGCCAATAGTAACAGGTTGTAGTTAAAGTAGATCAAATACGTTTTTTTTTCCGACATAGAAACATTTATTTCTATAAAAATTCTTTTATCAACAATTTCCCTCATTCATAATGAGTTCAGTACAAATTTTCTCTCTTTGATTCCTTACTAAAGATTTAATTTATCAATTTATTCCTATTTCCCTACTACATATTTTAAGAGACAAAATAGGGCTATATAAATCAAGTGATCACAATACTACTTGTATAAGGCACATAAACACACTTTTACATGCAAGCCAATTTAAATTCCATAATCTATCCATAAGCAAAATTTCCACATATTGTATCTTTCATTTCATGCATAGACAAAGTTACACAAAAATCATAATTCATCCATTTTAGCATGCGAATAAACTACCAAGTCATCTTACACATACCCAGTTACACATTCTATTTATTCTACCACTATTTCATGTAGATTATTTTGGTGTTCTTTTCCTCTTAATCTCCTTAAACAAAAGCATGGCAATTTTTCTATTCATTCTTAACATAATCTCAATGTCAATTCCTAACATGGTATCTAAAGTAGAAGTTCGAGAAATCACCCACCTTTTTGAAGAAAAACAAATGAAAAGAACTCCTAGATATCTCCTTGAACACGCGAACGATCCTTCTCCTCCTAGATTGTACCACCAAGTTGCCTTCTCCTCCTTGTACTAGATGGAACCCGTTCACTCCTTGCTCCTTGTACTAGGCCGGCCTCCAAATGAAAGGGACACCCAAATGCACAACTCAATCTTTCTACTCACAATCTCTCAATCTTTTCTCACTCTTTGTTTCTTTCTTTCTTTTTCATTTTACCAAATTTTCAAGTGTATTGCATGAAGAGATGGAGGGGGTATTTATACATTTTTTAGAGTGAAATGGAGGGCCAAGATGAACTAGATGGTTGTGGATTAGGGGCTAGGATGAACTAGGGAGTTAAAGCAACTACCCATGAACTCAAAACAACCTCTCCACTACACCAACTCTCCCACTCTCTCTTGCTCATTTGCGGCCTACCCCATGCACAACTCAATACACGTGCTAGTGCAATGCACGTGTCACACAATACAATCCTAGTTACTAGTTGTACATATTCATTTGATTAATTGTCTACAAAACTGGTCTACCCTACAAGTTGTGCTAATTAAAAGGAGAATTAAACTAGTGGGCTCTAGAATCCATGGGCTTCTAATTAAAATAATTAATTAATTATTGTGGGCTAAGAATAAACAATTAGGCCTAGAATTTAAATAGGCTTTTAAAATTAAAAAAAGAGAAGAAATAAAATACCTGTTCATGGTATGAAAATAAATAATTTTCTAGGGTAAAATGCACATAAATTTGTACGTGCAAAACACATGAAATCAACAAACTCTTATTTAATTAAAAATTCAGAATGTTACAACATTCCCTCCTTAGAATAGTTCTGTCCTAGGAACTACGCTTAAAGAGTGAGAAAACAGAACACAACAAGAAGAAAAGAAAAGAAGATACAAATCAACAAAGAGCTCAGGATGATCCTTCAACATCCTCTCCTCGGATTTCCAAGTAGCCTCTTCAACCAATTGGTTTCTCCAAACTACTTTGACCATCAGTATCTTCTTGTTTCTCAAGACTTCTCCCGACGATCCACAATCTCAACCGGTAGCTCAATGTATCTCAAATCCAGCTGCAAACCCTCCGGCACTTCGGAAAAATTGTGACTTGGATCTGGAATGTAACCTCTCAGCATAGACACATGGAAGACATTGTGCACCTGAGACAACTCTTCCAATAACTCTAACCGGTAAGCAGTTTTTCCAATCCGCTTCAATATCTTATATGGGTCTATGAACCTCGGGGCTAACTTCCCACCTCTGCCAAAGCGAATCACACCTTTACTAGGTGATACCTTCAGAAAGACAAAGTCACCAACCTCGAACTCAAGGTCCCTCATCCGGTTGTCTGCATAGCTCTTCTGCCTGCTCTGAGCATCCACCTCTACCTGATCAAAACATTTTTTTCAGAGGTCTGCTGCACGATCTCAGGTCCAAATATCTGTCGCTCCCTAAATTCAAACCAGCAGACAGGTGTTCTGCACTTCCTGCCATACAGAGCTTCATACGGTACCATCCCGATACTAGCCAGAAAACTGTTGTTGTAGGCAAATTCTACAAAAGCTAGATGCCTTTCCCAACTGCCTCCAGAATCTAGAACACAACACCGAAGCATATCCTCCAGAACTCGATTGACCTTCTCATTCTGTCCATCAGTCTGAGGATGGAAAGCAGTGCTGAAATCCGTCTTAGTACCCAAAGCTGTCTGAAAACTCCTCCAGAAATGCAAAGTAAACCGCACATCTCGATTAGACACAATGGTCAACGGAACACCATGAAGCCTGACGATCTCTCCGACGTACAGCTCGACCAACTTGTCCATAGTCGAAATGAGTTGTCGCCAAGAAGTGAGCTGATTTGGTTAGTCGATCGACTATGACCCAAATTGCATCATTACCCTTCGAACTCTTGGGCAAACCTGTGATGAAATCCATGCTGATGTTATCCCACTTCCACTCTGGAATAGGCAACGGTTGCAATAAACCTCCGGGCTTCTGATTCTCGGCTTTGACCTGCTAACAAATCCCATACTTCACCACAAACGCAGCCACTTCCCGCTTCAAACCTGACCACCAGAAATATTGCTTGATGTCTTTATACATCTTGGTACTCCCAGGATGTACAAAAAAAAGAGAAGCATGTGCCTCCTAAAGAATACTCTCCTTCAATTCTGCTTGATCCGGAACACACAGCCTCTCTCCAAACCACAACACTTCATTCCTGATCTGAAACTCTGACAACCTGCCAGCACCAACCTGCTCCTTCATCTTCTGAATCTCTGCATCTTCCTTCTGACTTTTTATAATCCTCTCGTTCAGCGTAGGCTGAAGCCTCAACTGAGCTAAAGATGATCCCAAGCCTTGCACCACAACTTCAATACCAGCCCGACCCAACTCCTCTGCAAGATGCCTCTGAGTTGTAATCAAACTAGCCAAACTGCTCTTACGGCTAAGCACATCAGCAAAAAAATAAGCTTTCCCAGGATGGTCCTTAATCTCAGGACGAATTTCCTTAAGTACTTCCAGCCATCTCCGTCGCGTCAGATTCAAATCCTTCTGCTAATAGATGTACTTCAAGCTTTTGTGGTCCGCGTACATATTCAATTTCTCACCGTACACATAATGTCTTCATTGCTTCAAGGTAAAGATAATCGCAGCCAACTCCAGATCATGAGTCGAATAATTCTTCTCATGCAGTCTTAGTTTCCTAGATCCATAAGCGATCACTTTTTCTTCTTACATCAAGACACAACCAAGCCCACGATGTGAAGCATCGCTGTAAACATCATACTCAACACCTGCTCTAGGCAAAACCAAAATGAGAGCAGTAGTCAGCTTCTCTTTCAACTCCTGAAAGCTTGCCTCGCATTGCTCAATCCACTTGAAGTTCACATTCTTCTTAGTCAGACTAGTGAGCGGCACGGCTATCTGAGCATAGCCTTGGATAAACCACCTGTAGTATCTATTTAGCCCAAGAAAACTTCTGATTTGCTTCACTGTAGTAGGCCTTGCCCAATCCTTCACCGCCTCTATCTTCTGCAGATCAGTTGCCACTCCCTCCTTAGAAATGATGTGACCCAGGAATGCCACTTCAGACTTCCATAAATCACACTTGGATAACTTGGCATACAACCCATGCTCCTGAAGCTTCTTCAGAACCTCATCCAGATGCTCAGTGTGCTACTCCTCCGACTTGGAGTACACAAGAATATCGTCGATAAACACCACGACGAAAGAATCAATAAACTTCCTCAGAACTCTGTTCATCATGTCCATAAAGATTGCAGGTGTATTCGTCACCCCATATGGCATAACTAAGAATTCGTACTGCCCATGTCGAGTTCTGAACGCAGTCTTATGCACATCTTCAGTCTTCACTTGAACCTGATGGTATCCCGATTGAAGATCTATTTTGGAGAAAATAGTTGCTCCTTGTAGACGATCGAACAGGTCATCAATTTGTAAAATAGGATATTTGTTCTAAACAGTAAACTTATTCAGCTCTCGGTAATCGATGCACATTTTC
This sequence comes from Hemerocallis citrina, assembly GCA_017893485.1. NCBI lineage: Eukaryota > Viridiplantae > Streptophyta > Magnoliopsida > Asparagales > Asphodelaceae > Hemerocallis > Hemerocallis citrina. The sequence goes on along the minus strand of CM030368.1, from coordinate 182,638,497 downwards.
ATCGACCCATCCTTCTTCTTTACCAACAGCACTGGTGCTCCCCAAGGTAACACACTCGGTTCAATAAAGCCTTTCCCTAACAGTTCCTCAATCTGCCGTTTGATCTCATCCTGCTCCACAGGGTGCCATCCTATACGGTGCCTTGGAAATGGGTGCACTCCCTGGCTAAATAGTGATGCTGAACTCTACATCACGATACGGGGGTACCCCGGACAAATCTTCTAAGAATACGGTCGGGTAATCCCGAACCACTGGAATTTACTGCATCTCCACAGGAACCTTCTTCTTGCTGATAGCTGCCACCAAATCTGAACATCTCTTCTTTCCCTGGAAAGTGACTTCAGAACCTCCTAGAGTCTTCACTGTTACTTCCTTGGTCTTACACTCGATGTTCGCAATGTACACCGACATCCAATCAATGCCAATGATAACATCGACCCCCAGGATATTCAGCTCGATCAGATCAATCCTGAAAATCCTGTCTCCAATCACGTTCTTGCAGTTCGCATAATACCGATCAGTGGTTAAAGTCTCCCCTGATGGAGTAGCTATTGCTAAGACCTTGCTTGGAAAGACCTTCGGTTCAACTCCCAAGACTTTAGCAAATTTAGGAGATATAAAAGTATGAGAGGATCCAGTATCGAACAAAACAACAGCTTTCTTTCCATTCAAATAAAGTTCTCCTGTTATATAACACACACTCGTTACATAACAGTTTACTAAATAAAGCAGGGAAAAGAGAGCAACATAAAACTTCTAAACATCCTCCCTCGTACCAGTGATGACGTGATCCACTTCATCAGCATCAGCTTCAGTCAAGGCAAATACTTGCCCCTGCTAGTACGACTTCTTCTCGACCTGTTGCGTTGGTCCATTTCGGACGACATCTTGCAGCTTAGGGCATTGTAATGGTCTGTCTCTCCACAGTTGAAACAAGTCACATGAGGTCTCACCCAACCATTCCCGGATCTTCCAGCCACACTGACAGCGTTCGCCCCAGTAGGTTTGAACTTTTGAGCCGGCGGCTCTCCTCTAACATTCCCAGAAACTGCAGGCTTCTTCCCCACATTTCAATTGTTCCTCCGGTTCTGAACAGCATGGAACTTCTCCATATCCGTCTTAGTAGCTGCAGCTCGCTTGACTAACTTGTCAAACCTCCTGATACCGAGGGGTATCATCCTTGACGTCAGACTCGGCCTTAATCCATGCTCGAACTTCCGAGCTTTCTTCGCCTCTTCCATCACAAGTTCGAGTGCATACCTCGAGAGTTGAGTAAACCTTGTCTCATACTCCCTGACAGACATACCTGCCTACTGCAGTGCCAGGGACTCCATTGCTTTCTTCTCTTGGACATCAGATGGAAAGTAGTGACCGCGGAACTCCTCCAAGAATTCCTCCCAGCCAACAACACCATTTCCCATAGTCCGCTTCATCGACTGCCACCACACTGCCGCATCCTTCTCAAGCTGTAAAGTAGCCAACTTCACCTTGCTTCCTTTCGGAGTTTCCAAGACTTCAAAGATAGTCTTGACTTGTCGAATCCAATTGTCAGCTGCATCTGAGTCTGACTTCCCTTCAAACACTGGTGGCTTCATTCTCTTGAATGACTCCACGAGTTTGATCACCTCAGGAACTGGATTCGTAGGCATCCTCCCCTGGTTTTGATTCATGGCAACGGCGTTGAAGGTCTGATAGACTCTAGCCAACTCCTTTTCCAAGTCAAGTCCACAGTTGGGACCTTCTCCATTTCTTAATTTTCTTCTAGCCATATTCTGATTCAAAAGATCCATTAAATTCAAAGTAGAAAACATGAATTTAAACCAACTTTTTTCATTTAATTGAATTCAAACTTTGTACATTCAAATTTAAAACATCTTCTGACATCAAGAAAAAGCATAGAGAAGATACAACATTCTAATCCCTACGGTTCCTCTTGGCTTCCCTAAGCTCTTCCCGTAGTTCTGCCACTTCATCCTTCAATACATCATACATGTTCTTTCTCTTCTCAAGTTCCCAAACACGATGACTGGGGGTTGCAATATTCTCCTTGCACTTCACATATTGCACCTGCAACAGCTCTGCTCTCTCCCTCTAAGTCTCCACTTGACTCTGAAGGGTCTTGATGAGATCTCCTCGATCTGGCTCCTCCTCGCCAGATGAAATGTCCGATGAGTCCGGAGGTGGAGTGATCTCTCGGGACTCGGGCCATTCCTCTTCATATTCCTCAGGATCTTCTTCGTCGGAATCTCCTTGTTCGGGGTAGTAGTCCTCTTCGATTATGTGCCAATCATCATCGCCTGCTGGATCGTGGTGGTTCGCCATCTTGGGGAAGGGAGAAGAAGAAGCATCAATCATAGAGCAACACAAATGTAAGTAGCTTACATTTAAATCTTTATGCCCAACTCACACTCTAATGTACACTCTAGGGTGTCGTTACTTATAAATTTGTACTATTTGGAAGCGTGGCTCTGATTGTAATGCCCTGATTTTTCAATTTATGAAAAATTACTTATTTTGCACGTAGTGTGCACGTGTAATATTTTGGTCAATATTTTCATCAAGATGAGTAAAGATATTTTAATTTGTGCTTTTCATTGTTTTGTACAAAAGCCTTTTTCTTAAAGCCCAAAATGTACTTCTTTTATTTTTTAAATAACTATGGTTTTGGGCCTTGAATTAAAGCCCATGGTTTAATTCTATTTTTTTTTTCTACAACTTGTAATGTGTAACACTTTTAAAGACTTTTTTGTGTTCAAGTTGGGGGGAATAGTGCATGCACGTGCAATTCACATACACGTGCATGAGCACTCTTTCTTGGCCGGATTGGGAGAGAAGTGGATCTAGTCATGGGTGGTTATTTGGAATGTGGGTAGTTATTTCAACTCCCTAGTTCATCCTAGCCTTTGATCCTATAACTATCTACAAAATTCTAGCCCTCCATCTCACCCAAATTGGTGTATAAATACCCCTCTCATTCATTTGTTTCTTTGACACTAAGATTATATTGTAAGAGAGATATATTGTAAGAGAGTTGTGTGTGACTGTTCTTTGGAGGTCGGTTATCACTTCTGAAGGTTTTCGATGGGGAGCAAGGAGCGAGGAGCAAGGAGTCGTGCATTGCATTAAGGAGCTTTTCTGGATTCGGTTATTTCGTCAATAAGGTGGGTGTTTCTCAGGACTTCTAATGTAGAAAATATGTTATGGCTATGATGATTGCTACCATGCTTGTGAAAAGTAAGTTTAAACATATTAGATTGCCCTGTGTATGTTTATGATGAAGGTCGTGAGGGACTAATAATGTAGTAATGACACTGAAAGTAAGACTGGAATGGGCCTGGACAGTCGACTGTCACTTGGACAAGTCGACTGGTACGAGGCGAATGTTCTCTCATGATTTATTAATTTAATGGCGTACATGTGTACAAACCGAAGTGATAGAATGATTGCTAAATTCATATCCCCTATGTTATATATGATGGAGGAGATGTGAACGGATGAAAAAGAACTAGTGATAATTAGTAAAATTGGGAATAACCTGTACAGTCGACTGCTGATATGAACAGCCGACCGATGTATTAAAATAAATTACGAATAGTCCAGAAATTTCATGAAACGAAGTATTTTTATTGGGATGTTCTAGTATACTAAATTGAGATTTAGTATTCATTTCTGCAAGTAAATGATAAGTAAATAAAAATGCATGTTTGACATTTCCCTTGAGAAAAGAAAATATTAGTTATGTGAAATTATATGTTGTGATGTTAGTAAACAGCTAAGAAATTACATGTTTATGTAGTATGAATGTATTGTAATGTGACACAATGATGCATGTGAATGGAAGAACAGAGGGAAGATAATTCCTAAATTTGAAATGTTAACCTGTTCAGTCGACTTAATGCAAGTAGCAAGTCGACTGGCTGAGTAATAAAATGTACTGTTGAAACCCCAGGACAGACGACTGATGGAATGACAGTCGACTGTCACATGAATGGTATTTTGAACATGGAAATTTGCGGAGCAGCCAACTGGCCATGTGCAGCAGTCGACACTCCTGAGCAGTTGTGAAGAACTTGATTTTGACTGAACAAGTCGACTGGACTTTCTCCAAGTCGACTGTCCAGAATACCTTGAGATGTCAGAAATCTTATTTGGTTTATGTTAAAGTTGTGAATCTTATGGTTGATGTTGGTAAAGTCTATTTGTTGTTGCATGAATTTACATGAAATGAATCATTGATTGAAATGAGAATTAAATGAATATGAAATCTAAGATCATGATAAAGAAAGTCTGTAAGACTATTAAATGAATTATGAGTTGAAAATGCTCAAATTGGAATTTGTGAATTGGAAATTGAAACAAAGAGTAGCTAAGTCTCCCCCGGCATTGGATATGAAATGAAATGAAATTTGAAATGAAAGACCAAGGTTGGTCATGTTGAAACGAATGAATAAGTCCGGTTTAGTGGAGAGGCTAACTCTAGAGCTTTGATTTTTGTTCATGATTCTAATAAAAACTAAGGATTAGTGCATAGTGAAGATGTGATGAAAGTGAGAGAAAAACACGAGTATGAGAACTAGGGTTTACGGTGCGGGTGTGTGAGCCACAGAATGCATGCTTGATGAGTCAAGACATGGCGTGGGCACAACTCAGAATGATCGGACTCTAGTCACGCTTGTGGGATGTTTGGTGACTGCAAGAGGATCGTGTGCCATGAAGGAGGCTAAATTGCCACAGAATGCATGCTTGATGAGTCAAGACATGGCGTGGGGTTCCCCTCCAGGTTTTCTGTACACGAGCTTGTACTCATAGATCATCTAGGATACTCACCATAGTTACAGTAGTAGATTAAGTCATGGCGAGGGATTGAACCCTACAAAGATGAAGAACGATTAAGAGTGCCCTCGGACCTATGTAGTATGGGATGCATAGAATCCGAACAAGTGCGCATTAGTGTCATCTAATATAAATAATTGCATTAAGGATTAAGTGCACGATCACGACACGACATCATTAAGATTTTCCCCTTTACGTTATTTTGATATGTGAACAAGTTTGTGATCTGTTAAGAAATGAGAATCGTTATACTGTTTCTGGCATAGAGAGGATGGCCATGTATAATTATCGTCGGTTGAATAAACTGACGTACCCACAGTTTTGTATGCAGGATGAATGGCATGAAAAAGATTAAAGAGGAACAAATGCTTAAAGATTTCTCAATGTTGTTGTACATTTGTTTCATTGTTGTAAATTTTACTTCCGCTGTGCAATGTAAATGTAATATTGATATAAACTCTGATGTAAAGTGAAAAGTTTAAACTTTCTTGTAAAATTGTACTAAAAGAAGCGAAAAGATCCTGTAGAACATCTCGAATTCAGTGTATTTGGGATTCGGGGCGTTACACTGATACCACTCTGTAACACCCCGAATTCCAAATAAAACTGAATTCGAAGTTCCACAGGATCTTTACACTTCACTTCGTACAATTTTATAAGGAATTAAACAAAAATTATTACAACAATGATTGCATTTAACACAGCGGAAGAAAATTACAACATTATACATGAATTAAATTAAAACTTGAACATTTCTGTAAGCAACAATCAATCTTTAGTCTTGTCATTCGCTTTATCCTGCATAGAAACTGTGGGTACGTCAGTTGTATACAACTGACGCTAGGATATAATACATCAATTTTTCTTACTTAGAAAGCACACACTTGTCACAAACAAAGCTAAGGCGAACTATCCTATTGATGTCGTGTGTGAATGTGCACTTAGTTCTTAATGCAGTTATTTATATTACATGACACTAATGCGCACTTGTTCGGATTCTATGCATTCCATACTACATAGGTCCGAGGGCAAGCCCTTAATCGTTCTTCATCTTGTAGGGTTCAATCCCTCGCTATGACTTAACATACTACAGTAACTATGATAAGTATCCTAGGTATTTTATAAGTTACGAGCTTACGTCTAGACATCCTGGAAAAAAACTCACGCACTGACACATGACGCATCATACAGGCATCCTGTGGACAATTCACCTTTGTCATGGACCATGGCACCACCCGTAGTCACCAAATACCCCACAAGCATCGCCAACGGGACGATATCCTAGAGTAGTATCCACGCCCTAATCATGACGCATCATGAGGACATCCTGTGAACACTCTCACACCGCCAATCCAATGGCCCTCATACTTATGTTTTTCTCTTACTTTCATCAAATTTCCACTATGTATCTAAATCCTTAGATAATTGAATCATGAATAAAAATCAACACTCTAGAATTTAGCGTTATCTCTTCATTGGTCTTAAAATATCAATCATTATCCATGACCCAAACTTGGTCTCAATTTATCACAATTCTCTTTTCAAAACTTTCATTCTTGCCGACGTGAGGACTTAGCTAAAATTCTAGTCTCAATTCCCTTTTCATGCTCATTAAAATAAGAGTATACTTGTTCACAAATTTCACATTATATCATGTTTCTTTTCAAATTTTTTTCTCATGCACAACTTGCTTAATCTTAAGCAATCTTATATTAAATTTTACTCAATAATTTATAAGTCAAAATCTCATTTTGAGATCTTCACAATTTTCTCTATATTCAACAAATATTTGTATCTTTAATTACAAAAAGAATCATATCCAAAAAATCTTATTAATTCTTCTTCTCAAAATTCTAATCATAATAAGTCAAATGTTATAAAAATACTTTTCATGGAGTCTAGGTATTTTTTATAGTAATTCAAAACTGAAAAATCAACAATCAGGACAGTTCAGTCGACTGTTGAACAGTGACCATTCGACTATCCTGCAAAACTTCAAAACTCAAGAACTGGCAGTCAGTTCAGTCGATTATTGAAAAATGGCCAGTCGACTGTCCTGCGAAACTTCAGTTCACAGACGAAAAAGTCAACTACTAAACAAAAATCCAAAATTTAATACTTGACAGTCGACTGTTGACTTTAGTGCGGTCGACTATCAATAGTAACAGGTTGCAATTAAAGTAGATTATGAAGACGTTTTTTTTTTCCGACATAGAAACATTTATTTTTATAAAAATTCTTTTATCAACAATTTCCATCATTCATAATGAGTTCAATACAAATTTTCTCTCTTTGATTCCTTACTAAAGATTTAATTTATCAATTTATTCCTATTTTCCAACTATATATTTTAAGAGACAAAGTAGGGCTAAATAAATCAAGTGATCACAATACTACTTGTACAAGGCACATAAACACACTTTTATCACAATTTCATCTATTTAATATTCCATGCAAGCCAATTTAAATTCCATAATCTATCCATATGCACAATCTCCACATATTGTATCTTTCATTTCATGCATAGACAAAGTTTCACAAAAATCATAATTCATCCATTTTAGCATGCGAATAAACTACCAAGTCATCTTACACATACTCAATTACACATTCTATTTATTCTACCACTTTTTCATGTAGATTACTTTGGTGTTCTTTTCCTCTTAATCTCCTTAAACAAAAGCATGGCAATTTTTCTATTCATTCTTAACATAATCTCAATGTCAATTCCTAACATGGTATCTAAAGTAGAAGTTCGAGAAATCACCCACCTTTTTGAAGAAAAACAAATGAAAAGAACTCCTAGATATCTCCTTGAACACGCGAACGATCCTTCTCCTCCTAGATTGTACCACCAAGTTGCCTTCTCCTCCTTGTACTAGATGAAACCCGTTCACTCCTTGCTCCTTGTACTAGGCCGGCCTCCAAATGAAAGGGACACCCAAATGCACAACTCAATCTTTCTACTCACAATCTCTCAATCTTTTCTCACTCTTTGTTTCTTTCTTTCTTTTTCATTTTACCAAATTTTCAAGTGTATTGCATGAAGAGATGGAGGGGGTATTTATACATTTTTTAGAGTGAAATGGAGGGCCAAGATGAACTAGATGGTTGTGGATTAGGGGCTAGGATGAACTAGGGAGTTAAAGCAACTACCCATGAACTCAAAACAACCTCTCCACTACACCAACTCTCCCACTCTCTCTTGCTCATTTCCGGCCTATCCCATGCACAACTGTAGACACGTGGTAGTGCAATGCACGTGTCACACAATACACCCCTAGTTACTAGTTGTACATATTCACTTAATTAATCGTCTACAAAACTTACAAAACAGGTCTACCCTACAAGTTATGATAATTATAGTGGGCTCAAATTAGTGGGCTCTAGATTCCATTGGCTTCGAATTAAAATAATTAATTAATCAGTGTGGGCTAAGAATAAACAATTAGGCCTAGAATTTAAATAGGCTTTTAAAATTAAAAAAGATAAGAAATAAAATGCTTGTTCATGGTATGAAAATAAATAATTTTCTAGGGTAAAATGCTCATAAATTTGCACGTGCAAAACACGTGAAATCAAAAAACTCTTATTTAATTAAAAATTCAGGATGTTACAAATAACACCAATTAAGATTTATCCATCGATAAAACATGGTTTCAAAGCACATTAATTATATACTAAATTTATTACGTGCAATACGCACCCACCTATACTCAATATCACCCATCACCTATACCTGCATATCATACATACACCATGTCATTAACCACATCCTCTTATCATATATAAATCCAATTTATCACTAAAAGCACCAACATTCACAACCATGCAAAAACACCACATACCCACAATATTAACTATTGAAATTCCATATTTTCCATTAATTCATTTTTCGGCCATATCCATTACCATACACATTGGATGACCTTAAAATTTTACCACAACATAAGATATATTTAGTATAATCATACTCACTTGATGAACCGACAGAAATACACCCCACACTCGCCCAGTCGCCAATCAAAATTTGTTTTCTTTCACCTATTAATGAAATTATAGAACCCATTAGCTATAAACTCAAAACACACTTTATCTACCCCCGAATTCACATCGGATACTATTCACACATCATAAACAACCCACGTAAGTATGTCAATACGAAAAATCTCTAATTCTACAACCGAATCAAAATTTTACCCATCGATGGGAGAAGTTCTAATCGATATTTTATATTTTAAGGGCAAAAATATCCCCAAATAAATTTCTACATCCTAAATTAACTTAAATATACACCTCGGGAATGATGTCTTCTATTTGTAAACATTTCCCACAATTTATTGTATTATTATACCAATAAACTCCATTATTATAACTTCCCGATACCGGAAAAAATCCTTACAATGTCATATAATTATTAAAATTTGCCATACATGCTACTAAACAATCCCATAATATTCCACATAGTACGAAACAATTACTAGCATAATGAGGTACAATTCTCTTTTCATTTCCTAAACTCAAACCCTAATTTTTATAAAATTTCTATATTATCACCATTAAAATTATAGTTATTCTACCTAAGCATGTAACACATACTCTAAGCATCATCCTATCACAGTTTATTATGAAAAGAAATGAAAAGCATACAATCCAATAACAAATATACAATTTGGTATACCTTATTGGAGTTCTCTCCACAAATCAACACCGCTACGCAGAAGAGCACCCAAAACTCTACTAGAATCCCCCCAAAAATCAAAGCTTGAAGTGAAATGGAGGGTTGATTGGCCAAACCCTAGAAGTTGGGGCTTGGGTGGATTTCGGACAAGAAAGAAGAAAGGAAAGGAAGGGAAATGAAGAATGAAAATTTTGGTAAATAAGAAGGGTTTTAAATAATGAGGGGTCAAGGTTATGGGCTTAAGCTCAAAATCAAATAAAATTAACAATTCAAGGGTTATTTTCAGCCCCGAACTCCAAAAATTCCAATGTCTTGCTATGACCAAGAAACTTCTTCAAATTATCAATTATCCAACTCTCTGTTACATACGTGTATGCCCATGAAAAATATCGGGTTCAATCGAAATCGTCTCCTCCGAAGAAACTCACCCCAAAACTCCTATATCTTAGATTTTCCCGTTTAAACCCCCCCCCCCCCCCCAACACGATGTAATTATTATAAATAGAATAAAACCAGTTAATATAAGAAAATATACTCAAAATCATGGATAAAAGAAAGAAAATAATATAAAATCAAATATTTAAGGACTTTTAAAAGACAGGTGTTACACATATCAAACTAAGAAATCCACTTTTTTTATAAGTATTGGAATTTATATGGTTTTTGCAAGACTACTATGTTGTTGTCCAAAGACAGAGTTGAATATTCAAACAGTGGATTCTATATATGCACCTGAGGATATGCCCCATAAATCCACATGTGTGGGCTAGGGGAATGCCGGTAAGGTCAATGAATCGGAGAAAAAAACTTGGTCCAATCCAAGGGAATGATTGTAACTTAGGTGAGGCCCGAGTCTTGTATAGTTAGAGAACTCCAATGGAGGAGTGGAATACGGTCGGTGCGACCAAGATTCCAGTTTGTGTTAAATGTATGTCGGGAATATAGATCGTTAAGTCTATATTATATTTTGCATTACTTAGTGAACAACTTACATTAGAAGAAGATATGACTGAAGCAACGACGGACATGGACGGTAAAGAGTTGAGGCTCTTAGGAGTGTTCGAGACCGAGGATACGTTCGGTAAATCCACGTGTGTGGGCAAGGGATAGGGCAGCAAGGTTCACAGTTATGGAAGATCGATTTGCTAGGAATCGCGATTGAGATACGCCCGGTAAATCCATGTGTGTGGGCTAGGGGTAGACTGGGACGGTCCAATATCCTAGAAGTTCGACTTACATAGTTACATGTGATTACGCGTTGGAGTACTAGTCAACTTTTGAGAATAAGTTGAGTTAGTGTGATAGAGGCAAATCGAATATTAGTGTGATCTCGGTAGGTTGTGAGACCACGAGTTGTACAAGATTTTGCGAGATGCATAAATGCATATAGAATGTATCTTATGGGAATTAGTGTAGTCTAGTATATAACTTGGCCTAGACATTCTTAGGTGATTAGTACACTTAATCTCATTACTCTCATTAGCAAATGATTAGGTTGTTGTTGGGAAAGTTCATGGTTAAGTTCATAAATTAAAGTGTGAATTCTAGAGTTTGAATAAGGCTTTGTTATCGGCAAGTGACCCCTAGTGTTGTTGATGTAAGTCCGGTAGGGTGACGCTAGATTTAGGCTGTGTTATTAATTATTGCAAGGATAGACACTAGTTGAAAGTTGTATTCACCAGTCAAGGGGACACGTGCGGCGTTATCTCGACTATTAATTTCTGGGAACTAGTGACAGGACAGGAAGCGAATGTATAGGCCACAAATCTCCTGTCAGAACTTAGGGGATGAACACCTTAGTGTCTGTCGATGCTCTATGTTATCGGATACAGATGGGGAGCGAGAGTGTTAACCCTGTGCCTCTCGATGAGTGGAGAAAGACCACAGGGTCGCCTTTACATTCATGATAGCTTTTGGTAACGTCGGAAGCGGATAAAGATTGCAGGGTGCTGCAACCTTATTAGTTACTAGATAAATGTCAGGAACAGAGAAGAATATGTGACAGCTTGACATTGCAAGGGATTGAACCCTATAATGAGGAGAAACGTTAGTGACTTGCATTCGAAAACTATGTTGTATGGGCGGCATAAGGTTCCAAACAAGCGTGTATTAGAAAAGAGTATTGTGTGCATTTATGTGCATTAGACTTCCAGGGTCATGGCATACACTGACACACTTAATAGATTTATTCTTTAACATTCACATGGTTTACCATTAAAGTTTGATTGTTGAGCAAGTTAGAGATCGTTGTTATTACTTGCATTGCATCGGTTGCAAAAACTGACGTGCCCACAGGCGATAGTTTTGCATGACCATTTGAACGTTGGGAGTGTGGACTCGAGCTTTATCGTGCATCCTAGTGGAAGTTGGATTTTTGAATGATGTAAATAAGATGTAGTTTTATATGTAAACATTACAGAATATTGTAATAAGTTGTTATGTAACTAAAGTTTCAGTCTTCCCTGCGAATTGTACTGTGTTATGTACTCAATTGAAATAAATGATTCTGGATGTGTCACGGATTTTCAGTGTATGAAATTCGGGACATTATAATATATAAGGCTATTGTCTTCAGTGTATTTGCTGCATCTATACAATCAATTTCTCATTTCCTAACTTTAACATTGTGCATAGTACTTAAAGGAGACGTGCAAGTTTATGATTTGTTATGCATAATTCTGATGCTACACATTATATTAAACATACTAATAGATTGAAAACTCGTGAAAAAATACTTGAACGTGGAATTTGATCTTTGGACAAAGTTATACTTACTCTATTTCTATCAAAAGCTTCATTTAAGATTATATATATATATATGGAGGTCTTCCATTGCAAATGCACTGTACTATGCAAACCACTGAAGCCGTTATTTCAAACAACAACTTAGGGTATTTTAAGTATGAAGCCGTTGTTTCAAACAAAGGCTTCATAATACCCTTGACAACGGCTTCATACCTAATATACCCTAGGCCGTTATTTGAAACAACAACTTCATACTTAATATACCCTAGGTCGTTGTTTGAAACAACGGCTTCTGTGGTTTGCATGTGTTTGCACACTAAGTGTGTTTGCAATGGAAAATCTCCATATATATATATATATATATATATATATATATATATATATATATATATATATATATATATAGGGGAAGCTTCGGTTGTGCACTCCTCTAGTGCACACGGCATGTGCACTAGGCCTTCGGGCGTTCATATCGACAATCCGAACCGTTCACATTGATCTACACATCTAAATTAATCTAAATATGTAAAATCAAATTATTTGAAATTCATTTGCCCATCCATCATGTGACTATAAAAAACAATGATTTTCAGCCATACAATTTCGTAACACTTCAATGGATGGGTAAATGAATTTCAAATGATTTGATTTTACATATTTAGACTAATTTAGATGTGAAGATCAATGTGAACGGTTCGGATCGTCGATATGAATGCCCGAAGGCCTAGTGCACACGCCGTGTGCACTAGAGGTAGTGCACTAGAGGTAGTGCATAACCGAAGCTTTCAACATATATATATATATATATATATATATATATATATATATATATATATATATATAGGGAAATGCTCCATTGAAAACGGGTTTGTTTTCACGGATTGGAAAACACCAATCTGAGTCGTTGGATCACTTTTGATCGTAATCAGCGGCTCAGATCGCCTCCGCCCATCACCCAATATCACTTAAGTGGCGGAGGATTATTTTGGGAATTTCGTCCCAAATAACTCTTCGCCTGATTCGCTCTGAAAAAATGAATATAACCTAGGCCGTTGTTGGAAACAACGGCCTAGGTTATAAAAAATTGAATTATAGACCGTTGCCTAGGTTATAAAAATTTAGAACAAGGCCGTTGTTCCAAACAACGTCCTATAATTCAATTTTTTATAACCTAGGCCGTTGTTGGAAACAACGGCCTAGGTTATATCCATTTTTTTAGAATCTGTTCAGCGAAGAGTTATTTGGGACGAAATTCCCAAAATAACCCTCCGCTGATCAATTGAAACGGGTAATGGGGAGCTCGATCTGAGCCGCTGATCACGATCATGAGCAATCCAACGGCTCAGATTGGTGTTTTCCAACCCGTGAAAACTAGACACATTTTTAATGGAGCATTTCCCATACATGTGTGTGTGTGTGTGTGTGTGTGTGTGTGTCTGTGTGTGTGTACTCTTCAGTTACGCACTCTCATTTGCACACTCTCCATGCGCACTCTCACTCAGCCCTCCGATTTCGATAATGATCATGATCGAAATCGGGCGGCTCTCCTTTCATCCGCTGTCTTAACTGAGGTGAAAGGGGTTTTAGGGTCATTTCCTTCTTCACTTTCGATCCAAATCTCCCCCGATCCTACCTTCTCTCTCCCCGCTCTCCACTCTGGATCTCTAAACCCTAAAACATTTCCCTTTTCAGATTAGATTTTCATCTCCCCCGCTCCTACCTTCTCTCTCCCCGCTCTCAACTTTGGAAATCGAAACCCTAAATCATCGCTCCAAACCAAACTCTAGCTCCTCTTCAGTTTCGATCCAAATCTCCCCCGCTCCCACCTTCTCTCTCCCCACTCTCAACCCTGGATCTCGAAACCCTAAATCATCTCTCGAACCCAAACTGAAGCTCCAAAATCTGACCACCCAAGCTCCAAATCGAAACCCAAAACTCCCCTGCTCCCACCTTCTCTCTCCCCGCTCTCAACTCTGGATCTCGAAACCCTAAATCTTTCGATTCCAAACTGTAACTCCAAAATACGACGACCCAAGCTCCAAATCGAAACCCTAACTCCGACGATCTCAGTGTGAATTTTGTTCAGGTATAATTTTGTTCCTGTTATTCTGTTTATGAGGGTTCTTAACAGGAGTTCAGTGTGAATTTTTTTTACTATTGATTTGTTCCTACTTATTAGTGTATTAGTATGAACTGGAAACATCTTGTTGTGCTAAAAGCTATATAATCCATCATGAATTTGCAGTGGATGTGTTAGAATTATTCATACAATATACATGCATGATGTTCATTTACCATAGGTTTATCAGATTGAATTAGAGCCATTTTTGTGTAAGTGTAGAGTATGTATATGACTATTTCTTTTAAAGAAGGATTAGAGAAAACTTTATTACTTTAGTATGTATTTTGTCCACTGACCTTGTCCTATTACTTTGATAATAGGTATGGAGATTGATGAAGGGAGCTTTAATGCCGGTGACCCTTTTTTTGACAGTACAAGAATATTGTGTTTGCTACTCAAGAATAATGTGTTTGCTATTGATATGATCAGCTACAATATGTCAGGGAAGTATTTGATTCCTATTTATGCATTTTGGGGTTTGATCTTTCTATATTTTTAGGTGTTGGTGTAGGCAGTGATGACACACCTTATTATCTGAAAAATGATATTTGATGTTGGTTTTAATGGCAGAGTAATTGAGGGCAACTTCAACTGATGCTTAATTATTTATGCATTTGAACTAGTTGGCATGGCACCGAAGTGCATCCCTAGTGTGAATGGGAGTGCTTCAGTTGTGCACTCTCCCTTAGCCCTCCAATTTCGATCATGATCATGATCGAAATCGGAAGGCTCTACTTTCATCCGCTCTTTCACATAAGATGAAGGGATTTTAGAGTCATTTCCCCCCTCTGTTGCCCTCAAATCTCTCCCCGCTCCTAGCTTATCTCTCCCTTTAGATGAATGAGGGTGTATTTATGCATTTCAATTGATACTTGATTATCTATGCATTTGAACTAGTTGGCATGGCACCGCAGTGTAGCCCTAGTGTTAATAGTGTGTTATGAGCCTACAAATATTTTTAACTTTTTAAATTTTGTTTGGGTTAGTTTAACTAATCATACTTCAATCTTATGCTTTTTAATTTTGTTTGGGTTAGTAGGAGAAGTAGCAGCAACTAGAAGGAGTTGAGAAGTTGAGAAGCACATATTCCAGGCAAGAGAAGTACAAGGGGTTATGATATTTCTGATTGTTTAGTAATTGCAGCAGAGTTCAAGCCATATGTATGTTTTTGAATTCGTACCAAGAAGTAGAAATTGCAATAGCAGCAGAAATTTATGATTCTTTAGAAATTGACTAATCTATATGTTTGTTTTTGAATTCATGTAAATTGCAGGATTGATGGAATATTATGTTCTGAAATAAATGAATTCTTACCATCTGTGAATTCTATTGGTTTTGACATTTGTTTAGTTAAGAGAATGTTTGGAGCAAGGTATTAATATCTGTTTGGTTTGTTGTTTTTTCCTTTTTTTTGTTTTCCAAAACCTCAAAACCCGTTTGGTTATGTTGTTTTTTTAAAACAGTTTTCACAAAACTCCACTTCACCTATTTTCTGTTTTTTCACATCATCTTTCTAAATCTATTTATATATATTATTATTATTATATATATATTTATAATATATTATTGTTACATATTATTATTATTATTATTATTATTATTATTATTATTATTATTATTATTATTATTATTATTATTATTATTATTATTATTATTATTATTATTATTATTATTATTATTATTATATATATATATATATATATATATATATATATATATATATATATATATATATATATATATATATATATATATATATATATATATATATATATATATACTATTATTATAATATATATTATTATTTCATATATACTATTTTATATATACTATTATAATATTCTATTATTATTATAATATATATTATTATTATTATATATTACTATTATATATTATTATATATATTATTATATAATTTGTTATTATTATAAGAAATTATTTAATATATTATTATAATATATTATTATAATTATTATATGTTATTATATATATGTATATAATTAAATATGTTTATTATAATAAATTATTTTATATTATTATATAATATACAATTATTATAATATACTATTATTTTATATATACTATTAATATTATATATATTATTATTATATATATTATTATTTTATTTATAGTTTTTTATATATACTATTATTATATTATATTATTATTATATATATGATTATTATTATATATTACTATTACATATTATTATATATATTAATATATAATGTATTACTATTATATATCACTAGTATCATGCACGTGCGATGCACGTGGGGTAGAAGAAAAAAGACAAAAAAAAAGAAAAATAATTTCCAAACTGATCCACTGTCGAAAATATTTACCAAACTGGTCCACTTTCGCACGTGCACGCGGAGGAAGAAGGGAAAAAGACAAAAAAGGAAATAATTTCCAAACTGATCCACTTCCGAAAATATTTACCAAACTGGTCCACTTTCGAAAATATTTACCAAAGTGGGTCATTTTGTCAACACGTGCGCTGCACGTGTTGGCTTCAAAATGACAACAATGACAGATGACACTAACCCCTTCTCCCATTATAATAGTAGAGATTATATATATTATTATATAATATACTATTATTATAATATATTTATATATATATATATATTTACAATATATTATTGTTACATATATTACTATTATTATTATTATTATTATTATTATTATTATTATTATTATTATTATTATTATTATTATTATTATTATTATTATTATATTATTATTATATATATTATATTATTACTATATATATATAGATATAGATATATATATATATATATATATATATATATATATATATACTATTATTATAACACATGCATGCATGTATATCGTATATCGTATGTATATCGTATGAATAATTCTAACACATCCACTGCATTATTATAACATCGTGCATGTATATCGTATGAATAATTCTAACACATCCACTGCAAATTCATGATGGATCATATAGCTTTTAGTACAACAAGATGTTTCCAGTTCATACTAATACACTAATAAGTAGGAACAAATCAATAGTAAAAAAAATTCACATTGAACTCCTGTTAAGAACCCTTATAAACAGAATAACAGGAACAAAATTATACCTGAACAAAATTCACACTGAGATCATCGGAGTTAGGGTTTCGATTTGGAGCTTGGGTCGTTGTATTTTGGAGCTACAGTTTGGGATCGAGAGATTTAGGGTTTCGAGATCCAGAGTTGAGAGCGGAGAGAGAGAAGGTGGGAGCGGGGGAGATTTAGGGTTTCGAGATCCAGAGTTGAGAGCGGGGAGAGAGAAGGTGGGAGCGGGGGAGATTTGGGTTTCGATTTCGAGCTTGGGTGGTCGGATTTTGGAGCTTCAGTTTGGGTTCGAGAGATGATTTAGGGTTTTAAGATCCAGAGTTGAGAGCGGGGAGAGAGAAGGTGGGAGCGGGGGAGATTTGGATCGAAACTGAAGAGGAGCTAGAGTTTAGTTTGGAGAGATGATTTAGGGTTTCGATTTCCAAAGTTGAGAGCGGGGAGAGAGAAGGTAGGAGCGGGAGAGATGAAAATTGAATCTGAAGAGGGAAATGTTTTAGGGTTTCGATTTCCAAAGTTGAGAGCGGGGAGAGAGAAGGTAGGAGCGGGGGAGATGAAAATCGAATCTGAAGAGGGAAATGTTTTAAGGTTTAGAGATCCAGAGTGGAGAGCGGGGAGAGAGAAGGTAGGAGCAGGGGAGATTTGGATCGAAAGTGAAGAAGGAAATGACCCTAAAAGCCCTTTCACCTCAGTTAAGACAGCGGATGAAAGGAGAGCCGTCCGGTTTTGATCATGATCATTATCGAAATCGGAGGGCTGAGTGAGAGTGCGCATGGAGAGTGCGCAAATGAGAGTGCGTAACTGAAGAGTCCCCTATAAATATATATATATATATATATATATATATATATATATATATATAAGCAATATGATGTTTTTTTTAAGGGAAAAGGTGGAATATGGCCACCCTGAATCATTAATAAGAGTTTAACGAAACAAACCTAGAGTACTGGGCCCAAATACAAACTACAGACAGAAAATAAAATATACATGAAGCAACATGACGCGTACAAACAACAAATCCCTTCAACAACCCTGGAGGGTGGGCCGACAAACCAGCTCGGTACAGCAAAATTGTGAGTACGTTAGTTTAGCTTCGTACCGTGCCTCCACGACACATGCACACTCACCTGAAACAAGTCTGGCAGGATTTTATCACCTGCCGCTCCCTGCATTCACCTCGCTGGGGGGACCCCATCTTTGGGCCCAAGCCCCACAGATCGAAAACTGATCCCATGGCACATGCACAGCGATCACACCCTCCCACCAACTCCACCACTCATCCTACAAACGTGCCAGCCGCTCCTACAGCTGCTAGCAAAGAGATAGCCGTAAAGAGGATACCTTCACCTCTCACACGATAGCGCTTTTCTCAGGCAATTTCTCACCAAACAACTATCTTACTCTCCCCACCTAACACCACCCTCCAGGAGAGAGCCGTGGAGAGGATACCTTCACCTCTCTCACGCTCAAGCTCTCTCCGGTGAGTTCTCACCACACAGACTTATCTTGACTCAAACTCCAAATCCGAGGGAAGACGCGACATTGTCACGAGGCAGTGGCCTAAGCTGGAGGAAGCTCAATAGCCAGATAGTCGGCGCTGTGGAGACTGCACCGACGACATCGTAGGACACTCCGACCAACCACACCCCAACCCCACACCCCCTTACCCCCTACACACCGACTTCATACACTTGAACCCCAAATCCATGGTGTTTGCGACAACAAGAGCGGGAGGAAGCTCTGGCGCGACACAGTTGCTCTGCGACAGTGGAAACAAGAACCCTGGAAGTTGAGACAAGTGAGCGCACATCACGGAGGGATCCCATCTTTGGGCCCAAGCTCCACAAACGTGCAAGACAACCTAACTCCCGACATCTTCACATGCACTACCAACCCTCGCAGGTTGCCATGAATGGCCCCGAAAGTAGACATGGTGGCAAGCACGCAGAACATCCGGGCACACAACTAGCAAATCATGGAGGGACCCCATCTTTGGGCCCAAGCTCTACAAACGTGTAAGACAACCTAACTCCCGACATCTTCACACGTACTACCAACCCTCGCAGATTGTCATGAATGGCCCTGAGAGTGTGGACATGGTGGCAAGCGCGCAAAATATCCGGGCACACAACTAGCAAATCATGGAGGGACCCTATCACAAGTCCAACCCCACAATCGAACAAATCTACTTGCTTCACACCCCCAACCACAGCAAAAGCAAGCACCAGCCCCATGCCGAATCACCAGCCTCACCCAGTGGGAAAATCAGATCTGGGCCAACAAAGTGGTGGGGGGGGGGGGGAGGGGTGGGGGCGCACAGCAACTTGGCTAGCCCCATACCGCACCGCCCTCACTTGGCTGAGGTGGGCCATCGCCGTCGCCGTCACGTGGGGGGCGGAGCATCTCCATCGGCAAAAGATCGGTAGCGTCGAAGGCTAACCGTCAGAATCGCAGCATCGGGGAAAGGGCAGAGCATCTCCGTCGGCGAAAGGGCGGAGCATCTCCATCGTCGTGGTGCTTCGCCGTACGTGGAGTATCGCATCGTCGAGGACCATCATCGCGTCTCCATGGAGGAGGGGATTCGTGGAGCTTCAAGTCGTCGTGGAGGGACCGAGGGGTGGGGGGACGCCGGGGGGGGGGGGGGGTGGCGGCGAAGAGGGCAAGCCGCCGCCGCCCCAAGGTTGTTCAGATCTATGGTTTGGCTCAAAAGAAGGGAAGGGAAGTTCTATCTTACTTTTTGATAGATAAAGCAATATGATGTTTAAAAGCTTCATTATGATAATGTTACATGCTGTGTAACTAAAGGGTTCAACATGCCAATTTTTTTTCTCTTGATTTGATTCCCAACAACTTAATCTTTGAACTGTAAACGAGATATGCATCGAAGAAGAGACCGGCAGCATATGCGACACTTTATGCCCTTCTTTCATTGATAAATTTATGAACCTCACACTATATAACAACAGAACCAAAGTTAAAATACATATGTAGTCCGGTAACTTTACTCCTTTTGAAAGGAAGCTTACTAAGATGGACTGGCTTTCTATCATAGACAGGGTGGAGGACAGATTGTCAGGCTGGAAAGGAAAATCGCTGTCCCTCGGTGGCAAAGTAGTACTCATCAATTCGGTGTTGTCTGATCTGCCCATTTACTACATGTCATTTTTTGAGCTTCCTAAATGGTTTATCCAAAGGATTAACCGAATCCGTAAACGTTTTCTCTGGAAAGGGGCGGACTCAAACAGGAGGGGGGTACCACCTAATCAAGTGGAGTATTGCATGCATGAAGAAGAAATATGGATGGTTAGGCATCATCGACCTTATAAACATGAACCTTGCCCTTTTGGAAAAATGGTGGTGGAAGGTCTTTCACCACAGCGGGGAAGGATGACAGGACTTCATTCAACCATACCTTCGGGAAAAAGGTACGAGAAGTTTAGGCTTCCGAGTAGGGTCTAGAGTGTCTCGCTTTTGGAAAGGAATTACCAAAACAAGCGGACCTTTCCAGTCAGCTGTTACATCTACTATTGGTAATGGACGGTCCACCAGATTCTTGTGGGACAAATGGTGTGGTGCCCATACCCTCAAGGAGACTTTCCCAGAGCTTTATGAGAAAACGACTCGACCGAATCTATCTGTGGCTGAGACCTGGAAGAGGGGCAATTAGAGACCGCCTTTCCGATGATCTCTTTCACCAAAGTTACATCAGCAACTGTTTGAACTGCAAATACACATTACACGGGCCGGTGCGATGTGCGCGCAAGGCCCAGATCAGATGCATTGGGGACTAGAGACCAAGGGAGCTTTCACTGTTAGATCTCTGTATCGTCGAATTCACTACCGAGGGTGCAGACCTAGTTGGGCACAGGTGTTATGGAAGGCCAAAACTCCCCTTAAAGTTAAGGTCTTCCTTTGGCTAGTGCTCAATAATGCAATCCTCACCAAGAGAACTTTGCCAAAAGACAACCCCAGATAGCGACCAACTGCGGATTCTGTAACACGCATACGGAGAATCTGAATCACCTTTTCATTCACTGTCAAAGGAGTAAGGCAACTATGGTAGAGATATTACGGGCCTTAGGGACAAGTGACTACCCTAGCGAATATAAGGATTTGTGGATTGACCCAAAGTTTGCCTCGGTACGCCACGAAATGAAGGATGCTTGGTACATTGCCATTGCGGCAACTACTTGGGTGTTATGGTTAGACAGAAATAATTTCTATTTTCGTGCCTCATGTAATAGTATTTCTGGTAATCTTACTCATATCATGCATCTTATTTCTTTTTGGGCCACAGCTGCTGCCACAGGGGCAAGAGGAAGGATTGCCAGAGTCTTCCAGGTGGAAGAATTTGATGATGAGGAGGTCAAGTTTGGTCCGACACTGGATTGAGGGGGAGGCACCCCCTTTTGCTCATAGGATACATTGGATCTCCACAGGCCGCAACTACCTCTACTTTGCTTTCTGATTTCAACTACTGTACTTTTGGTCGTACTTTGTATGAATAGTTAGACAAACCCTTCAGGATTTTGTTGGGACATTATGTTTTATTTTCTGCACTGTACTTTTGTATTTCCCCCAGTTCACTGGGGTTGTTTTATTAATTTCTTATTAATGAAACAGGGTGGCGTTATTCCACCTTTAACCTCAAAAAAAAAAAAAAACTTTACTCCCTTTGAAAATAGCAACAACTATATGTAAATTTTAACATATTCTATCTACTGTCAATTTGCAACAACAATACATGCAATTCCCCCCCCCCCCCCCCTCTAGCGGGGTTTCTTGCTAGTACAAGGTAAATGATAGAAAATGTTGATGATTACAAACAAATAAAATTGATTATTGTAAAGTCCAGGCAATCCATTTTCGTGTTTACATTGAGTTCTACAAATTAAGCATCAAATATAAATCTCAGCTCTTCTGAGCATGGTCCACGATTACAAATGATGACGACATATTGACCCACATATACCAAGAGAAATGGCTTCCCGAATATCGTCTTTCTTTCAAGTAGATGTGAAATTAATGCTCAATCATGCTTATTTATTTCTCATTTATTTACTCCCATAAAATATCACAACTATGTCTTTTTATCGAGAAAAATTCTCCCTAATTTTCTGGTAAATCTAACGAATTTTATATTTGTTAAGCATATAAATAGAAAAAAAACTCAAACAAAAACAAACTTAGAAAAAAATCAAGAATAAAAGATAGTAGGTTTCACTCTCAGAGTATAACAGGGCGGCTAAGGTTTATTACTCTTACTCCAAAATCCTAATTATTTTTTCGCTAGTCGAGGCTAGGACTAGGTTTTTAGCATCTATTTTCTTGGATTATTAGGAAAAGAAAATCAGTTTTAAGATGGAAATTGATTGTAAAGATTTTTTATTTTCTTAATCCAATGGAAGTAGGTGGCACACGTTGGTGGTGACGTCTTCTAGTTTGGTGTGCGTAGAGAAGTGTTGGAAGAATTCTAGAGATGTGGTTAGAGATGGAGAAGAACAGTACGGTAGGAATCGTAATTAGCAACTACAGTGGAAGCCTAATCAAAGTTACATTACTAAAATAATTGTAGATGACTTTTTTCAAATTATCAATTTGTAGATAACTTTTTGGAAAAGACACATTATGTGCACGGTTTATATGCACAAATTCTACTCTACACCTTGATGTGGTACAGTCTCTGAGAGCGAGCATCTGTAGGCTATATACTCATTTTTTCTAAAAAAATAGAAAAATGGCGCGGCATTCGTTCGCTATATATCCAAAATTTGGGTATTTTGTGAACAGTCGTCTAATATATTTGGAAGACGAAATTATTTTTTTGGAAAACAATAGCCGACGAACGATGATCTTTCGTCCGTTCAATCAGACGAAAGATCATCTTTCGTCGCTGGTTTTTTAATTTAAACATTGGACGGTAGATCATTTTTCGTCCCATTTAAAAAAAAAAATTGATCGGACGGGAAATGTCCCTTCAATTTTTTTTATAATTTCGACGGACGGGAATCATTTCCCGTCCGATCGAATTTATAAAAAAAACACGGACGGTAGATGTATTTCTTCACATTTTGGTGGAAAATATTCTATAGACTAGAGCCTATAAATATTTCTATGTGTATAGATTAGGTATTAATTTATATTTAATTAAGAATTAAGATTTATTTAAGATTTAATTATGATTAAATTAAGAGTTAATTTGGAGTTAATTTTTTTCCCTTTATTTTTAAATTCTCAGACGGAAAATGGTTCCTCGACCATTGGTTTTTTATTTTTTTTTAAAAAATAAAAGTTAATGGACGGAAAATCATTCATCGTCTGTCGATTTTTTAAAAATAAAACCCAAAATTTGGGTTCAAACGACTACAACTGAAACCCAATTTTCCTATTCTCCTGTATGCCAATTACCCAAAATTTAAGTCGAAACAACTACAGATGCTCTAACCACCAATGTATTTATAAAGATTTATAAGTGTAGACGACATATTTGTGGGCAAGCGAAATATGACTTTATGAGGGTTAATTACAAATTTATTATTAGTTTTACTAATTAAATATAATATTTGTTAAGGATATATATGAAAACAATCCAATAATAGAATCTATATAATAAATCATAAGGCAATTTGAAAAAAAACTATCAAGTACTCTTCTTTAATTGAAACAAAATCAATGACTCACATTTATCATCCTAAAAGACATTACCCCTCCAAAGTTTCCCCCCAAACAAAATTTATCATCACTTTATTACTATCTCTCTTTTCTCTCTTAACTTTTTTAGATTTCTCTCAATCTCTACTTAGAAATTTAGATTTTCAGATTTCAGGTTTGTAAAATTTCAAAATTTTCATGTTTTTAATGTTTTTTTTATTGCTCATGTAGGAAATTTCACTGAATTCCGTGATTGACTTCAAATGCAATGAATCATTTAAAATGGAAATTCCCTTGGGTAAATTTGAACCTCTACAGTTATACTGAAAGTAGCAAATATCTTTCATTATTTTGCATCCTCACAGTTCTAAGAAGTTGAATTTTACACCACATTTATAATTATTTTTCAACATATATTGATGGACCATCATCAATTTTTTTTTTTTACTCCGTCAAAAACATATATTCATGAAAATATGGACTTTTATTTATAACTAATTGTTGTCTTACTATTCAAACTTGAGCTAAATGAACTTAATGATGGAAGTTTTAGATTCATGTATCAGAAATGCTGTAAAGTAAATGTATCCCATGCTCTTTGAAACTGTCAAGAAATTATATAATATATTTTACTATTTATAGAGTTTTTTATATACTGCATTGTGAGCTTTTTTATATACTGCAGAGGAAAAATATATATTTAGGTTTCACTGTCAGAGCATCCACAGTCGTTCAATGTAAAAAAAGGCAAAATGCATATTTTGCCCATCCAATTCGACGAAACGCTGCAGTCGTCGAATGGCAAAAAAATGCATAAGTTCGTTAAAAAAGAAACAGACGAAACATGATGTTTCATCTGTAATTAAAAAAATAATTTAGACTGAGAAAATATTAATAAAAAATACGGGACGAAACATCCAAAAAGGGAAAAAAAATCGGAAGTTTTTTTTTGCAAAAAAAAATTTGCAAAAACAATTTTTAAAAATAGTTTGTAAATAATAATTGCAAAAACAATTAAAAAAATTGCAAAATAAATTTAAAAATTTGCAAAAACAACTTAAAATTTTACAAAATGTGCCAAAAGGTCCCACAAACCTGACGACACATCATGTGTCGTCCGGATTTGGTGGAAGTTTTTTTTGCCAAAAAAATCGTAAAAACAATTAAAAAAAGAAATTGTATTTTTTTTTTGCAAAAACAAATTAAAAATTTGCAAAATCAATTTATATAATTGCAAAAAAAATTTAAAATTTACAGAATTAATTTTTAAAATTAATTTTTTAAACAAAATTGGATTGGGACGAAACATCATGTTCATTCTCACGCTTAAATTCATTTAACGGTTATTTTATTTGGGTTTTTTTTTTTACTTCGGACGAAACATCATGTAACGGTTATTTTATTTGCGTTTTTTAATTAAAATAATAATTAAATAATCCAGACGAAACATGTTATAATATGCATTTTGCTATATGGAATGTTATTTGCCCCTTTCTACTGTAGCGATTTTGTCAAAAAATGACAAAATAGCAAAGAGTGTGAGCTAAGTAAAAAATTAAAAAAAAAAAAAAATAAAAAAAATGGCAAATAAGCAAATCGACTGTGGATGCTCTCAGAGTCACGGTGCAAGCTAGACGACGGCTAGGGTTTATTTCAGTTTCTCTACTCTCGCTCCAAAACTCTAATAATTCTTTTCCCCAATCCAAGCTTCAGCAAGGCTTAACTCCAAAACCCTAATTTTTCTTTGTTGATGGCAATGAATTGCTAAGTGTTTTTTTGATAAACTATCAGTCCGTCCATCCTCTCTGTCTAAATGGCGTCTGCCAATCTCTTCGATCTCCTCAGAGATGATGACAACGACGATCCTTCACAGCTGATCGCCGCTGCTGCTACCGTTAAGAAGTCTCCGGTGGCTGCTCCGGCTGCGGCGGCGAAGATGCCGACGAAGCCGGTTCCTCCATCTAAAGCTGGTAGCAGTAGATTAGCAGACTACTTTTCTTTTAATTGTGAGTGTTGCAGTTGATGTCACTTTTTCGGTTTGTTTATATTGGACTCGCATATGGTCTCCACTTTGGCCTAATGGCCTTTATTTATTTGTATGTATTTTTTTGTTTAGTTGTAGTTTAGCAGAATATGTTGAAATAATGGGTTTCGATTCGAAAAGATTTGACAGAATATGAAACTAGTGTAGATTCGAGTTGCAATTTTATTTTGGATGCAACTGAATTTTAATTGTGATTTGGTTGACATTACAAAAGATTTGGTTTCGTGCTTCTACCAAAATTTTGAGAAACTAATTTCCAGAAAGAAATGTATGTTTCCGTTTAGTGCACTCTCACCTAAAGAAAGTTACATACCGTTAGAGGTAAGGTAAGAGCATCTCCAACGGCTAGCCAAAATAAAGAGGCATAGCCATATTTGGAGAGTCACACTCATTTTGCATCTCCAACGGTTAGGCATAATGGCTAGGCATTTTGCCTAGCCATGAACATGAAGAGGCAAAATGGAGAGCAAGAGGCAAAATATAGAGAAAGAAGCATGGTTGGAGATGAAGCAAAATGGCTAGCCAAATTCGCTAGGCAAAAACACTATTAGAACAATTTGGCTAGCCATTTTAACTAGTATGGTTGGAGATGCTCTAAGGTGAAGTTATGAACCCCCTAACGTTTTCCTCATAATTAAGAAACTTCTTGTCGTCATCAAATTTTAATTTAGAAGCCCTCTATTAATCAATTTGTCCCTCCTATGCTAAAAAAGTTACATCTTATATATCTTAATCCTGAACTTTTTCCCGCTAATCCGTAAGATACAACTTTTAAACCTTAGTAATTAATCACTTCGCTCCAAAATTTTGAAACTTTATTCTCTTTCATCATTGGAAGTGGCTCAACATCAGCTCTGACAACCAATATTTCTGAAGTTAATATCTTCAAATGCATTTTCAATGGTATTGCCTTTAGAGGTGCCAAGGTTATTGGAGTTGATGTTGAGTCATTTTGATGCTTTATTGTACATCCATAAAGTTGAAAGAGAGTTTCTCGAATGTTACTGAAAAGTTTTATAAAAAATTGGAGCCAAGTGGTTGGTATTGGATGAAAAGTTGCATCTTATAAATTAATCGGGGGAAGCTAAGGAAGGGGGTATATAAGATGTAACTTCGTTACAAGCGAAGGGGAAAAATTGATCAATGGAGGGGTTTCGTAAATAAAATTTGATGTTGAGGGTGTTTCTTATTTATTTATTTATTATTATTATTATTATTATTATTATTTTTTTTTTTTTTGGGGGGGGGGAGGGGGGGACAAGAGCCAGTGGCGTAGCTATGTTGGGGCAGGCTCGGGCCATGGCCCCACCCTAAATTTGCAATTTCACTATATATATATATGTTTTATAGTTCTAGTGCTTTCAGATATAGGGTGTTTATGCAAAAAATAAGGGCCTTATGACTTATGATAAGAAGGCTTTAAGCAATTGGCCCTAATTAGTTTCAAGCTTTAACATGGGATGGAACATGAGATGGGAGGCTGCCAAGGCACACGGGACTTTGGTTATAGGGGTTTAAGTTTTCTTCTTATAATCACTAATTAGGGCTTGAGCAATGAAATAGCATATAGAAAGAAAATTAAGTTATATTTATCACTACTGTACTCTCAAAAAATTCTCTAATTATCTTTCCATATTTATTTTCAAAAGAAATATCTTTCCATATTTATCTTCCAAATATTTCTTTTGTGATGATTTTCTTTTAAAGTAATATAATATAATATATTTTGTGATACTTGTCCTTAATTTTTTTACTATTTTACATATTTTTTTTATATTGGGGACTGTTGGTCCCCACTCGATGTAAATTCCTAGTTATGTTGAGAGCGGAAAGCAGGAATTAGGAAGGGAGGGCGTAGATTTTCAAAGCTTTAGTGGCAAAAATGCCAAGATGAGTTTAATGTATTATAAAAGAAAGAAACATTTGAATAAAAGATGAATACGAGGAAGTTCATAATTAATTAGTGTTTCTTTCTCTCTCAAATATTGATCTTAGGGAAAAATGTTGTAAATTGGTGTGAGCATGATTGGAATTCTGAGTAAAGCATGAGACTTTAATGCTATTGTACAAATAACTCATAAGACTATATTTCTATGGTGCAAAATAACTCGTGAATAAGTAGGCATGGCCACTTTTTGAACCTATTTGCGTTTTTGGGCCATTTCGCAAACTATTTGCTCTTGTGGGCTAGTAACTGCCACGTTAGCGGCGGTCGTTATTTCCATTAGCGGTCTATTCTTTTAGGAGATCGCTAATGAGAATAGCAGTCTCTGTTTTAAAAAATTTCAACATTTTTGTTTCCTGTCGCTAATCCTATTAGCAACCAGAGCATATATCAAGTCGCTAATCGGAATAACGACCTTAAATGAACTGTATTGAGACATTTAGCGAATTCTAGAGAGCTTTTGCGCTCTGAAAAAAAACAACCAATTTTTGTTTTGTTTTGAAAATGAGGTCGCTGTTCAGAATAGTGATCTTAGTTCGGTTATTATTTTGCAAATTTTACAAAGAGTAAGGAGATTTAGTCCCCTACTGAGGTCGCTATTCAGAATAGAGGCCTTACTTGTACTAAGGTCGTGATTCCGAATGGAGGCTTTAGTTGTATCACTATTTTACAAATCTTACAGAGAACAATAGATTTACTTCCCTACTTAGGTCGCTATTGCGAATAACGACCTAAGTATAAATAGCGACGTAAGTATACTTAGGTCGCTATTCCAAATAGCGACCTTAGTTGGGTGATTATTTTGCAAATCTTACAGAGAGCAAGGATAGGTGGCTATTCGGACTAGCGACCTCAGTTTCATTTTTTTTCCAAAGAGCAAAAACTCTCTATAATTCGCTAAGTGTCTCAATACATTCTTTTAAGGTCGCTAATCCGATTAGCAACTTTATATATGCTTTAGTCACTAATAGTAATAGCGACAACAAATAAAAAATTCAATTTTTTTAAAAAGAGAGACTGCTAATAGGAATAGCGGTCGCTGCTGACGTGGCAACAACTAGCCCACAAGCGCTAATAGTTTGGAAAGTGGCCCAAAAACACAAATAGTTTCAGAAAAAGGCCTAGTACAACAAAAAATTCTTTTTTGCGTTACATCTACATATAGCTGGATGCGAGTCTCATGTAAAAGTAGTAGATTGCACTCTGTCGCTTACTCCTTGTTCAAGTGACTTATAAAAGTTGGGTACTTCTTGGGCACTAATTGAAGTATTAGAACTTAAAACTCCATTTTTTGCCAAAAATTTGAAATATTGAAGGAGTATCTATGAAGTGTAAAACTTGTTACTCGTTAGAACACCCCTAATGCAAGCTGCTAAATCTGGTTTAAAGTGGCATCAAAGTCGTCCCGAGATACATCCTATGGAAGGATGTATATTGTAAAGATCATCCTCTTTAGCTAAACCCATCGTTAACTCCGAATCAGTTCAAAAGGATATTTTGTTTGAATGAATGGTAATTGAGAAGGCTATTATTTGCATATATATATCTATTTAAAAAACCACAAGACAATTTGAAAAAAAGCTATCAAGTAGCTCCTTCAATTGAAACAAAATTAATGACTTACATTCACCCTCCTAAAAGACATTTTCCCTCCAAAACTAATTTTTTTCCCCGAAAACAAAAATTCTATATATATATATATATATATATATATATATATATATATATATATATATATATAATAAAACACAAAGAAAGCAATCAAGTTGCTCTCCTTCAATCCTCCCAAAATCAAAGATCCTGATCTAACCTCACAAAACACATTTCCCCACCCCCAAAATTTCCCTCCAGAACTCAAATTCTTTTATCTACAACTAATTATTGTCATACTATTCAAACTTGAGCTATATAATTGTTGATTTACTGTTTAGAAGGCTTTTCATATGTTGCATCATTCCGAAGACGTGCCGTAGGCACGTGCCCACGGGCAAATCTAGTATATATATAATCTAAATTTCTCTCTCTCTCTCTCTCTATCTATATATATATATATATATATAATATAACCAGAAATTTAGATTTTTTATGCTTCTTTTGATTGCTCATGTAGAAAATTTCACTAAGTTCGCTGATTGATATCAAATGTAATGGAAGATTTAAATGTACATTCACTTGTGTAATTCAGCCTCTAAAGTTGCACCGAAAGTAGCAAACATCTTCTCAAAAGTTAAATTTCATCATTTTGCACCCTCAAAATTCTAAGTTGGATTTTAACCCCATTTATAATTATTTTTCAAGATATGCTGATGGAAATATGGAATTTTATTTACAACTAACTGTTATCTTACTATTCAAACTTGAGCTACATAAATTCCATAATGGAAGTTTCAGATTTATGCATCCAAAATGCTGGAAAGTAAATGTATCCCGTACTCTTTGAACTGTCAAGAATTGTATGGCATATTTTACAGTTTATAGAGCTTTTCATATGCTACATCGTTCCGAAAATGTGCTGTAGGCACATGCCCACGGGCAAACTAGTATATATATAACTGAAATTAATGTTTTTGTAATCAGTGACTAGGGTGAGAGCACTCCTAACTTAGGTTCGGGTACAAAAGTTATTACCTTGGGTTAATAATACTCCTATCACTCTATTCAAGTTGGCTAAATAACTTGATCCTTTGGTTGGGCTACCAGAGTATCGAACCTGATCCATCTCAGTTAGGGGTAATTGTATTCAACTAAAAAGACAACAAAAAGACAAAATTAAAAGGTGTCGGTGGCTGCAGATCTGGCATGCATTACCTAGGGTGGGGGAGGTGGAATAGAGTGGTGGAGGATGCAAAGCAGGCAGAGGCAAGTCTCTTTCTTCTCTTTATACATTTTTAAGGCGGTGGCTGCCTACTACTGATGTTTCTGGCCACAGCAGGGTAGCATTGGGTTCCACCTCGGCCTACACAACTGCCTATAAGACAACTTTGACGACACTGAGGGCAATGCAAATCCCAGTATGATATTTTAAAACTTAGAAGTATCAGAGAACTCCCTTAAGCATTTTGGTTTTGGCAAATTTCTTGTTGTTTGTTGTTAATGTTAGAAATATTAGAAGTATCGATAGACAGATACCGATCTGAAACAATGAGTTCCTCAGTAATGACCAACGTTTTGCACCATACTATTGGGACAATATTTATATCTAATATGATTACAATATGTGACTATTGGATCAATTCTACTAAGGAATTAAAATGATGAGCCATACAATGAAACTTTGAGAGAGAGTGATCAAACATAGACTGAGAATAGAAACTACATTGTCTGACAATCAGTTTGGATTTATGCCTGAGAGGTTAACAATGTAAGCAATTTATGTACTGAGGAGACTTATGAAAATATATAGGGAGAATAAGAAAGATTTACATATTGTGTGTATTGATCTAGAAAAAAACATATGATAAAGTCCCGAGAGACATAGTATGGTGGACGTTAAATAGTAAAAGAGTAGGCTGTGTTTGGATAGCATTTTAAAAACTGTTTTTGGTTTTTTGAAAATTAAAAATGAAAAAAAAACTTGTTTGGATAGGTGTTTTTGCAAAATTGGTTCTAAAAATTTTTCCGAAATGACCCGTTTTAAAATGCGATTTTAGAAAATGGGTAAAACCTGTTTTCGAAACCAGTTTTCCCCTTTTCTCTCGTTTCTGACTTCGAAGCTCCATTGTCGAGCTCCGAAGTTCCATTGCCCCGCTCGAGCTTCAACCGGTCCATGACTTCCTCGTCGCCAGCCATCCACCATTGCCGCCCTCCAGTCGCCATACCTCAACCACCGTCGACCTCGGCCCCGCTTTCATCCTCATCATCATCACCACCGAACCACCTCCAACCTCACCCCCCGTAGTCACCCCATTGCCTGCAACCATCGTTTTCCTCCTCCAGTTGTCATCGAACTCTCGAAGCCAGTGCCGAAGTCGCAACCGCCCCTCGCCCCGTCTTCTTCTCCGTCGAGCCACCCTCGACTCGAGCTCCAACCCACCGTCGAGTCTTCTCCTTCATCCGCTCACCCTCGACTCTGCCATTACCGAGCTCCGCCACAATCGAACCCATCTTCCTCGTCCTCGACTTCGTTCCTGCACCCATCTTCCACCTCTCCTCACTCCATCCTCAATTCCTCATCGCCTCATCACAGCCCCCATCCCCGTCGTCATCCTCCTCGGCCTTCCAGCCATCGATGACTGGCAGTGATGTTGAGACGGGGATGACTGGACTGAGATGGAAGAAGACGAGGTGGAGTCGGTGAGGGGCTTGCTAGGGCGACGCTCAAGCGGGAACAGGGCAACGATGAGGGCGATGCTTTGATGAGGTTCGAGCAGAGGATGTGGTTCTCTGTTTTGGGTTTGGGAAACAGAGGAGAGAGAGGAAAGATGGAGCATTGTTTTTGGGGTTGGGAAACAGTTATCCAAACAGACCCTTGTTTTTTAAATCTAAAAAAACTCCTTTATAAATTTTTTTTGAAAACCAAGTTTTTAAAATGTGTTGTCAAAACAACGAACCAAACGCACCCTAACTATTCGGTATATTGAGGTGATTAAGAATATATATGAAGGGGCAATGACCACAATTAGAACAACCACATGAGAGACCAATGATTTTTCTATTACAATATGTTTACACCAAAGTTCGGCTTTAAGCCCTTACCTCTTTGCTTTGGTTATGGATGAATTGACACGAAGAGTACAAAATGAGGTGCCTTGGTGTATGCTTTTTGTCGATGACGTGAGACGTCGTCTTAGTGGACGAGACTAGAGCAGAAATTAATGCTAAGTTAGAATTATGGAGAGAAACTTTAGAAGTTAGAGGCTTTAGAATAAGCAGAACTAAAACAAAGTATCTGGAGTGTAATTTTAGTGATTTTTGGAACACAAATAAGGAAGTAGTGAAACTTGATGGTCAAGAGATGCCTAGGAGAGGCCATTTTCGATATTTAGGGCCGATTATACAAAAAGATGGAGAGATTTGTGAAGATCTTACACATAGGATTCAAGCAGGGTGGCTTAAGTAAAGAAACGCTAGTGGTATTTGGTGTGACAAACGTATACTTTTGAAGTTGAAGAAATTTTTTTATAGGACGACTGTTAGACTAGCAATGATGTATGGAACAGAGTGTTGGGCAACAAAGAAACAACATGTCCAAAAAATGAGTATAGCGGAGATGAGGATGCTAAGATGGATGTGTGGTAAAACCAGGAAGGATAGAATTAAAAAAGAACATATACGAGACATGGTAAATGTAGCTGCTATCCAAGATAAATTAAGAGTGAATTGCCTAAGGTGGTTTGGACATGTCATACGTAGACCTAGTAGTGCCCTGATTAGAATGAGTGTTTTGATAAGATTGAGGGTAGAGTTAGGGGTAGGGGAAGACCTAAACTTACTTGGGTGAAAACGGCGAGAAAAGATATGATAGCTTGTGGCCTTATAGATGATATTGCGCTAAACCGAGCAGAATGGAAAATCAGGATTCATGTAGCCGACCCCAACTAGTTGGAAAAAAAGCTCTGGTGTTGTTGTTGTTGTTGTACTGTTGGATCATACCTTTCTGTATGTCAAGGGTGAATTCTTTTTTCGTCAGTTCTACTTTATTTGGTTTCCTTTTTTTTTTTCCCATGAAACATTTTGGCACTAACTTTTCTTTTTAGCGTAATATGTTGGCACTAACTTTGCACTTTGGAATTTCCACTTATCTACCTGATTGTAAATTAGATTGAAATATATGGTTTTGAACTGGGTTATGTTGATTTATATTATATCATACCCTTACACAGTTAGGGAGGCCAAGAGTGGTCCAGCACAAGGAGATGGTGCTGGTAGAGGTGGCCTGGGTGAGGGACAGGAGGGAGAGGTGCTGGGAGTGGTCCACAAAGAGATTTGGCAGATGGGGACATGAATGGTTTACGGGAGGTTATGGTGGTAGGAGCAGTGGTATTGCTGAGGAAGGAGATAGAAGTAACCCTTCAGCAAGAGGTCGTGGAGGAGGATATGGTCCTCCACTGCATTCATTCGGCGGTGGTCGGTGAGGTGGATACGGGAACGGCGATGGTGAGGTTGGAGGTGATGAATCTGAATGCCGTCCAAGGAGGGTATATGAGCGCAAAAGTGGAACAGGCCAGGGGTATGAGACGAAGCGAGAAGGTGCAGGAAGAGGAAACTGGGGAACAGTAACTGATGATGTGATTGCACAGTTAAGAACATTTTTTGTAGATCCTATCTAATTTTCTTTTTTGAATTAATGTTAGGCATATGATTGTTACCGATATTTTTTTGACTTGACAGGAAACAGAGGAAAATGTGAATCCTGATGAGAAGGTTGCAGCTTCTGAGAATCTGCCAGACCAGGAATATGGCAAGCCAGTGGAGGGTGATAATGCAGCTAATGAAGCGAAACCAGAAGATAAGGTTAGTTCTCATTTTGTTGCTCACAGTAAGTTCCATTTGGTGACGATTGCAAGTCTTTCTTCATTTCATGTTTTTTAAGTTCTGTATCGTATGCTGTACATGCTATAAACCCCTAGGTTGTCGAACTATTTTTGGAAGACGCTGTATCGTAAATATCCCTGCAGTTTCTAAATGTAAGCAGAAGGCTCAGTTGGTCAGAAAATTCATTAAGTGTTGGATATTAAAACTTAACTGTGATCAACTAATGTCAGAGACAAGAAATCCTTCTATTTGAATTTTTTATTATTCTATTTGAATTTTAACTTTGCCTTTGGTTATGCTACTTTTCTTAATGATAACAGGCAAATTCTGCAAGCCTGTGGTACACACTATAATATTACGCAATATATTAAACCTTAACGGTAATAAATATTTAAGGTGTGGTTTATGTTATACTTTTCTTTTGATACGAAAACTTTCCGAAGCTGGATTTCGGAAAGCCGAAACTGTTGTGGAATGTTGGAAAATATTCATATGGTATACTTGGTTTATGCATATTCTTACTTTTATGTACAAATGAGGTAATCTGTGGAAACATATTGGCTCTTACTTACATTTTCGAGTTTCCAAATAGTTTATTAAATAATTATTAAATATGTTCTCTTTGTAATAGTTATAATAATTATGTAAAGCATAGTTGGTCACGTCATTAAGCAAGGTTTTCTTATCTGATTTTCTTGTCCTTTTAGAGTGTATATACCTTCTCTTGTTTATTGTTTTATAACAACTTAAATGTTTCGAATAACATATTCCTTTGGATTAATGCTTCTTCTATTGCCCAACCTTTAATGTCTTTTTGCCCTGTTCATCTCCTATTATCATTTTCTTGTCCTTTCATAAGTGTATTTGTAAACACTGGATAGCACGGTGCAATTAGTCAAAACAATACCCTGCATCATCCATAAGCCTGTCTTCATTGTTTACAAGGTTTTGCTCTTTGGTGGTGTCCTATTAGTTCCGAAGATTATCACTAGTAAGCAGCCCTCCATCTTATGACTCATTTCTTACTCTTCTGATTTCTGATTTAGAATTATCTGCTGCAACTCCGATAGTTTACCATGAACAAATTTGAAGGACAACGCTTTTTCTATCTGTGTATTTATTTTATAAAAAATATTGCTTCTTGATTGTCGTTGCTTAAAGGTTCATATCATTCCACATAATCTGTTAAATTCTTTATAAGATTACCTACCTTTTTAGCTCTCCAATTTTTTTGCCTTTAAGACGCCATCACTTCCAATTCATTGTGAAGTGTCATACATAAGCCATCTTTCGTTGTATATAGGATCTTTGCTTCTTGGATCTTTCCCGTCACTTCTATGCTTGCCACTAATAGCAACCCTTCATCTTTTGTCTCTTCTCTTATTCTTCTCGCTTATAGTATTTATTATTATGTGGAGTGAGTTTGATAATTTCATTGTACCATGTCTCTATTTGAAGAACACTACAACAAAGCTGTCACTGTTTTTCTATATTTTCCTTTTTTTTGTTATCCATGTATGTGATTATCAAATATATATTTTTTTCTAATATATCTTATCAAGATGGAAGTCTTTGTTGTTCGCATCCTCGCAGTCCTCACCCTTTGATCTTTTCTTTCCTTCTTCCTCGGTTCTATGATCTTCTATTCTTCTGTTTTTGTGCATTGGACTGTGTATCTTCCCTTATCTAAAGAATTTTTCTCCTCAATTGTTTCTTCACTTTAAGAAATCCTCCCTCTATTATCTCCTTTCTCGTTCTCTCATTTCTATCATTAAATTAAATGTAACAAGTTTGATAATTTCATTTTACCATGACTCAGTTTGAAGAACAACGATAACAAAGCTTTTGTCCAATTCTATCACTATAATCATATCACAGGACTCCGAATTTCCTAATTGTGTTTGCTAGTATGTTGCTTGGTTAAGGTGCATCTCATGCCATGTCATCTGTTATTATACTTTTTCATTTCACTTTACAAGTCTAAAAAAGGCAATACTTCTCATCGCTTTAACTCCCATTTATTTATTTCTTGTCATTCCACGTAAATGTTTGTGCACATCAGCACATGATGAATACGGTATGAACTCTCTCTATAGATTTTCATCAACCAACTTATTGAACAATTGCCATATACAGTTGACATTCTTGTCTTACCAACTTGAATTTTGATACAAATAGTAAAAGTATATCTCACAACTTCGATCTTACACAAGTTTGTACCACCTCGTTTTTCTTCTCTATTCTTATTAATAGGAACCGAGATACTTCTGCTCGACTCATTTAGCTTTTTCTCGTTCTCCATTATTCTTTTGGGCAAAACTTCTATGTGCTAATTGCTGTGGTTGCTTTAGAAAACACTCATTCAGTTAAGATGCTCCCCTAATCTTAACTTAGAGGGGGAGTGTTACTTGGCTGTTAGTAGGCAGTCACACAAGCTGCATGGGACTACTTTTTGGTGTGAAATACCAAAATTTACCTTATCTTCCTCTCTTCCACTCCAAGCATCTCCCGTACATGCCTCTCCACCTCATCTTTCTAATTTCCTTTTCTTCCCTTCTCACTCGTCTAATTCCTCACCTCCCCCACCATTATTTCCAATTTCCCTTCCTTTCTCTATTGCTTCTGCCACCTTATTAATTTTATCCACCTTGCCCACCATCAACTCCACATCTCTTTCGTTTCTCCTTGCTCCCCACCATGTTCCCCTCCACCACTCATCCAACTTATCTCACCATCCATATTCCCTATCAAGTACCATCCCCTCCTATGCCAAGGAACTCTAAGAGCATCCACAGTCGTTTGCTATAATTCCCACTTTCTCAAATTATAGCAAACGAATCAAAAAGTAGTGCTGCAGTCGTTTCTCATTTTCCCATATTTTGAGAAAGTTTCTATTTTCATTTCTCAAATATGAGAAACGAATCGAGCTTTCTCATATTATAAAGGACGGGGTATGATACCCCGTCTCTTCGATAAAAATATTTTTTAATCGTATCAAACGGAGTATCATACACCATCCCATTAATTTCTGAATTTTTTTTTTTTAAAAAGCGGACGGACGGGGAATGATACCCCGGACGGGGTATCAAACCCCGTCTCTCTAATTAAACGCAATTTTTTTT
The DNA here is from genome assembly GCA_017893485.1 of Hemerocallis citrina. NCBI lineage: Eukaryota > Viridiplantae > Streptophyta > Magnoliopsida > Asparagales > Asphodelaceae > Hemerocallis > Hemerocallis citrina. The sequence goes on along the minus strand of CM030368.1, from coordinate 182,600,790 downwards.
TAAAAATGGTTCAAACGGGGAATGATACCCCGTCCGGGGTATCAAACCCCGTCCGCCCAAAAGGATGCTGCAGTAGGTTTAGGTATAATTAATGCTGATTAGGAGTGCTGCAGTAGGTTTAGGTAGTGTAGTAATTAGGTTTAGTTAATATAATATTATTTAATTTAGTTAATTAATATAGTTTAATAGTTAATAAGTAATTAATATTTTTTAATTTCTTTTAAACGGTGAGACGGAGTATCATACCCCGTCGCTCGCTTTTTTCTAAAAAATGAGAAACAATATTGCAAACGACGACTGCAGCGATCAAACCCATTTGCTATTACTGTAGCTGCCATTTTATACCATATGAGAAAAACGACTGTGGATGCTCTAAGCCTTCTGTTTTTAGCAGCCTTTGAAGCGCCCGCTTAAGCGGAAGCGGTGCTTGGAGTGCTTTGATCCGACATGAAGCGGTGCTCTGAAGCGAACTTTACTTCTTCGGAAGAAAGAAAATAAAAATTAATATTCAAAAAGATATCAGAAGGGAAAAAAGGCACGCTCGAATTGTCACCATCGATCATCTTCAAAAGCATCGAAAGTTGCTGCTCCTACCTTGCATTTGCAGCCACCATGAATTGGGAGAGATAAAGATAGAGAAAGCCATAAAATGTAAAACTTGGCTCATTTAATTGGAGGTTGGATCGTAAGTAATATCCAAATTAGAGTTGGATATAACTTAGGGAAGCAGACCCGATTCACTGAACAACTTAGGGTTAGATTGCTTCTTCGTTCTGTTGTATGTTCATGGCGGTGACAATATTATTGGCACTCTCGACAACTATAAACTTCTTTTCATATTCTCTCATGTTTTTTTATTTTTAAATTTCTTTCTCTATTTCTCTCTACAATTTATAACGTCCTTTATAAATTCACAACTAACTACACCATTATAAAAATAATTTAAATAGAAAATTCAGTGATGTGAAGTGCTTGCTTAAGCGTTTGCTAAAGCGGTGAAGCATGAAGCGGTCATTGGACTGCTATGCACTGCTTATCGTTTTTGAAAACCTTGTCTAAGGCTTATCCCGATGCGATCACTTTCAGAGTTCATTGATCAATGCGTAGATGGATATCCATAAAAATGTCAGTCTATTATAAATTTGTTTGATTTATTATCTTCATTTTAAGACGAAAAGGCGACATGTGTGATTTGATCGCACAACCGTCTTTGACATAACAATAATTTGGTACCTACGTAAGTGTAGTTGGGGATTTAGGAGCATCTTTTATTGTGGGTGAATTTTCTATCAACAGAAGATATTTCAAGTTGTCTCTGTGTAATTTACAATACTTATTAACCACTGATCCATTCTAAGCCCTTACTTTAACTTATCCATACTTACAATCCATTAGCATGGTGAAGAGTCCTCTTGTTCTTTTTGTTTTCTTCAAAGTGCAATTTGAAAACAATGTATTTCTATTATGTATTAGATGATTTGGTTCTATTACGTATTTCCTCCCTAGTTTCATCCTCATTTATGAAATTTTGTTCTTGACTCTTCATGCGCCCAAGTTAACCTAGTACCAGAATCTTAATTCTTAATCTTACCAAAGCATATGTATCACTCTCCCTACTATGTTTCTTATTTCTTATATGAAATTCTATAAATAGTGAAGCCTTCCAAACCATTTTCTTCACACCAAAATTTTCTAACAATTCTTTCATTGCTCTCAATTTATTCTCTCTGCTTATATGCCTACTCGTCTATGTGCCTAAGAACCGAACCTAACCAAAACCCTACCACAAAGCATAGCCTCACCAAAAGAGCTAGCTTAGTAGGTACATTTGGATCATAGGCAATCCTATTTAAGTCACTCTTTACACCCACTCCATCCGATATTGAACTATCATCTAACATTGCCACCACCGTGACCACCTTGCCACTCTCAAGCTTACATGCATGCATATATATTACGTACTATACCCATGCACACACACACAAATATATACTACTATATACCTAAGCCCATATTAAAGCCCACATGATAATCCCTAATCATTTTATACAAGCCCATTAATAATGTTAAGCCCACTAATCCTAGGGTATTACAATCACCTCTTCTTATGGATTTAGCATCCTCACTAAGCTTGAGACTCTCATCTATCCAGAACCTCCTTTCTAGCCGATGTGGTCCACATGGTTGCCACTACTCTGATCCCGTCAGCGTACTGCCATGATTTTTTTTATACCAACGTACTTGTGCTTGGCCTCACCAGTTTGTACATCCACTATGGCCCCACCATCGGTGTCGAAAGCTTGCATTGGTACCATTTGTAATGACCTAGGTCCGCTCAACTGCTTACACGCTTACACTTCTATGCACTTAAGCCAAGGTTGTAAACGACGTTAGGCGGTGGCGGTTCGGTCAAGGGGCGCTTAGGCGGTTGAATTTATTTTGACGATTTAGTTAATTTCAGCCTATATTCTTCAATCGTAAGTATAATTATGCAATCCAATTGCAAATATTCATCATGTTCTTGTGTAATATGTGTAATTAAAGGGTGTTTATACATCAAAAAAGCTTTCTCGTGCAATTAATGTGTAATATGTGCAATTAAAAAAAAATTGTCCAATTGTAATATGTGCAATATGCTAATATGTGTAATATGTGTAATATGTGCTATTTTAATATGTGTAAGAGGTGTAAATGTGCAATCTATCACCAATAATACTAAAAAAGTAAAAACAATTTCACTACTATTAAAGATCCATACATAGTATATAACAGATTAATAGATTAATAGTAGTTCTCTTTTTTTTGTATTATTTAATAGTATTTAAAATTTTAAAAAATAGAAAACGCATAGGCGTTGGACATTAAGCGGACGCCTGATCGGCGCCACAGACGCCTGCTTAACAAAACAGCTGCCTAATCGCCTCTGACCGCCTAGACCACCACCTATGGCAAAGACGGTTCGTTTTCCTCCATCTGAGCGCCTAGGCGCCGCCTAGGCATCTGAGGCGGCTGCCATTTAGTACACTGACTTAAGCGCCTAAGAATATAACTACGGCCCCACCACATGGCACAACCTCACCAAAAGAGCTTTGGATCATAAGCAACTATATATTTACTCATACCTCACTCAAATCCTATCCGATATGGATTATGGATTATCACTTTGCCACCACCACCTTAAGTTGCTATCATACGTGCATGTATGCATATATATTATGTACTACACCTATGCACGCGCGCGCGCACACACATATATATACACACACATATACACACACACACACACACACAAGCCCATATTAAAGCCTACATGATAATCCCTAATCATATTTATACAAGCCTACTAATAATGGCTAAGTCCACTAACCTAGGGGTAATACAAAACTCTTCCAATTTATTCTCCCAACTCTTTCAATTTACATACAAAAATTATTGCAATTTGTGGAATCTCAGAGTTTGAAGAAGTGAAAAGTGCAATCTTGAAGTTCATTTGGAATCCATCAACATTCAGGAAACATTCACAGTACAACGTTGAGAATTCTTCTAGTGCAGAATCTTTTTTGTAATTCAATATTTGTTACATGTTAATTTGTTTCTTGTTTGTTATTAATTTTATATTTTGCATACAATTATGACATCATCACGTAATCAAAGTGCACAAGAGTCTACCAATGTATCTCACCATGACCATGTTTATGTTACATATTTAGATACCGATGAGGTTAGAGAGTTGAATACCACAAACATTCTCCTTTTTAATTTTTCCGACCTTTACCACAATGATGATGAAATTCATTTTAGACAATACTGAAGCACCAAATACTGAGACTCCATCTTCCCAAAAATTTGGAGAGAAAAAACTTCGCTGTGCACAATTTTTTTTAACATTTTGTCAATCGTCGTCCAATTCGAAAGAGGAAAAATATGGTATGTAGCGTTTGTGAAATGACTTACAAATGGAAAGTGGGTGGGGTGATGGGGACACTTAAGCACCAGTTGATTAGTAAACACAAGGAAACACAACAAGATCTTACCCAACAAAAAATAAACCCTATGACCGGTTAAGTAGATGATTTCGGTTATGATCATGAAATTGTACGTAGAGAAATGACTAAACTCATTGTTAAGGATGAGTTCCCATTTACTTATTGCAAAAGTAAGAACATAGAAATGTTTACCCAACTCATTTTAAACCCCCATTTCAAAAGAATTTCTAAAAACACCATTAAATCATATTGTTTCAAAATATATAATGAGCTTAAAGATACTTTAGTTGCTATTTTGTATTCTTTACCTTCTAAAGTTGCATGAACCAGCGATTGTTGGAAATGTTGTAATGATATTTCTGTTATGTGCGCTACTTGTTATTGGATTGATAGTGATTGAATCATTAAAAATGCTCATTGATGTAAAACTTAATCCTAATGAGAGAATTTCCAAAAATATTAAAATTTTAAGTTTACCAATATGTAATACAGATTAAGCTAGAAATTAAAACTATTAATTGATTTGATGGATTTTCAAGAATTGAATTAAGTTTAACAAGCCCAATTAAAGATTCAGTTCTAACAATCAATAATTATATAACTCAGCTTTCTTTGCAAGTAAAACAGTCAATAACGGTTCGTACTCTAATTAGCAAGTAGAAGCGCACATTTTCAATATTTGTGGACGATAGATAAATCAAATAATATTCTAGAGACGATAAATGGTATCACAACCAAATGGAGGCATGGAAAGAGGTTATCGGGTTCGAAGCAAGTTGCGCTGGTGCCTGATTGGCTGCAATGGCAAGCATCGAGGAAAGCGCCATTGTTGGGCAGGAGGTGGCGACGGCGACGACGACGGCGACGGCGGGTGCATTTGGTGGCAGAGGGGCCGGCGAGGAGGGGGCCGTCAGGAAGTCGACGGGAAGGGGAAGGCCGCGAGTTGAGGTGGTGCCAGGGTTGATCTAGGGTTAAGGTTTCGAATTTGGGGAGAGAGTGTGGGGGTGGGTGGTGCTGTGGTGGCAGGCGGCGAGGTGGTCAGGGGTGGTGGTTACGGGGAGTGATGGAGGTGCTCGGTTGCAGCGAGGGGGGGGGGGGGAATGCAGCAACGACGATGATGTGGCGGAGGTGAAGGAGGGGCTGTACGGGGGAGGAGTTATAGGAGGGGTTTGCTGTTGATGGGGGCAGTCAGGATGGTGGTCAATGGTGAGGTAATGGCAGGCGACGTCGGGGGTGGCTGAAAGTGGTAGCAGCGCCGGGTGGTGAGATCAATGGGTTAGGGATGTCGGGAGAGGAAAGAGGAGGGGTTAGGTGGCTGAAGAGATTATAAGGTGATTAGGGTTTCAATTAACTAGGGGATTTGGGGGGTAATTAGAGCTTCTCATATACCCTCATACATTCTTAGGATTTCTTACAGATCCTAATAATTCACACGAAAAGAATGCAGAGCAATAACTCAACACTATATTTTTTAAAATCAAGAATAGCACAGTTTCTCATTATTCTCAAAGCCTATATATAGGCTCAAAACAAATTTTAATACAGATCTCCAAAATATTGTAATGCATAAAATAAAATGTGCAAATTGCCAAACTACTACATAGGGCTAAATCTCGAAATAACGCAAAGCAGAACCGATGTCCTCATCAATCATACAATTTGATAATTTGATGTATCCTCATAATGGTGAGGCTATCACATCACAAATTAGAGAAACATATAATATTTTTGGTATTGAAGATAAAATTATTTCTATTAGCCATGATAATGCTGTTAATAATAAAAAAGTGGTTCCTTCATTAATTGATGTGTTTATTCCTCCATTGTCTAAAATATTTCATATTAAATGTGCATGTCATATCCTCACCTTGTATGTAAGATGCTTTGAAGATAACAAACCATATGTTAATGCAATAACGGATTTTGTGCATTTCATTGATATGAGTGGACCTAATCTTCAAGAATATCAACAATGGTGTGGTCGTAGAGAAATAAAATTTAGAAAATTTTCTAAAGATATTAGATGGAATTCTCTAAAGATATTACAATTGTTAGTATACACAAAGATGTTATAAATAATTTTTGTATTGCAAAACACATTGAAAACTTTTGCATGAATCAAGAGTATTAGAATTATGACGAAAGTTTGTTAGAATATTTAAACCTTTTCAAGATGCAACTCTTCAGTTTTCAAGTTCTTACGAGTCCACTTCGAGTTCTGCATTATTTACTATAGTTACTATGATGCAAACTTTTCAAGAAATGAAATTTGACCATTTGATTAGCACAATTTTTATTCCCGCTTACGCAAAATTCATGAAACATTTTCATCGTTTTCATATGTTATATTGTGTTGCAAGTGTAAAGGATCCTCATATCAAGTTAGATGGTGCAAAGGGTTTGATTGAAATGTTTTATAGTTTGGTTAAAGAATCAGAAGAATTAGATTATGATTATAATGAATCTATATATATATATATATATATATATATATATATGTATATATATATATATGAATCTATATATATATATATATATATAGGGAAAGCTTTGGTTGTGCACTCCTCTAGTGCACACGGCGTGTGCACTAGGCCTTCGGGCGTTCATATCGACGATCCGAACCGTTCACATTGATCTACACATCTAAATTAGTCTAAATATGTAAAATCAAATTATTTGAAACTCATTTTCCCATCCATCATGTGACTATAAAAAACAATGATATTCTGCCATACAATTTTGTAACACTTCAATGGATGGGTAAATGAATTTCAAATGATTTGATTTTACATATTTAGACTAATTTAGATGTGTAGATCAATATGAACGGTTCAGATCGTCGATATGAACGCCCGAAGGCTTAGTGCACACGCCGTGTGCATTAGAGGTAATGCACAACCGAAGCTTTCCCTATATATATATATATATATATATATATATATATATATATATATATATATATATTGAAATTTGAGTGAATATTAGATACTTTATATGATACTTATAATAGAAAATTTGCATCTAGTGGTCAAAATGCAACATCTTCATCCAAAGGTAAAGACATTGCATCATCATCTGCTCTATGAAGTCGTATTAAATCTAAAAACCTAAGTCAAATGCACCAATTGAATTAAAATTGTATAATGCACAACCTACACTACCTAGTGATATGGAGTTTGATGTTTTAACATGGTGGAAAAATAATGAAGGTTTATATCATATTCTTTCTCGCTTGACACGTGATCTACTTACTCTCCCGGTGCCCATCGTTGCATCAGAAAATGCTTTTTCTTATGGTGGCAGAATATTAATCGAGAAAAGAATCGTTTGTTACCGGAGACTTTGCAAATGCTAGTGTGCTCAGAAGATTGGATGAAAACGGAAATTACGACTTAAGGAATACAATAAGGCTCAAGTGATAGCAGTACTCCCGAAGAATGAAAACAAAATCTCAGAAACTCCGAGGAATGAAGACCACATCTCAAGAACTCTCCGAGTATGAAAACCAAATCTCACTAACTTCCAAGGATTGAAGATTTATTGTAAACTTTAAATTTTTATTAACAACAATCATAACTTTTACAAAAATAATAATAATAACTGAGGTATTTTTAAATTTTATATGTTAAGAGAAAGACAAAAAAAATCAAAAACTGGCCTGGCCCGGCCTGCCTTAGCCTGGAACTGGGGGATCCGGGCTCACCTCCTTTTCCCTTGGAACCAGACCGGCTCAAACCGGTTCTGACATGAACCGGGATCAGCCCACTACAGTGACTGTCCCGGCGGCCATGCACTGTACTGGCCCGGCTGGCCCGTTTGCCATCCCTATCCTCAGGTAATCATGAAACGTTGAGTAGAGTGAACCTCCCGTCTTAAAATATAATAATATTTGGTGTGTACAAATCATTGTTGCATATAATTGAACCTATGCAAAGAGTAGGGCATGGTGCACTCTGGAACCTTTGCAGTTGTTTCACATAGAGAGAAGGGAAACTTTTGAGACATGGCTGCATAGCAGCAGCAGTCTGTGTCTGTCTTGTAATTTCAAAACCTTCATGTGGCAGCAGGTAGTGAATGCAATGGGGTCCAGGGTATAACTAATCCCTCAACAATAGTCTCTTATGTTTAAAATTTATACAAGCCCCAAAGCGTTTGATTTCCATTGGTTAGTTGAGATGCACATAATTTTTTATTAAACCTGATGCAGAGTGCAATCTGATGCTTTAAAAAAAGTTCATAGGACCATCCAATAAAAATATGCTAAAGAAAGGTTCATGGAAGGCTGGATAAAAGTTATTACTAATACTAAATACTAATACACGTTAGGAAAAGAAAATTCACTTAATAAATTTTTCTCCGTGATGGTATGCTAACTATGGAATACTATCTTGACAATTTTCTTTCTTTGGAACGGTGGAAAGGTTCATAGTTGCCGATAGATGGGGAAAAATCAGATGCCGAAAGGGCATATGATAATCATATAGAAGGGCAGGAGATCCAATTGAATGGCATGATTAGGTCTCCTACCCCCGAAAGGGGCATATGATCTGCCCCAAAACAGGAAGCTAGGAACATAGTGTTTAAGTAAAGTTCTGCTGTTCTATGTTAAATCATATCCCTTTTTATATAAGATTTTTTTTCTAGATACATGCATGCTTTGCACATTCATCTTCTAACAGTTTGGACAATAAATTTGTCAAATAATTTTTTTGTTCATATTCTGTTTAACCTGGGAAGAGAATAATTTGGTATTAAGGTAGAGAACTCTAGCTGCTGATACGAGCAACTCGAAGAATCTGAATTCTCTTCACTAATTAATATTTTCCAAAATTGCTGTTTGTGTCTCTAAAGTTCTACTTTATCATTTAGAAGTTTGCTGTTATTTTAATTACTCTAATTAATGTTTTTGTTGCTCTGTCCAACAGAACTTGGCAGGAGATGACTCTGGATGAATATGACAAAATTAGGGAGGAGAAAAGAAAAGCCGTGCTTGCGTTAAAGACCGAGGAGCGAAAAGTCAGCATTGGCTAGGAGCTTGAATCCATGCAACAACTCTCTCTTAAGAAAGGAAATGATGACATCTTTATTAAACTGGTAAGCTTTCTTTCTAATACATCTTTCTTATGCTATACTGGATCTGTCATGGTTCTTATAAAACAATATCCTTCATAGGGTTCTGATAAGGATTCAAAGAGGAGAGAAGCTGATCGTGAAGAACGAGCCAAAAAGGTGAGTCATCTTTATTTCTTTTGTAGCCACATCACTTTTTAGCTGTATTTCTTTTGTAGCCACATTACTTTTTACCTGTTCATTATTAATGGGTGTTTTTTTCCGTTAATTTTTGTAGTCACTCATTTTCAAGAATTAATTTTTTTTTATAAGACACTTTTCGAAAATATTTGCAGAAAGAGGACAATTGGTCAAGTATTTGCGCTCATCGACTCAACAACTAAACTCGCCGTTCCCAACTCTTTCTGCAAATATTTTCGAAAAGTGTCTTATAAAAAAAATTAATTCCAGTATCAATGAGTTTTTGAAGTCGCCCGAAGGGGAAAGGCACGGGCGGGGCAGGGGGAGAGATGATTGTGCGGCTTTGGTGTTGGGCCAATCAACTCCTCAGCCGCTGCAATTGAAGACCCTGGACAGTTTCCCACTCTTGGTGGGAAGTATGTCCAGTGCGCCCAGTTACTTAGTTGATGGTGCCTCTGACTTCTGAAATCTATGTCCGGATTCAGTGAAATAATTTCATTTCCCGTATCTTCTTTCCTATGTATACCTTGCTGTTGCATGCGGTTTCTGAATTGTTTATTTAAGGGTATAGTTCTCGAACATGCCTATTTTTGGTTGCTTATCGTGAGTTGTATACATTTGTCATGTAAAATACAACTATTTATCCATGGGCTGCTTCTGATTACTAGCGGCTATTTTGCTGTTTCCTGTACTGATCATCTTTCCAATCTTTCATTTCTGGATCTTTTTGTTTCTTCATTTATGCTGGTCTGCGTTTATCCATCATTAAGCAAAGATGCTGGTAGAATGTTTTGTGATTGATCTGAGTTTGTGTTTCAATACAGCAAGTAATTTCAGATGCTATAGCTAATACTATGGTTACGTTGTTCCTTTGTTACAAGTTGCAATATGAAGGGAATATTTGTTAGAGGCAAAATTGAAGAAGGTATAAGCTTTTGATACTTTGATCATTGTTTTTTAGTTAACAATTATAAGATGAGGCCCGGCAACACGTATTATTACATACTATTTAGAAAAAAAAGGATCCTCCACTCTGAACTTTGATAGTGTTATGGATCTTTGTCTTTCTTTTCGCGTTACAGTGCCCACATGATTTTGTGAATCAGTGAATTTCACACCAGTTGATGCACTTTAAAACCTGTGTCCTCTACTTGAACTCCCTGTATTTCGATGAGCCACGCATCCTGAAGTACATAAAGTAGTAAGATACTCCCTCGTTCACAAAATCATGCAAATCGTTTGTGCTGGTCCGGTCTTTTTGCCTTTTTTGTTTTTTGTTTTTTTTGTTTGTTTTTTTGTTTGTTTTTTGTTTTGGTTTTTTTGGAGATTTTCGGTGATGGGACTGGAAAACAAATCAAATTAAATCTCTTGTTGTATTACGGTAGCAGTTTGTAGCTTTTCCAATGGATGTACCCCTCTTTATCTTCTAATCAATTATTGCCAACATCAGCTCAGTTCGTTTGCTACCCAAAGGCGCCATCTACAAATGTGTCGAAATTTGATTCTATCTGCTAATCTCAGAACTATTTTGTCATGCTCAGGATTTAATATATAACAAGACAAAATGGTGAACATTTCATTTGGATCAATAAACTCTGATGGTTGGGCTATCAATGAAAAAACTCATTAAAGAAAAGGAAGTCGTGAAGAATCTTGATTTTTCCTAAACAAACAAACAAGTTGAAACTTAACAAAAGGACAATTCTGCGATCGTATTCCTTGTTTCTGCTTAGATAGCTCCATTGTATATATATGAAAAGGAAATCTGTGACCATATTGAGATCCCAGATTCAGTGTGCCTATTCCTTGTATTTGTTTAGGCGTTCTGTCTGAAAGCAACAACTGCTATACTCACATTTTAAAAGATCAATTATCATTGAAGCTGATATGGATATTGATCACATAACAAGCCCTCCACAGAAATCTCTGTAGGTGGATTGGAAGTTCTCCGTATGAATTGTGGCAGTAGGGACCAATGTTGTTATTACTTCACTAGCACAGCACGCACATTCACAAGGCACGACAATAAAATTGGTCAAAAGTTATGGATGTTCTCGCTCCATGACAATCAGCATATGCATTGTTATCTGATCTCCATAAAGAGAATCAATCTCATACTGTTGTTTTTTTTTGATTAAAGAGATGGCAAGAGAATTCCATAAAGAGAATCAATCTCGTACTGTTGTTTTTTTTTATTAAAGAGATGGCAAGAGAATTGCCATCCAATATGATATATATCCAAAGCAATTACAACCACAATCCAAATTCCTGCCCAACACCACAAAATACAAAGTCCCAAAATACATCAAGGCTCAAATACAAAGAGCCCAACACCACAAAATACAATTTTTTTTGAAGCCATAGATCTGAGCGATTTCAAAACCCATTCTTCTCTCTCCTAAACCCCCCTTTCTCCGTCCAGATCCGTGCTCTCCGGGCCGTCATCCAACCTTCTCCCTTCGTTAATGTTCGAGATCCCGTCATTAGCTTCAAACCCATTATCTTGGTTTCCCCTCCGGCTTTGATTAGCATCTCCAGATCTCAGGCCGCTTCTCTCCCATTGTTTTGAGCATTTTCCCCCGAGGCCACAGTCCTCCCTGTCTGGTTGCCTGCGCTCTTTCGTAGTTCAGTTTGTGGACTTCCTGTCTCTTGATCTGATCCTTTCGGATCCGTTCGGCGCGCGGGCTGATCCCTTCCTGTTCGATTCCAGTGGATCTTTGGATTCAGTCCTTTTTGATCTCCCGCTTCAACCGCTCCCTCCCTGTCTCCTCGTGGAGCAGTGCTTCTCGCTTTCAAAGATACGGGCTTCCCCTGTAACGCCCCGAATCCCAAAAACACTGAATTCGAGATGTTCTACAGAATCTTTTCACTTTCTTCAGTACAATTTTACAAGGAATTTAAACTTTTCACTTTACATCAGAGTTTACATCATATTACACTTTTCATTTTGCACAGCGGAAGTAAGAATATACAACATTTACATAAATGTACAGCAACATGGTAAATCTTTATGCATCCATTCCTCTTTAACATGTAATTTATCCTGCATACAAAACTGTGGGTACGTCAGTTTATTCAACCGACGATAATTATACATGGCCATCCTCTCTATGCCAGAAGCAGTATAACGATTCTCATTTCTTAACAGATCACAAACTTGTTCACATAACAATTAAAGTAAAGGGGGAAAAATCTTAATGATGTCGTGTCGTGATCGTGCACTTAATCCTTAATGCAATTACTTAATTTACATGACACTAATGCGCACTTGTTCGGAGTCTATGCATCCCATACTACATAGGTCCGAGGGCAAGCCTCTTAACCGTTCTTCATTTTTGTAGGGTTCAATCCCTCACCATGACTTAATCTACTTCTGTAATTACAGTGAGTATCCTAGATGATCTATGAGTACAAGCACGTGTCCTGGACCCTGGAGGGGAATCCCACGCCATGTCTTGACTCATCAAGCATGCATTCTGCGGCAATTCAGCCTCCTCCCTGAACACGATCCTCTTGCAGTCACCAAACATCCCACAAGCGTGACTAAAGTCCTATCATTCTGAGTTGTTCCCGCGCCATGTCTTGACTCATCAAGCATGCATTCTGCGGCTCACACACCCGCACCGTAAACTCTAGTTCTCATACTTATGTTTTTCTCTCACTTTCATCACCTCTTCACTATGTACTAAATATTAGAATCATGAATACAAATCAAAGCTCTAGAGTTAGCCTCTCCACCAAACCGGACTTATTCATTTCATTTACACATGACCAACCTTGGTCTTCTTTTCAATTTCATTTCATTTCCATTGCCGGGGGAGACTTAGCTACTCTTGGTTTCAATTTACAATTCACAACTTCCAATTGAGCACTTTCAGCTCATAATTCAATTTAGAGTCTCACAGACTTTCTTATCATGATCTTAGCCTTATTATGTTCATTTAGTTCTCAACTCACATCTATAATTCTTTTCATGTATATTCATACAACCATAAAAGAGTTCATTGACATCAATCATAAAGTTCACAACTTTCAGCAATAAGCAAAACTAGAATCTCTGACATATCAAAATCCACTTTGTACAGTCGACTTGGAAGTATACCAGTCGACTCGTACAGTCAATACAAGTTCATCATAAACACTCGGGAGAGTCGACTGCTGTACACGGCCAGTTGGCTGTCCCGCAACTTTTCATGTTCAAAAATGTTATCCACGTGACAGTCGACTGTTCATCCATCAGTCGTCTATCCTGGAATTTTTAATAGTACATTTCTATGTTCAGCTCAGTCGACTTGCTACACGCACTAAGTCAACTGGACAGTTTCAGAATTCAAAATCAGGAATTATCTTCCCAACCGTTCACATATGCACTTTTATCACAGTATACATACATTCATGTTTCATAAATACCACACTTCTTACTTGTTCAGTAACATCGCAGCATGGAATTTCAAGTTACTAATATTGTCTTTTCTTTAAGGAAAATACTTTAAACATGCATTCACACTTATTCATAACTTTCTTATGAAGATGAAGATATAAATCTCAAGTCATTATACTAGGTCAACATAATGGAATATCTCATTTTATGGAGTTGCCGAATAATCATAATTAAATCGATGCACCAGTCGGTTGAACACATCGTCAGTCGACTGCACTGACCGTTCTTAGTTTTGTTAATCATCGCTAGTTCTTTTTATCCATTCACCTTCCTTCCATCATATGTGTCATAGGGGAATATGAACTTAGTAATCACACTATTACGTCTGTTTTGCATACATATTTATTACCACATCCTGAAAATAATTGTCTCGTACCAGTCGACTGGTTCATGCGACAGTCGACTGTACCGACCATTTTGTTCTTATTATCATCAGCATGCTCAGGCAATTTCTTATACATTGAATTTACTTTTCATAACATGGTAGTAATTATAATAATCATGGTATAAATCCTACATTAGAAGTCCTGAGAAACACCCACCTTATTTGAAGAAATAATCGAAATCCAGCAAAAGTTCCTTAATGTAGTGAACGACTCCTCGCTCCTTGCTCCTTTGCTCCACACCGAACTCTTCAGAATACTGCTCGGCCTCCACAGAAAAGCACCCACACACAACTCACAAAATACCTCTCTTACAATAATAATCTTAGTGTAAAAGAGATAGGGAATGAGAGGGGGTATTTATACTAGAAAATAAGTGGAATGGAGGGCTAGGATTTAGTAGATGGTTATAGGATCAAGGGTTAGGATGCACTAGGGGGTTGAAATAACTACCCACACCTCTAGACAACTACCCATGATTCCAATCCATTACTCCACCCAAAACCGGCCAAGAAAGAGTGCTCAATGCACGTGTATGCGAAATGCACGTGCATGCACAAACCACACTAATAAAACTTGTACACTCATGACAAGTCTTATAAAAAAAAATGTTACAAAAAACAAGTTGTAAAAATAAAAGGATTAAACCATGGGCTTAAATTAATTTGGGCCAAAATAATTGTTTCAAAAGAAAATAAGCAAACTAATCATTGGGCTTTAAGAAAATGCTTTATAGAAAACAATACTCTTTAATCATCATGTTGAGAAATAATAGTCAACATGCTACACATGCATACCATATGTGAAAATAAATAATCTTTCATATATTTGAAAATCAGGGTATTACATCACTCCCTCCTTAGAATAGTTCCGTCCCCGGAACTACAATTAAGAGCGAGAAAAACAGAAATTACAACACAACAATAAAACAAAAGATACAAAGATACAAAGATACAATCAAGCAAAAAGCTCAGGATAGTCTTTCAACATCCTCTCCTCAGATTCCCAAGTAGCCTCTTCAACCAAGTGGTTTCTCCAGACTACCTTGACCATCGGTATCATCTTATTCCTCAAGACTTTCTCCCTACGGTCAACAATCTCGACAGGAGACTCGATGTAATTCAGGTCTAACTGCAAACCTTCCGGTACTTCAGGCAAATGATGACTCAGATCTGGAATATAACCTCTCAGCATAGACACATGGAAGACATTGTGCACCTGAGACAACTCTTCCGGTAATTCAAGCCGGTAAGCAGTTTTCCCGATCCTTTTCAATATCTTATACGGGCCTATAAACCTCGGGGCTAACTTCCCGCCTTTGCCAAATCGAACCACACCTTTACTGGGTGATACCTTCAGAAAGACAAAGTCACCAACCTCAAACTCAAGGTCCCTTCTCCGGTTGTCTGCATAGCTTTTCTGCTTGCTCTGAGCGTCCACCAACCTTTTCCTGATCAGAACAATCTTCTCAGAAGTCTGCTGTACAAGCTCAGGACCAAACAACTGCCGCTCCCCAACTTCATACCAACAAACAGGTGTTCTGCACTTCCTGCCATACAAAGCTTCGTACGGCGCCATCCCGATGCTAGCCTGAAAACTGTTGTTGTAGGCAAACTCTACCAAAGGTAAATGCCTTTCCCAACTGCCTCCAAAGTCTAGTATCCAACACCGAAGCATATTCTCAAGAATACGATTGACTCTCTCGGTCTGCCCATCGGTTTGCGGATGAAAAGCAGTGCTGAAATCTGTCTTGGTACCCAAAGCTGTCTGAAGACTCCTCCAGAAATGCAAAGTAAACTGCGCATCTCGATCAGACACAATAGTTGAGGGAACACCATGAAGTCGAACAATCTCACCAACATACAACTCAGCCAACTTGTCCATCAAAGCAGTGAGTTTCATCGCCAAAAAGTGAGCGGACTTGGTTAGTCGATCGACTATAACCCAAATCGCATCATTGCCTTTAGGACTCTTAGGCAATCCCCTGATGAAATCCATACCGATGTTATCCCACTTCCATTCCGGAATAGGTAATGGCTGTAATAGACCTCCGGGTCTCTGATTTTTGGCTTTGACTTGCTGACAAACCTCACACTTCGCAACAAATTCAGCCACATCCCGCTTCAAACCTGACCACCAGAAATGCTGTTTGATGTCTTTGTACATCTTAGTTTTCCCAGGATGTACAGACAGAAGAGTAGCATGCGCCTCCTGAAGAATACTCTCTTTCAGGTCTGCCTGATTTGGAACACACAGCCTATCTCCGAACCACAGCACTTCATCCCTGATTTGAAATCCGGGCAACCTGCCAGCACTAACCTGCTCCTTCATCTCCAAAATATCAGCATCAACCTCCTGACTTGCAATGATCTTTGCATTCAAAGTAGGCTGAAGCCTCAACTGTGCCAGAGATGCTCCCAATCCTTGCAAGACAACTTCAATACCTGATCGATCCATCTCCTCAATCAAATGCCTTTGAGTTGTAATCAGACTGGCCAAACTGCTCTTGCGACTAAGTGCATCGGCAACAACATTAGCCTTTCCAGGATGATACTTGATCTCAGGTCGCATATCCTCGAGCACTTCCAACCATCTCCGCTGCCTCAGATTGAGATCCCTCTGCTGATATATATACTTCAAGCTCTTGTGGTCCATGTACATATTCAACTTCTCACCGTACACATAGTGCCTCCATTGCTTTAGGGCAAAGATAATCGCAGCCAACTCTAGATCACGAGCCGGGTAATTCTTCTCATGTGGTCGTAGTTGCCTAGACCCATAAGCGATTACTCTACCTTCTTGCATTAAGACACAACCAAGCCCACGATGTGAAGCATCGCTATAAACATCATACTCAACACCTGCTCTAGGCAAAGCCAAAATAGGTACAGTAGTCAGTTTCTCTTTCAACTCCTGAAAGCTCGCCTCACATTGCTCAGTCCACTTGAAGCTCACATTCTTCTTGGTCAGTCCAGTAAGCGGTACAACTATCTGAGCATAACCTTGAATGAATCTCCTATAGTATCCAGTCATCCCAAGGAAACTTCTGACTTCCTTCACTGTAGTAGGCCTAGCCCAAACTCTCACTGCCTCTATCTTCTGAGGGTCAGTTGCCACTCCCTCCTTAGAAAGGATGTGACCTAGGAATGTCACTTCATATTTTCAAAAATCACACTTGGATAACTTGGCATACAACATCTGCTCTTCCAGTTTCTGCAAAACTGCTGCCAGATGCTCGGTGTGCTCCTCCTCTGACTTGGAGTACACGAGAATATCGTCGATGAACACCACGACGAAAGAATCAATAAACGGCCTCAGAACTCTGTTCATTAAATCCATGAAGATTGCGGGTGCATTCGTCACTCCGAATGGCATAACTAAGAATTCGTAATGCCCATGCCGAGTTCTAAATGCAGTTTTGTGCACATCTTCAGCTTTCACTCGCACTTGGTGATACCCTGATCGAAGATCTATTTTGGAGAATACAGCTGCTCCTTGTAGACGATCGAACAAATCATCAATTCGAGGAATCGGATACTTATTCTGAACAGTGACCTTATTCAGCTCTCGGTAATCGATACACATCCTCATCGATCCATCCTTCTTCTTTACCAAAAGCACTGGTGCTCCCCAAGGTGACGCACTAGGTTGAATAAAGCCCTTCCCCAATAGTTCCTCAATCTGCCGTTTCACCTCATCCTGTTCCACTGGAGCCATCCTATATGGTGCCTTAGAAATTGGTGCACTCCCGGCTGAACAGTGATGCTGAACTCTACATCACGATGCGGAGGTAACCCAGGAAAATCTTTCAAGAACACAGTCGGATAGTCCCGAACCACAGGAATCCCTTGCAATTCCACAGGAGTCTCTTCCTTGCGGATAGTTACCACCAGCTTAGCACACTTCTGCTTTCCTTGGAAAGTGACTTCAGGTCCACCTGGAGCCTTCACTGTTACCGTCTTGGTCTTGCATTCGATGCTTGCACTGTACACCGACATCTAATCAATGCCAATGATAACATCGACTCCCAAGATAGTCAGCTCGATCAGATCGATGCCAAAGATTCGATCTCCAATCACGATCTCGCAATCAGCGTAATACCGATCAGTGGTCAAAGTTTTTCCTGATGGAGTAGCTACTGCTAAGATCTTGCCTGGAAAAGTCTTCGGTTCCACTCCCAACACTTTAGCAAACTTAGGAGACACAAAAGTATGAGAGGATCCAGTATCAAACAATACAACAGCTTTCATTCCATTAAGATAGAGTTCTCCTGTTATATAATACACACCATTACATAACAGTTTCACAATATGAACGGGAAGAAGAAATGACAAAAACCACTAAACATCAGCTCTCGTACCAGAGATGACCTGATCTGTTTCCTCAGCATCAGCTTCCGTCAAGGCAAATACTCGCCCTGGTTGGTACGGCCTCTTCCCAGTCTGCTGTATTGGCATATTGTGATTGCCAGCCCGTGGTTTGAGACATCGAGATTGGTAATGTCCCACTTCACCACAGTTGTAGCAAGTGACTGCAGAAGGTCTCACCACATTGTTTCCAGGTCCTCCAGCCACACCAATAGCGTTCGCCCCTGTCGGTTTGAACCTCTGTGCAGATGGTTGCCCCTTGAAACTCCCAGAATTGGCGGGCCTCTTACCGGACTGCCAGTTGTTCCTCTGGTGCTGAGCAACATGGAACTGCTCCATATCTGCCTCCGTTGCTGCCGCCCTCTTGACCAACTTGTCAAATCGCCTGATACCAAGAGGTATCATCCGGGATCTCAAGCTTGGTCTCAGTCCATGCTCAAACTTGCGAGCCTTCTTCGCCTCATCTATCACCAGTTCTGGAGCATACCTAGAGAGCTGAGTGAACTTAGTCTCATACTCCCTCACTGACATGCTGCCTTGCTGAAGTGACAGAAACTCCATTGCCTTCTTCTCCTGAACATCGGAGGGGAAATAGTGACTGCGGAATTCCTCTAGAAATTCCTCCCAGCCAAGCACTATACCTCCCATGGTCCTCTTCATCGACTGCCACCAAACAGCCACATCCTTCTCGAATTGTAAAGTCGCCAACTTGACCTTGCTGCCCTCCGGTGTCTCCAACACCTCAAAGATTGTCTCCACTTGCCGAATCCAGTTGTCAGCCACATCTGGGTCTGACTTACCCTCGAATACAGGTGGTTTCATTCTCTTGAACGATTCCACCAGCTTAATCGCCTCGGGCACTGGATTCACAGGCCCCCTTCCTTGATTCATAGCCACTGCATTCAGCGTCTGGTAGACCCTTGCAAGCTCGGTCTCCAGATCCAAACCTTCCCCACTCCTAGCTCCTCTTCTCGACATATTCTGATGCAAAAGATCAATTAAATTCGAAGTATAGGACAAGAACTTAAACCAACTTGCATTTTATTAAATTTCAAAGTTTATACATTCGAATTAAAAACATTTCTTAACATCAGAATAGAAGATAGTAGAAACTAAGACAATCTAATCCCTACAGGTCCTTTTCGCTGCTCGAAGTTCATCCCGTAGTTCATCGACTTCATCCTTCAGCACATCTGTCAGGTTCTTTCTCTTCTCAAGTTCCCAAACTCGGTGACTGAGAACAGAAAAAATCGTCCTTTCGCTTCGCCAGTTGAGCTTCCAATACTCCAACTCTCTCTCGCAGGGTTTCCACCTGCCTCTGAAGAGAAGCCACAGTACTACTCAGAGCTGGTCCCTCTTCTTCATTGGAAGAAGAATCGTCAGACGAATCCGGAGGTGGGGTAATCTCTCGAGATTCAGGCCACTCCTCCTCATCGGAATCTGCTTGCCCAGGGTGATACTCATCCTCAGAATCAGCCTGTCCAGGATGGTACTCTTCCTCAATGATATGCCAGTCGTCGCCTCCAGCAGGGTCGAAGTGATCAGCCATCTTAGAATAGAGGGGAAGAAGCATAAGTCATAGAGCAACACAAATGTAAGTCACTTACATTTAAATCTCCAAACTCAGACACATACTCTAATGTCCACATCTAGGGTGTCGTTCCTTATAAATTTGTACCAACAGGAAAGCATAGAAAGCGTGGCTCTGATACCACTCTATAACGCCCCGAATCCCAAAAACACTGAATTCGAGATGTTCTACAGGATCTTTTCACTTTCTTCAGTACAATTTTACAAGGAATTTAAACTTTTCACTTTACATCAGATTTTACATCATATTACACTTTTCATTTTGCACAGCGGAAGTAAGAATATACAACATTTACATAAATGTACAGCAACATGGTAAATCTTTATGCATCCATTCCTCTTTAACATGTAATTTATCCTGCATACAAAACTGTGGGTACGTCAGTTTATTCAACCGACGATAATTATACATGGCCATCCTCTCTATGCCAGAAGCAGTATAACGATTCTCATTTCTTAACAGATCACAAACTTGTTCACATAACAATTAAAGTAAAGGGGGAAAAATCTTAATGATGTCGTGTCGTGATCGTGCACTTAATCCTTAATGCAATTACTTAATTTACATGATACTAAAATGCACTTGTTCGGAGTCTATGCATCCCATACTACATAGGTCCGAGGGCAAGCCTCTTAACCGTTCTTCATTTTTGTAGGGTTCAATCCCTCGCCATGACTTAATCTACTTCTGTAATTACAGTGAGTATCCTAGATGATCTATGAGTACAAGCACGTGTCCTGGACCCTGGAGGGGAACCCCACGCCAAGTCTTGACTCATCAAGCATGCATTCTGCGGCAATTCAGCCTCCTCCCTGAACACGATCCTCTTGCAGTCACCAAACATTCCACAAGCGTGACTAAAGTCCGATCATTCTGAGTTGTGCCCGCGCCATGTCTTGACTCATCAAGCATGCATTCTGCGGCTCACACACCCGCACCGTAAACTCTAGTTCTCATACTTATGTTTTTCTCTCACTTTCATCACCTCTTCACTATGTACTAAATATTAGAACCATGAATACAAATCAAAGATCTAGAGTTAGCCTCTCCACCAAACCGGACTTATTCATTTCATTTACACATGACCAACCTTGGTTTTCTTTTCAATTTCATTTCATTTCCATTGCCGGGAGAGACTTAGCTACTCTTGGTTTCAATTTACAATTCACAACTTCCAATTGAGCACTTTCAGCTCATAATTCAATTTAGAGTCTCACAGACTTTCTTATCATGATCTTAGCCTTTTCATGTTCATTTAGTTCTCAACTCACATCTATGATTCTTTTCATGTATATTCATACAACCATAAAAGAGTTCATTGACATCAATCATAAAGTTCACAACTTTCAGCAATAAGCAAAACTGGAATCTCTGACATATCAAAATCCACTCTGTACAGTCGACTTGGAAGTATACCAGTCGACTCGTACAGTCAATACAAGTTCATCATAAACACTCGGGAGAGTCGACTGCTGCACACGGCCAGTCGGCTGTCCCGCAACTTTTCATGTTCAAAAATGTTATCCACGTGACAGTCGACTGTTCATCCATCAGTCGTCTATCCTGGGATTTTTAATAGTACATTTCTATGTTCAGCTCAGTCGACTTGCTACACGCACTAAGTCGACTGGACAGTTTCAGAATTCAAAATCAGGAATTATCTTCCCAACCGTTCACATATGCACTTTTATCACAGTATACATACATTCATGTTTCATAAACACCACACTTCTTACTTGTTCAGTAACATCGCAGCATGGAATTTCAAGTTACTAATATTGTCTTTTCTTTAAGGAAAATACTTTAAACATGCATTCACACTTATTCATAACTTTCTTACGAAGATGAAGATATAAATCTCAAGTCATTATACTAGGTCAACATAATGGAATATCTCATTTCATGGAGTTGCCGAATAATCATAATTAAATCGATGCACCAGTCGGCTGAACACATCGTCAGTCGACTGCACTGACCGTTCTTAGTTTTGTTAATCATCGCTAGTTCTTTTTATCCATTCACCTTCCCTCCATCATATGTGTCATAGGAGAATATGAACTTAGTAATCGCACTATTACGTCTGTTTTGCATACATGTTTATTACCACATCCTGAAAATAATTGTCTCGTACCAGTCGACTGGTTCATGCGACAGTCGACTGTATCGACCATTTTGTTCTTATTATCATCAGCATGCTCAGGCAATTTCTAATACATTGAATTTACTTTTCATAACATGGTAGTAATTATAATAATCATGGTATAATTTCTACATTAGAAGTCCTGAGAAATACGCACCTTATTTGAAGAAATAATCGAAATCCGGCAAAAGTTCCTTAATGTAGTGAACGACTCCTCGCTCCTTGCTCCTTTGCTCCACACCGAACTCTTCAGAATACTGCTCGGCCTCCACAGAAAAGCACCCACACACAACTCACAAAATACCTCTCTTACAATAATAATCTTAGTGTAAAAGAGATAGGGAATGAGAGGGGGTATTTATACTAGAAAATAAGTGGAATGAAGGGCTAGGATTTAGTAGATGGTTATAGGATCAAGGGTTAGGATGCACTAGGGGGTTGAAATAACTACCCACACCTCTACACAACTACCCATGATTCCAATCCATTACTCCACCCAAAACCGGCCAAGAAAGAGTGCTCAATGCACGTGTATGCGAAATGCATGTGCATGCACAAACCACACTAATAAAACTTGTACACTCATGACAAGTCTTATAAAAAAAAATGTTACACAAAACAAGTTGTAAAAATAAAAGGATTAAACCATGGGCTTAAATTAATTTGGGCCAAAATAATTATTTCAAAAGAAAATAAGCAAACTAATCATTGGGCTTTAAGAAAATGCTTTATAGAAAACAATACTCTTTAATCATCATGTTGAGAAATAATAGTCAACATGCTACACATGCATACCATATGTGAAAATAAATAATCTTTCATATATTTGAAAATCAGGGTATAACATCCCCGGTCCAGCTGCAGCAGCCTCTCCCTCTCTCGGAGACTGACTTCGTTCCCTCCGCTACTAGCTCTGTGAGTATTTTTTATTCTATTCTCCGTTACTATTTAATTCTAGTATTTTCAGTTTTGTCTTCGATCCGTTTTTGTTTGAGAGCGGTTTCAACCCTTTCCCTTGTCCCCCTGTTTTGTTCTTGTTCCTCTGGTTTGGCGGTGCTCGGCCCCGCACATTCCTAGAGCAATCTGGTGATCTGCGCAGCCCTACAGCTCCAATTTATTATTTCGGTCGATACTTCTTATTATCACTTTCGTCCCTCTTATACAATTTCTATTTTAGTTATTTATGCAAGTTAGTTTCTTACTAATCTCTCTGTAGCTTATTATCTACTCTCTCTGATCTCCTCTTAGTTCTGTATCGTTGTGGTTTTGATCTTTCCGATCCCCTGTTTCTTGCATTTCGGTTGGTATATTGCATTGTATTACGTTTGTATTTTGGTGCTGGATCTGTAGTGATACGTTAGCCTGGCTATTTCAGCCTCCTTTGCAGTAATTGATCCTCTCTATATCAGTTTCCACTGCCCTTCACTGGTTTTGAGCCATGGTCTCTTTGTGCCTGTCTTGGGTCGAGGTCGATAAAAAATATAGACCCGTTAAACTGGGTCGCTCTCTTGGCTCACGCACTTCACCGTTGGACCATTCTTCTTGTTGGCCCGCCCCACTCTTGGTTTGTTTCAGGTGCCTTCTGCCTGGGCATATTCAACGAGAGTGCGTGAACAAAATAAAGTGCTTCTTTTGTGACAAGCATGGTCATTCACGAAGGTGATGTTATTCTCTTCAAAAACTTCTTGGTTTACTCAGAGGCAAACCATTACCGGCCAAACTTCTCTTATTTCTTAACTATCCTCTCTTAAAAGGCAAGCTTAATGCATGTTTGGAGAGGAACTTTAGTTATGAGTCTAAAAAGAATTTTGTCCCCACAGCGGATGTTCCTTATCCAGATTCGAACTCTTTCAATGATCGCTCAGATTGTGATGCAACTTCTAGCACTCTTCAGCTTCCCAATATTTCTAGTCTGTTTAAGGATCGAAAGGTTCATTCGAAACTTGTTTCCTTCCCTCGGTTGGGTTCTTATCAGGCTCGTCCCCATTCTAAAGTTGTGGGGTATTCGCCGTTTATGAGTCTGGATAAGGATCATGTTTTGTCTAGAACTTTTCCGGCTAAACGTCTCTCCCTTCTTATTTGTCCCCTCTTTTTGAGCATGCTTTATTCATGCCTCTCGAGGAAGAGTATTCGTGATTCTGGAAAGGTGTTGGGCGCCTCGGTTGTGGTGCCTTATCCACCTATTAACCCCACGCCTCCCTTCGTTGCTCACGATGCTTCTCTTGCAACTCGTCAGTACCCTAATTTAGCGTCCCTGTTTAAGGATCGCTCGGAGTTCACGAAACTTGCTCCCCTTCCTCGGTCAGGCAGTTTTCAGCATCGCCCCCATTTTAGTGCTGTGAGGCCTTTGATGAGTTTGAGTCGGGATAAGAAGTTTGATTTATGTTCTCCTTTTAGGGCTTGCCATTCTTGGTTTCGTAGTTCGATTGGGTTCGTGCACCGATCGAATCGTGGAGTATCCTACATTTCTCGTCATTCTTTTCAAACTAATTTCAGACCTTTATTTTTGCCAGTTTCGTCCAGTCTCCTTTCCCCCGCTAAGAGCCTTACCAAAGTCGACACTACCGAACCTGCCATGGCAGGAGCTCGCTCCCACTGGGGGAAGTCAATCCTCCCCCCACTAAGAGGAATTACAAGAAGAAACTTTATTCTAACTTGCCTATTCGCGTGAGTGCGCGTTTATTAGCTAAAAAAGTATCTTCAGTGTCGGCGCTTCCTCATGTGCGCACCTGAGTTTTGGCGTTTTTCTTTCGCCTCGGTTTTGGCAATCCGGTTTCTCTTTGCAGGTTTGGGCCTTGTGCAGTTGTGTGAGGCTGTTTGGTCTCCCGATTTTTTGGTCCGCCTTTTGGCTGTCTTCCTCAATTTTCGCTCCCATCATCAGCTTAGTGGTGTCCCTGGCTTCTTGTTTGCTTGCGATTTCTTGGGTCTTGCGGTTGCATGCCGTTATGGGCGTAGTTCCTCCATCTTGGTTCGGCAGGTCGTTTTCGGCATTGATTGCGTCGTTATTCTTGGGGTCTCTCGAGCGCAACGAGCTGGCTTTTTTTTTTGGGCCGGTTGCTCCGCTCTCGGGTAACGGCGTGGTGCATCTTGCAGTGGTTCCACCCTCTACTTTGCTAATGTTGAGTCTGTTATTGTTTTTCTTAATTGCTCGCTTATTGTATTTCTTACTTGCTCGCTTTCTTCTGTTTTACATCTTGTAAAACCATTGTCTATTTGTATTGTTTATTAACTGTTTTATTGATTAATATATATTTTTTAATGGCTGGAGCCGTTTGGCTCTATCCGATTCATCAAAAAAAACACCACAAAATACAAAGTCACAAAATACATCAAGTCTCTAATACAAAAGAGGGTCAACTAGCTAAGCTTGCCAGCTTCAAAAGCACCCAAAACCCTCCATCCCCCAATGATCAGTTGTTGTTGTTGTTGCCAGAACTCGCATCTCCAGTATGAAAATGAAGCCTCGTCCTAGCCTTCTTCCAAGCCCCTGGGATGGAAAGCCAAGTTGAAGTGAGAGAAAAGATTTTAAAAATTAATTGAGAAAAGTTACAAGAGCGATCTCTAAAGCATGAATCATTCCTATTAAGCCAAATGACCCATAAAGTAGCTGCAACTAAACAATCCCAATCCCTCAATCTCTCCCGCCCAATCTCTCCTCGACGGAATTCTCCCCATAGGTGGAAAACTCTACCAGGGAATCTGCTAATACCGAAGCCCAGAAGGAGGAAGTCCCAAACTCTCCTACTAAAGATACACTCAAGGAATAAGTGACTAATATTCTCCTCACCAGTCCCACACCTGGGGCAGGAAACCACAGAAACCAAACCCCTTTTAGCAAGGTTAACTCTCGTAAGGATAGCTTCCTTGGAGACTAACCATAAGAATGCATGGACCTTGTGCAGAGCACAAGAGTTCCAGATGATTCTATAAAGAGCACATCTAGTCCCACCGTCAGTGAGGGCTGTGTACATAGACCTCACCGAGAATTGGCCATTGGAATTAAGCCGCCACCCTCTTTTTTCATTTGAGAGCTCCAAGTCTCTATGGGTATTACCTAAGAAAGTGAGGATATGGATGCAGCTGATAGGGGTGGTTCCTGTGGTCGGGGGAGATAAACTGAGAACCCAAGAGGACCTGACCCAATAGTCTGCCACCAGGGAAAACGTATTGATAGCATGATCAAAAATCTGAGGGAAGATTGAAGCAAGAGAATTGGGGCCGACCCAGGCGTCCAACCAGAATCGTGTGCTCAACCCATTCCCCACTGAGCTTGGGGAATGGCTATGGAAGAGATCCCTGAGCTTATCAATCCCCCTCCACATAGGGGACACGTTTCTACGATGCTGCCCCCCCCCCCCCCCCAAAAAAAATTTGAACCGCCTACGTCTCCTGTACCGGATCCAACAGTGGTCTGGAGGCAGTCGGGAGTAGATTTTCCACCACCATTTACACAACAGAGCTCTATTCATCTCTCGGAGATTTAAAATCCCTAACCCTCCAAACTCTTTCTTCCTACAGACCACACTCCACTTAACTAGAGGCAGGCCTTTACCATCCTCTCGACTACCCTTCCATAAGAAATCTCTACGGATCCTATCAATCTTGTTGATGACCCAATTTGGAAATTTGTATATGGACATCCAGTAGACAGGGAGATTCGAGAGAACTGAGTTAATAAGTGTGATCCTACCTCCGAGCGACAGGTGGTTCCTTTTCCACCCTGGTAGATGCTTCTCAATTCTCTCTATCAGGGCAGACCAATCAGACCGTTTGAGGCGGCCCGGGCGCAGCGGGACTCCTAAATATTTGATGGGAAAACACCCCACTCTACAATCTAGGACATTTGCCAATAGAACAGGAGCTAAGGCATCACATCTACCTAAACCAATAAGATTGCTCTTGGAAAATTAACTCTAAGCTCGCACCACGCCTCATAGAAAACCAGCATGCCTTTGAATATGAGAATCTCGTTTATCTCATTCCTCCCGAAGAGAAGAGTGTCGTCGGCATACTGAAGGATGAGGCTAGGGCGGACGCTGTCCCTACTAGCAACACCTAGGAGTAACTGGTGAGAGGAACAATGGTGGGTCATTTCTGTTAAGACATCAGCGACCAGAGTGAATAGAAGAGGGGACAGAGGATCTCCTTGTCTAAGCCCTCTTTTGCAGGCTATGAGGTTGCTCGGACAACCATTGACTAAGACAGAAGATTTCCCCCCAACAATACTGTTATGGATCCAGCCAATCCATTTGTGTCCAAATCCTCTGGACTTAAGGACTTCAAACACACTCTCCCATTCGACAGTATCGAAGGCTCTCTCGAATTCAAGCTTCAGCAGAAAGCCCTCATCTCTGTTCCTATCACATTGGAAGATGGTCTCATGGGCAATGGCAATACTGTCAAGAATGTCTCGTCCTTGAATGAACCCACTCTGCGCTGGATGGATAAGAGCATCAAGCCAGGGGTTCAGCCTGTTAGCAAGGACCTTGGCAATCTCATACTGTTGTTGATGTTTCTTTCTTACATATTCTAGTTGTGATATGGTGTAGATGACATGGCCAATTAGGGCCATCAGATCCCCTCAGATTCCGCTCCTCCATGATCATCAGGTCAAATAAAGTCCAACGAGCTTCTGCCAACTCAGGCCCACCGGTAAACGGCTCCGACCCAGCCCGTTAGAGCCCTATACCCATTTACCCCTGCCTATAAATACCAGGCCCCCTCCTCCTTGCCCAAGATAATACATTTTTCCCCACCTGAACCTTAGCTACTGTTGCTTTCTCAGTGACTGACTAGATCGTCAGAGGACCTGTCGCCGGGGCTTCTCCCGGTATTTCTAGGCAGTGTGCAGGTATAAAAGACCGAGCCGAGCCTCAAAGATCCGAGCCGAGCACCTGGCCTCTCCCTATCTCCTGCTACTCCTGAGCCGGTCCTACAGCTTAGGATCGGATCAAAGCTAGTAACACATCTTCTGCTACACAAATTACAAGAACTCCCACCTGTTGCCCCCACACCGCAAAATCAAACAGCATCAGGTTGGCACCGTCTGTGGAAAACTTCCGGTGCTGAAGCCATTCCGATCCTAGTCAGGGATGTCATCTCAAATCCGAGCTCTTACATGGCTCCCAAAGTCAGAAGGGCTGTCACATCTGGATGTCATCTAGACCCTCCTCACCTTCACAGCCGCACTGACACCCAGGGCTTTAACCAATCACGGGTCAATGGCGAGGCCGGACTCGGGCCGAGTGCCTCTCGTTCGGTCGCGACTGATTTACGATTCGTCATCCTGATTCGACAGGCTAGTAGAACAAGGGGAGGGGCCGATTCCAACCCGGTCCTGAACCATCGCAGGCAGCTGTCCCTAGAACGGGAACCAGGACATAGCCACATGCCCCGAGGACCTCCACCCTCGCATGACCCAGTGGATCAAGCCCCAGTCACGAGGGCCGAGTCCCAAAACTTTAGGGACGAGGTCCTCTAGGCGATCCGAGGCGGTCCTAGGACCGAGTCGCGCAACGACTCCTACCCTCAGTCAGAAGCCAGGGGTGGCGAATCCGACAGATTGGCCCACCCACATGAGCAAGAAGACGCCGTCCTTTAATGCCTCCGTGAGATAGAGAACTGACTCGCCCATCTTGGCGAGGGTGGACTGATACCAGGACATGGTTACAGGCCGACCCGACCCCCATTCTCCACTCAAATCTTGGAAGCCAAAATCCTGAGAAATTTCAGGCCTCCCCAATTCGAGACGTACAACGGCGAGGGTGATCCCGCTGATCACATGGAAGGGTTCAAAACCCTCATGCTGATTCACAGCGCGTCGGATCCTCTCCTATGTTGTGCTTTTCCTGCCGCCCTGGGCGGTCCGGCTTGGGAATGGTTCTCGAAGCTCACTCTAGGCTCGCTCTTCTCGTTCGACCAGTTGGAAGCGAGCTTTCTAGCCCACTTCGTGACCAGCAGAAAGGTCGAAAAGACGAGCGTGTCCCTTCTGGACCTCAGACAAAAGAAGCGGGAGCCACTCCGCGAGTTCGTCCGGAGGTTCACTGCAAGGGTGAGGTCGGTCTCCTCTCTCGATGCGGGCGTCGCCTCCGCAGCTTTCCGACAGAATGTTCGCCACGACCAGCTCAAGGCCTCCTTAGCCAAAAAACCACCTATCGACTTTCCCGACTTGCTCAACAGGGTCGAGAAGTACATTCAGGCGGAAGAGGACCTACACTTTGAGGGCACCAAAGAAACCACTGCCAAGGGGAAGCGCAAGGCAGACGATGCTGAGCCGATCAAGAAAGTCACGAAAGATGCGGCCAGTCTGAAAAGAATTCCTCCGGTCCCCCGTTTTGGAAGGTATACATTGCTAACCCAGAACGTGGTGGCAATCCTAATGGTGATCAAGGATAAAGGGATCGTCCGACTCCCAACCTGACCGAGCAACAATAAGAAGCAGGACCGGAGATTCTACTACCGCTTCCACTGAGACAATGGGCACGGGACGGATAACTGCCGGGCTCTCAAAGACAAGATCGAGGCCCTCATCCAACGAGGGTACCTGAGAGAGTTCACCCGGGATAACCCAAGAGATCGGAGGGATCCGAGGAATCTGAGGCCTTCGCCTCACCCTCAAACGATCAACCAGCGATCCAAGCAGGACCCCGAGCCCGAGGAGACTGAAGGGAAGGCCATCCTAGACTGTGTCCATGGTGGACCCATGGGAGGGGAATCCAATACTTCTCATAAGGCTTTCGTCTGAGAGGTTAACTCTATTCAAGACCATCCTTCCCCCAGATTCAGCAGCGGCTAGTCTCCTCCTCCGGGGAAGACTTGGAGGGAGACTGGCTCCTGCACTGCAGTGCCCTCGTCATCAGCCTCGTCTGGCAAACTTCGAAGTCTGCCGAATTCTTGTGGACAACGAATGCCCAGTTAACATCCTCTTTTGGAAGCATTTGAGAACCTCAAGCTCTCCCGTGATAAGCTAAAGCCGGCCAGGTACACCCTTCATGGGTTCTCGGGCGTCCCCATACAAATTGAAGGGATCGTGACACTGTATGTAACAGCTGGCATGACCCCCATCATACGAACCGAATCAATGGACTTCATGGTGGTCAATGTCAAGGCGGCATACAACGCCATTCTCGACCGACCCAGGCTCTGCTCATTTCAGGCCGTCCCCTCGGACTACCACTTGAAGTTGAAGTTCCCCACTGACCTCGAGGTCAGTGTTGTCAGAGGGAGTCAGGAGTCTGCACGTTTGTGCTACATGACCGCGGTAGGGGCGAGGTGTTTTCCCTTGATGCAGTTGAGCTCCCACCTGAAAGAAGCCATCCTAATTCGGAAACCGCAGATGAATTGGAGGAGGTCTCACTCGAGGAATAAGACAAGTCTAAGTGGTTTCATGTGAGCCACTCCCTTTTCCCCGATCTGAGGCCAGGCCTAATGGATTGTGTCCGTTGCAATATCGACCTCTTCGCTTGGATCCCGTTCGACATGCCCAGGATTTCCGAAGACCTGATCATGCACAGGCTGAGCATCGCCCTGGGTTCCAAGTCGACCCATCAGAAGCGACACAAGTTCGCCCCGGAAAGGAAACAAGCAGTAAAAGTGGAAGTGGACAAACTATTGTCCGCCCGGTTCATTCAAGAGGTCAGCTATCCCGATTGAATGGCTAGCGTCGTGATGGTGAAGAAGGCCAGTGGGAGCCGGAGGATCTGCATAGACTTCACGGACCTTAACAGGGCGTGCCCTAAAGATCCTTTCCCCCTTCCGAGCATCTACGCTCTGATCGACGCAACGTCGGGTCATGAGCTACTAACCTTCATGGATGCCTTTTTAGGCTATAATCAAATTCGAATGTTCCCTCAGCATATCGCCAAAATGTTCTTCGTTACCGACCAGGGTCTTTACTGTTACTTGGTCATGCCATTCGGGCTTAAGAACGCCGGAGCCACCTACCAAAGACTTGTCAACCGAGTTTCAAAGATCAGATCGGTTGTAACATGTAGGTATACGTCAACAACATGCTCATCAAAAGCCAACGAGGGCAAGACCATGTTGCCGACCTCGAGAAAGCCTTTGGCGTCCTTCGGTCTCACAACATGAGGCTCAATCCCGCCAAGTGTGCCTTCGGCATCTCCTCAGGGAAATTTCTCAGGTTCAACATTAGCCAGCACGGCATAGAGGCAAATTTCGAGAAGATCCAGGCCATAATCAACATGGTCCATCCTAGAAACATTAAGGAGGTTCAACGGCTCATGGGAAGTCTGGTGGCCATCGGCCACTTCCTCTCTAAGTCTAGAGAGAAGTCCCTCCCCTTCTTTAAGGCTCTGCCAGGAGCGAAAAGCTTCAAATGGGGTGACCCCCAGCAACAGGCATTTGACCAGTAAAGTCCTACCTTGCCACCCCCCCACTTATGAGCAAACTCGAACCGGGCGAACCCTTCTTGCTATACCTCTCAGCCTCGGATAATGCACTCAGTACCGTGCTCGTTCGGGAAGACGACAAAATTTAGAAGCCTCTCTACTATGTGCGCAAAGTCCTGCTCTCGGCTGAGACCCGATACGCAAAGATGGAGAAGGTTACCTATGCCCTGGTCATGACCACGCGAAAGCTCCGTCCTTATTTCCTGGCCCACTCGATCCAGGTCCTTACGGACCAGCCTCTCAAGGCCGTCCTCCACAAGACTGAGAGTTTCGGCCTCTTAGTCAAGTGGTCGATCGAGCTGAGCCAGTACGACTTCATTTACCAGCCCAGGACAGCCATCAAGGGACAGGCCCTCGCCGAATTCATCACGGAGTGCACTATCTCCAAGCTGTTCGACATTCAAGAGGCAGATCCAGTTTGGGAAGTTTATATCGATGGCTCGTCTTACGAGGTGGGAAGTTGTGCGGGTGTCATCCTCAAAGGTCCCGACAACTTCATTCTCCAGTATTCTCTTTGCCTGAACTTTCCAGCATCTAACAACGAGGCGGAATATGAGGCTATGATCGCAGGGCTCACCCTAGTGCACAAGGCTGGGGCCAGAAAAATCAGGGCCTTTAGCGACTCCCAGCTCGTGGTCAACCAGATCACCGGGGAGTATGAGGCTCGTGACGTTCGGATGGTTCGATACTTGGTGGTAGTCCGACAGCTCTTGGCATCCTTCGATTTCTCCTCGGTGGAACGGATCCCTAGGGAGCAAAATGCCCAGTCTAATTCCTTGTCAAAACTTGCCTCATCATCCTTCGAAGGCCTCGACCACACCGTCCTAATCGAAGTCCTCCTCAAGCCCAGCATCGACCTCCCCGAAGCCTTCTACCTCACCAACGAAGCTCAAGCAGACAACTGGACGACTCCCATCCGGAAGTTCCTAGCAGAGGGCGAGCTTCCTCAAGATCGGGCCGAGGCGAGAAGGACCAGGGTCCGTTCAGAAAGGTTCATCATAATCAATGAGACACTCTTCAAGTACTCGTATACAACAACGATGGAAGATCCTACCTTCGCTGCCTGGCCCCCGATGAGACCAAGTACGCTCTGAAGGAATGCATGAAGGAATTAGGGTGGGGGGGGGTGTCACATGGGGAGCAGGTCGCTCGCTAGAAAAGCCCTAAACCACGGGTACTACTGGTCGACCATGTTACAAGATGCCCAAGACCTCATTAAAAGGTGCGACCCTTGCCAAATATTCTGCTCGGTGAACAGGCTTCCACAAGCCAACCTCCACTCCCTGGCTAGTCCGACCCCCTTTGCTATGTGGGTATGGACTTAGTCGGCCCTTTTCCAAAAGTGACGAGCCAAAGGAAGTTCCTGGTGGTGGCCATTGACTACTTCACCAAATGGATCATGGTAGAGCACTTAGCCACGATCACAGAACACCAAAACCAGCAATTTTTTTGGAAACACATCATCTGTCAGTTCGGGATCTTGTAGATCCTCATTACAGACAACGGGACCCAATTTGCAGGCAAGAATTTTTGGAAGTTCTGCAAAGACATCGGTGTCCAGCAGCGCTTCTCATCAATATGTCATCCTTAGTCAAGCAGCTAGGCCAAAAATGCGAACTGTCAAATCCTTGACGGCCTCAAGAAGCGGTTGGATAATTCATCCAAGGGGCTGTGGGTCGACGAATTGCCGAGCGTACTCTGGGCACACCGGACAACGAAGAGAATCCCCACGGGCGAGTCACCGTTCAACCTAACCTACGGCACAGAGGCGGTTATCTTCTTGGAGATCGGGCTCCCTTTGCCCAGGGTCATGGCCTTCGACGAGGAGAACAACTCAACGGACCTCAGAGCCAACTTGGATTTAATCGACGAGGTCAGGGAAAAATCCACCGTCAGAAGAAGCATATAC
Source organism: Hemerocallis citrina (assembly GCA_017893485.1). Taxonomy (NCBI): domain Eukaryota; kingdom Viridiplantae; phylum Streptophyta; class Magnoliopsida; order Asparagales; family Asphodelaceae; genus Hemerocallis; species Hemerocallis citrina. The sequence continues at coordinate 182,567,313 of CM030368.1, read as the reverse complement.
CAACAGCGGATCAAGAGGTTTTATAACAAGAAGGTCCACCCCACCGACATCAAGCTAGGTGACCTCGTGCTCAGAAAGCTAGCGGTATCCGACCCCAGCAGAAAGAGGAAGTTGACCCCTAATTGGGAGGGCCCGTATAAGGTCTTCGAAGTGGTAAGCCCCGGCACGTACCGACTCACAGACCAAGGGGGCAGGATAGTGAAGAGACCCTAGAACGCGGAACACCTCATCAAGTTCCTCGAAGGGGAGGACCAGACTCCTCTTGTAACCGAGCTTATGTAACCGACCCCCTGTAATCGACACTACGTGCCATTTTTTTTTTTGTTTTGTTGTAAATAATAAAGTGTAAACCTTGGCATTTCCTTTATTATTTTTGTACAACTTTCCGCGCATTCTCTACACCCTAGCTTTCTACAAAGCATGAGGGCTCGACATTCGCATTGACCTCGAGCCACACCCTAGCTTTCTACAAAGCACGGGGGCTCAACATTCGGCATTGATCTCGAGCAACGTCCTAGCTTTCTCATGCAGTATGGGCTAGGCGCTCGGTAATGACCTCGAGCCACACCCTAGCTTTCTACAAAGCATGGGGGCTCGATATTTGGCATTGACCTCGAGCAATGCCCCAGCTTTCTCAAGCTATATGGGTTAGGCGCTCGGCAATGACCTCGAGCCACACCCTAGCTTTCTACAAAGCAAGGGGGACTCGACATTCGGCATTGATCTTGAGCAACGCCCTAGCTTTCTCAAGCTGTATGGGCTAGGCGCTCGGCAGTGACCTTGAACCACACCCTAGCTTTCTACAAAGCATAGGGGCTCGACATTCGGCATTGACGTCGAGAAATGCCCTAGTTTTCACAAGCTGTATGGGCTAGGCGCTCGGTAATGAACTCGAGCCACACCCTAGCTTTCTACAAAGCATGAGGGCTTGACATTCGGCTTACGCTGCAGGCAGTGTCCTAAGCTTTCTTACAAGTTGAAGGGACGGAAAAATCAAATTTCATTCATCATAATGCCTTGAATGGCCACAGTACAATAGATATTATTACAAAGGTTCTTTTTACCCCAGCCTAAGTGTTTCTTGTGGGGAGTTTTTGGCTAACATGGACCATTTCAAGCCCCACCGAGCGGGTCCGTCCACCAGTGAGCTCGTCCGACACCACCGGCATCGCCAGTGTAGACGTCCCAGTAATGGAGCTTTGAGCATCTACTGACCTCGCCATTTCCAGATACAGGGTCGGTGAGGAACCCAAGACAGAGGGGCCGCCTCCCTCAAAAGGGCCAAACCGGGATTCGCCTGTGCTGAGCAAGACTTTCAACCTCTGAATCTCCAGCTTCTTCTCCACCACGACCTCACGGAGAATGGAATCAGAGGTCGGTCGCCTGGTGGAGGCATCAAACAACGACTAGTTCGTCTCGGCACTCCCCCAGTCCGGGTCAGCTATAGTCCTTTTCAGGCACGCTGCCTCTAAACTGAGCTCCTTGGACTTGTTCATAAAATAGCTTATCGCAGCTTCCCGATCGCGGGCCTGTTTGTAATAGCAAATCAACACACTCTCCTTGGACTCTAGCCTGTTTCGAAGTCGCTGGACCTTGGCAGAACTGAGGTCGGCTTCTAGGGTCCTGTCCATCTGACAAAAAGGAGAGGAAACAAGATTTCACTCCAAGATTTTCAAAAATGACAAGTCATAACAGGTCGGCCAAAAACACATGATTATATTAATCCCAAAAAATAGTTACAAAAAAGCGGTGGCCAGTTTGTGCTCGGCAAATACAGAACTATATCTTAGGGGGATCTGCACCTCTTCGTCGGCCGTTGCCCCCCCGACCTCTCTCTATGCTCGGGTCTCTCGGTGCCTCGTCACCCTCACCTCCGGGGGTCAGTGGAATCATGGGCGGCTGCCAGCCGCAGTGGAGGTGGTCAATTTTTGCTTGAGGGTAAAGGAGCAGAAAGTGCTCCTTCGCCCGATCATACGCCTCGTCTTGGGCATTTATCAGCTCCTCCCCTGTCGCGGCTTACAGATCCTTGTACTCCGCAACCGCCTTGCCTTGAACCTTCGCCAAAGAACGAAGGTGCTGGTCTTATTGGGAGGCGAGGTCGGCTTGAAGGGCCTGCACCGCCCCCTGAGCTGCCATCATCTCGAGTATCAGTTCCTTCGCTTCACGCAAGTACCTGTCGGTGTTCCACTTCTCGACATTGAGTTCTTTGTCGAAGCACCTCTACAGCTGCGCCCGGCCATTGACGCCTGATTGGAGAGTAAGACAAAAATTAGAAAACAATGCCAAGTACAAAAAAGCTAAAACAGGGAAACCAACACTTACCACCACGTGGGCTTGAGCCCACTTCATGTAGCACGTCTCAACCATCTCGGTCGCCAAGATGGATCGGTCGCGTGCCGTGGCAAGGTTATTTACAACCTCGACCTAGATCGGGCCCTCTGCTAGGGAGTCGCCCTCCTTTACTGACCAGTCCGGGGCGAACGACCTTAGCCCCCTCTTGCCCACCATCTCCTGGGCATCGGGTCACAAGGAGGGGGGCCTTGCCTTCAAGACCTCCGCAACCTTGCAGCTACTGGAGCTCGGCACTGACTCTGGTGCTTCCCCGACAGAGAGGGCCTTCACCCTCTTATGGGGCCGCTCCGAAGAGCCCCCATGGGCGGACCCCACCTTCGGTGCCGCCTTCTTGTCCTTCTTCTTTTGGGCCAGGTCTTCAGGGCCTTTCGTGCGTTGAGCTTTGCCTAGTCCATCGCTGCAAGAAAGAAAAGGGAATGTTAACGTGAAGGAAGAAATTTGAACAAAAATGAAACAAAAACATACAGGGGTCTGCTGGGCTCAGTACGGTCCGGGCTAAGTGCGATTCTATCACATTCGGCCAACCGATGCTGTGTCCCTCGACAATCCTATCAACATCAGCCCACTCTGCCTCAGTCAAGTCCCTCCACCTCGGGGGTTTGTGGTTCGGATTGTAGAAGTTCCAAGCCGTAGGAATTTCCCAAGGTACCTTGCTTGGATCACGAAGTACTTGGCCTTCCACCTCTTGATGGAATCCGGATGTCCGTGCACCACTTTCTTGTGGGGGCGAGGCGATATGTAGTAAATGCCCTCCTGATCTCCAAGAGAGCTCACCCCTAAGACGACCCAGAAATACTTCAGCTTTAGAGGCACCTTTTTCTCTTCACACTTCAGAATGAAGCAGACTAACTGCTTCCACGAGTTGGGGCCATACTGCATCAGACAGATCTCCCCCCACCTCAACACCCTCTTGATGAACGGGTGCAACGACAGCCTTAGCCCCGAAACGAAGGCATCCTTGGGAAACATATAGAAGTCGGGGGCTAACTCAGTGGTGGGGCAAAAATCAGGGCTCGGGATCATCAGCTCGTACTCTCGCCCAATGAAGTAGCTGGCCCTTATCATGGGCAGATAGTCGGCCTTCAGGACACACTGAACCCTACCATCTGTATTTGGGTCTGGCTCGGTGAAGATACCTCCACGCCAAATTGAACCAAGTTCTCCACATTGTCAGGTTACATCCTGATCGACCGAGGGTTCTTATAGTATGGGATGATGAGCCCGTGCGTGGGCTCGAACTCGTCTGGTGTCCTCAGATTTTTAGGTAGGCGCCACTTCCTCTTCTTCTTCCGAATTCGAGGAGCCTTCGGAGGAGATGGTGTCGCCAAAGGCGGGAGAGGGGGGAGAGCCTCTCCTTCCTCACTACCTTCCTCATCCGCCTCTCCCTCGACCCCTTCCTCAATACCTTCCTGATCCACCACTCCTTCCCCCACCTCTTCACCTAATACCTCGACCTTGGCAGTAGAAGTGCTGGACTCTACCAAGTATGGCTTGCGGCTTCAGAGCGGCACCACGTCCAAAACCTGGTCGTCTAGATCCCAGGACGTGGAGTCTGACTGAAGATCCACCTTATCTTGGTCAGAGGCACTCGCTTCAGAACCGGTCTGAGAGCACGACATAACAAAAAAGTACTAACCTGAATTTCTTTAACAGAAAGATCAACGGAAAAGTTGTCACCGGTGGGTAGAGAGAGAAGCAATTGTTTTTAGAAAAAAGAAAGCAAAGTGAAGAAATGGAGAGGGGGGGGGGGGTGGGGGGTGGAGGATTTATAGAGTGAATAATGACACCTCGAATTCCACATTGGAATCCTGACCGTTCAATTTTGATCATCAAGATCTAACGATTGATGAGATTTCGATGCCTCAAATTCCACGTTGGAATCTTGATTGATTCAATCTTGATCATCAAGATCTAACGGCTGATGAGATTTTGATGCCTCGAATTCCTCCCCCATGACGTCAGCATTACATGTAGCGCCCTAGTTTTCATACAAGCTATACGGGCTCGATGCTCGACAGTGACCTCGAGCCATGCCCTAGCTTTCTCACAAGCTGGGGGGTTCGACGCTTGGCAATGACCTCGAGCCATGCCCTAGCTTTCACAACAAGTAGGGGGGCTCGATGCTCGACAGTGACCTCGAGCCACGCCCTAGCTTTCTCACAAGATGGGGGGTCGACGCTCGGCAGTGACCTCGAGCCACGCCATAGCTTTCTTAGAAGAAGGGGGCTCGACGTTCGGCAGTAACCTTGAGCCACGCCCTAGCTTTCTCACAAGCTGGGGGCTCGACGCTCGGCAGTGACCTCGAGCCACGCCCTAGCTTTTCCACAAGCTAGGGGGGCTCAATGCTCAGCAGTGTCCTCGAGCCATGCCCTAGCTTTCACACAAGCTATATAGGCTCGACGCTCGACAGTGATCTCGAGCCACGCCCTAGCTTTCACACAAGCTATACGGGCTCGACGCTCGATAGTGACCTCGAGCCACGCCCTAGCTTTCTTACAAGCTGGGGGGCTCGACGACCGACAGTGACCTCGAGCCACGCCCTAGATTTCTCACAAGCAGGGGGCTCGATGCTCGACAATAACCTTGTGTAACGCCCTGGATCCCCGTTACCGGACATCCGTGATGCAACCAAAATCTTTGCCTTCAAATGCATCTCAACACAGTAATAACACGGAAAATTAAAAACTATTGCCAAATAAGGTCATTACATCATCGATTACAACCAATGTCTTGTTCTTAAATAAGAATACAAATTACATTAACTCATTACATCTTATTACAAAATATTACCAACTCCTCTTGTAAAGCTATCAGCTGTCTCCCAGAATGGGAATCGACTGATCACCGCCGAAGCTCTACTGAGTGGTCAATCTACTTTCCTGGGGCCTGCTCCTCGGCTTGAGTCTTCTGCTGCACGACTCTGATATTTCTGCACCTGCTCGAAAAGTAGGACCGGTACCTAAAAGGTGGAGAACGTCAGTAATTCGACTGACGCAATGCTGATAAGAAATAGCGATCTCCAAACTGGCAACCACAAACCATCTTGAATGGAAAAAGAAATGTGCATCCTAATTCCCTAGTGTTCGTGTATGCCATGATCTAACAACTAAAAAAATGCACACAAGCAAGACTTGGTACTCTGGATCCGCATGCATCCCATACTACACACGTTCCAGAATCAAACATGGACTAATCTAATGCACAGACCAAAGAATGCACACAATGCACCTACTCTAATGCAATTCATTTGGGAACATATGCATTCCATACTACATACTTCCCCAATCAACTTCAATAGAAAAGTATGCATCCTATACTACATACTTTCCAAAGAGTATGCCTCTCCTGATTGTAGGGTTCAATCCCTCGCCATGCATCCTACTCCTGTACTCATCCTGCTCCCAATAGATTTTCATGTCTGAGGAGGTTGCAGTTATTCAGTCTAGTCCCGTACTGCAGTCCCTAAAAGTGGTGGTCTTGTTTTCCACTTAGTACCTGCATACGGACCTCACTCAAAAAGCCGTGAAAACTTTCCGGTACGAAACCATGCACCCAATAACCTTCCGGTACAGGCCATGCACGTAATAACATCAATGATAGGACAAACCCACGCACATAGGAACATGACAACTTCGAGGGTCAAATCCCCCTAACCGACAGGAGCACCTCTCGTTCCTTACTCAGGCTCTTTGGAAATTAACAGATCGAGATACGAGACTGTGAAATCAAAACCTGAGAACTGAAACCATATCCCTACGACAGGAAAAGTACAACACCCGACTATGGTCTGCTAGTACTAATGCAATGTACAATACCCCTAATACATCCCTCTAATCCAAGACTCACTCTAACCATTCAGGTACAAGATAATTGCTACCCAAACTCTACCCATCGACTACTGGCCCTTGCGACATAAGTACCGCTTGCCACCTCCCCTAGCTTGGAGTCGTCCCTTACCATGGCCTGCGTTCATCCTTAACATGCATAAAATGCAACTTGATGGCACCACTAGGACGTCCAACGCCTCGGTGGAAGTTTGTATCTAGGGTCGATAGGCGTAGGGTATCACCCTACCCTAGTGACTAACTCGAGTCACAAAAAACCTCCACAGGAGTCACACCAATAAGACCAACAAATTACACCATACATCACCAAACAATGAGTTATCAACTCTTAGGTACACAAGGGGAATGGTTCTACCCAACACTTAGCCAAAACCTTGACTAAACAACTAATGGTGCTCTACCTGAAACATAAAAAGATCATAACCCCCACAATACAACTCAGATTTGGGTGTTCAAGCCCAATCTGGAAAGGTAAATACCTAGGCCACAACTCTCTACTTGATCATCACATCAGATTCAGTCATCTAAATCCTCAAATTGGCCTCACAAGCCTCAGCCTGTGTACTTTCTGTACACTGCCTGCACCTTACCAGTAGCATAAAACTCTACACGCTCATCGAAATGATACAAATCTAAGTTCTGTGGAAAGGTGTGAATTTCCTCTCCAACTTCCAAGTTGATCATCACACCAAAATATGTCATTTGGTCACTCTAAAACAGACATTACTCTCAGGTGAACAAAACCACATACTAAGTCTTACTCAAACAGAGCCTTCAGCTCAAAACCTGGTTTATGTCCAGTCTTGTAAAAATTATATCTAATCATCTACTCATAGGAATATCTTCAAATAAGGCTTGTTGGAAAGCTCTAGATGTCTACTACAAGTTTCTAGTAGAACACTTCCTCGAATTCTGCTCTTACAGAGCCTCAACAGTACCATCTTATCAAGGTGTCCATTCTGACTGTGTTATGCACAGTACATGCTAAAAAAATCCATCAAAAATCACATACTGATAAAATGGTCACCAAACTTTCATTACTAAAACTAGACATCATTAGGAACAACATGCAAAAAGATTCATATCCAAATTTCAATTGATCAATGAGTTCTATCTGTTTTAAACATGCATAAAAATCCTGCTGTTCTTCAGTTATAGTCTTGACTACTATTGATTGATTAATTTTGACCATGCATCAAAATTCATCCAAATAATTTCATGATTTTTCCGTAAAGTCTAGATGCATGCAAGAAATCATGGTAAAAGTTTCAGCAATAGATCATGTTCCAATTAATTATAAGAATTCCCACAAGCTCAGTCATCACAACAAACAGATCCTGATCCTGTCTTACGGCTTAGTCCACAAAATGGATTTTATTAAAATATCAAATATCATCAGAAAATTCCAAAATAATTCATGCATCTACTAGACATGTATGAGACCAATATGTGAAAGTTTCATCATCAAATCCCAAGTAGTTTGTTGTCAGGAAAATCTAGAAAATGACATGCAGATCATGGTTTCTGTTCCAGTTCCACATTATTAACAATCTACTCTTAAATCAACCATCCACAACTACTAATACTCATGCATGCAAGAAAATCATCAAGAATGAACAAGAAAAGATTAGAGAACTCTGCACCCTGAGTTGGCTTGAGAGGTGGTGGTTGTATTGAGCTTGCTCCTCCAAAGAACCTACTCCAAGTTGAGAACTCCTCTTCACTTTTGCTCCTTTCTTTCTCTCCTTCTCTTTCTCTTTTTCCTTTCTTTCACTTCTGAAAATTCCAGAGCTTTGGAGGGGAAAATAAGGAGTTTTAATGAGAAAGGGAGTGAGGAAAGTGGGAGGAAAGAGGGGGCCGGCAATAGGGTAGTGGGTAGGGGTGTAGGCTAGGTTGTTTTGCAAAAAACCATTGTCTAGCTCATGGTTTTGAGTTGGAGCTTTGGGCTGAATTTATTTGGTCTTGATCAAGCCTTAAGTGAGACATGAGAGGTTATATTTAAGTTTATGCAAAGTATACCCATTGTAGCTTCATACAATTGCATATTGGCATACGTACCGCACTCAAAACTAGTGCATGTACTAGTATCGGTTCGTCTCATTCTCGCGCATTATCAAGAACGCAACCACCCACATGAACCGCTCCGCAAACATAAACGCACTCCATCATTCATACACACATATAATCAAAACAACTACTATATATATATATATATATATATAAGTATTATATTATTCAGGGTATTACACCTCGAGCCACGCCCTAGCTTTCACAGAAGCTATATGGGCTCAACGCTCGCAGTGACCTCGAGCCACGCACTAGCTTTCTCACAAGCAAGGGGCTCGACGTTAGATAGTGACCTCGAGCCATGGCCTCGACGTTCGGCAGTGTCCTCGAGCCATGCCCTAGCTTTCTCATAAGCTGGGAGGCTCGATGCCCGGCAGTGACCTCGAGCCATGCCCTAGCTTTCTCACAAGAAGGGGGGCTCGATGCCCGGCAGTGACCTCGAGCCACGCCCTAGCTTTCTCACAAGAAGGGGGGCTCGATGCTCGGTAGTGACCTCGAGCCACGCCCTAGCTTTCACACAAGCTATACTGGCTCGACGCTCGACGGTAATCTCGAGCCACGTCCTAGCTTTCACACAAGCAGGGGGTTCAACGCTCGGCAGTGACCTCAAGCCACGCCCTACCTTTCACACAAGAAGGGGGGCTCGATGCTCGGCAGTGACCTCGAGCCATGCCCTAGCTTTCTCACAAGCTGGGGGGCTCGACGCTCGATAATGACCTCGAGCCACTCCCTAGCTTTCTCATAAGCAGGGGCCTCGATGCTCGACAGTGACCTCGAGCCATGACCTAGCTTTCGCACAAGCTATACGGGCTCGATGCTCAACAGTGATCTCGAGCCACACCGTAGCTTTCTCACAAGCAGGGTGGCTCGACGCTCGACAGTGACCTTGAGCCATGCCCTAGCTTCACACAAGCTATACGGGCTCGACACTCGACAGTGACCTCGAGCGATGCCCTAGCTTTCTCACAAGCAGGGGGCTCGACGTTCGGCAGTGACCTCAAGCCACACCCTAGCTCTCTCACAAGTTGGGGGCTCGATGCTCGCAGTGACCTCGAGCCACGCCCTAGCTTCCTCACAAGCAGGGAGCTTGATGCTCGGTACTGGCTTGACTCTCGGTAGTGACCTCGAGCCACGCGCTAGCTTTCACACAAGCAGGGGGCTCGATGCTCGGCAGCGACCTCGAGCTATGCCCTATCTTTCTCACAAACAGGGGGCTCGACGTTTGGCAGTGACCTCGAGCCATTCCCTAGCTTTCACACAAGCAGGGGGGCTTGATGCTCGGCAGTGACCTCGAGCCACGCCCTAGATTTCACACAAGCAGGAGCTCAATGCTCGGCGGTGACCTCGAGCCACCCCCTAGTTTCCTCACAAGTAGGGAGGCTCGATGCTTGGCACACAAGCATGGTGGCTCTTCCTCCGATGCTCGACCCTCGAATGCCCATCATGAGCTCCGAGCTAATCCCTGGATCTATCACCGACCAGGGCTCGGTGCTAGGCGCTCGGCTCCCGACCCTTGGTTCTCTCCCTTCGGTGTCTTTTTTTCTCCAGGGTATCTCCTTCGTCCTACTCCACTTACCGCTCCAAGAAGTTACAAATCATACTCGCCAAACACACCACTCCACTCTTCCTACAGAGATGGACTAATCCTCCACGGCTGGCTTACGCAACCCTCTAGGAGTTGGGGGCTCCTGATATGGTGTTGATGATGTGGCCCTATCAGGGCCATCAGATCCCCTTAGATTCTGCTCCTCCATGATCATCAGGTCAAATAAATTCCAACGGGCTTCTGCCAACTCAGGCCCACAGGTAAACGGGTTCGACCTAGCCCGTCAGAGCCCCATACCTGTTTACCCCTGCCTATAAATACCAGGACCCCTCCTCCTTGCCCAAGGTAATAAATTTTTCCCCACCTGAACCCTAGCTATTGTTTCTTTCTCAATGACTGACTAGATCGTCGGAGGGTCTGTCGCCGGGACTTCTTTTGGTGTTTCTAGGTAGTGTGCAAGTACAAAAGACCGAGCCGAGCCTCAAAGATCCGAGCCGAGCTACTAGATCCGAGCAGAGCTACTAGATCCGAGCCGAGCACCCGGCCTCTCCCTCTCTCCTGCTACTCCCGAGCCGACCCTACAGCCTAGGATCGGATCAACGCCAATACCACGTCTTTCGCTACACAAATTACATGAACTCACACCTGTTGCCCCACACCCAAAAAAAAAATAGCATCAAGTTGTAATCCTTGCCATTTGTTATAGCCTTGAACCTTACATGACCAATGTTGTTGCTACATCACTAGCACTATACGTTCAACAGGAAAGACAACAAAATTGATAAATATTATGGACATTCTCGATCCATAACAACCAGCCTATGCATTGCTATCCGATCCCCATAAACTTTAATAGAGTTAACCTCATATCCTACAGATCTTGCTTGCATATTCTAGTTGTAATCCTTTCCATCTGTATAATCTTGAACCTTATATGTGTTGGGTTTATATCTTGCATACTAGGTTCGTTGTGAAGAAAAGATGGTAAAGTGAAAAGAGGTTCGAAGCGAATATTGGAAGAAGATCAGCAGGAAAGAAGCAGCACGGGAGCAGTCGACCGCCAAGCTCTCGGGTGCTCCCTGACTTGGTGGAATCCAAAGCAGTCGACCGCAAGCGGCGGCAGTTGCAGCATTGAGTCGATTCTTCGTGAATTGTTCTAAGCCAGTTTCTTCTCCAAGTTAGATAGTATGGCTCCCATTGTGTGACCTTCTCTTCAAGATGTATTAGAAGTTCATTGTATTAAAACTACAACCTAGGGTTTCTCTAGATTTCTATATATCAATGTAATGGTCTCCATTGAGAGGTGTGCCAAAAGCATAAAATACATCATTTTGGAGTTTTTCCATTATAAACAATATAGTATCTTCTAATGAGGCTTGAGAGATATATAAGTTCTTTGTGAGAGTGACTGTAATTCTTGCATTTTCTCTAGTTGAATAATATATCGATTATTTTCCCTTTGATTAGGTTCGTCCGAACTGAGACAAAATTGTATGTTTTGTATGCTTGGTTTGGTCTACTTGCTTGGTTGATTCGTTGTGATCAGTTATCGCTTCTCTACAGTCTCTGCCCACTACGCTTAATTGCCCCATAACTAGTATCAGAGCATAGGTTGCTGGAATTCCTCGGAGAAGATGTCAGATCAGGGTTTCACGAAGATCAAGCAATTCGATGGTGAGATCAACTTTAATCTCTAGAAGGTGGACATGTACGACGTACCAGTTCAAAAGGAGCTTGCATCATGCTTTAGAAGGAAATAAAGGGAAGCCATCTAACATAAAACATGTGAAGTGAGATGAGATATGTTTAAAAGACTTGAGTTTAATCCGACTGTCATTGGCAGACGAAGTCAAGTGTAACTTCCTTGAAGAGTAAAGCATGACAAGAGTGTGGGCGAGACTCAAAACTGACTACTCGGGATCGTCAGACAAGAGTGTGGGCGAGACTCAAAACTGACTACTCGGGATCGTTATTACTGGATCAGATGTATTGGAAGAAAAAACTGCTTCGTTTCTCAATGAAGGAAGGTACCGCTCTTCAAGATAACTGGAATTCAATAAGATGTTATCTGAATTGAGGGTGACAAACACAAATAATTTAAGCGAAGATGATAAACCTTTCAACTTTACATATTCATTTCCAGATTCATACGAGTTAATAACCACCATGCTACATGAAAAATCTGCCAAGGATACGCTTTAAGTAGTCGGTATGATCAAGAGCTAGAAGGAGGATGCACTTAGGAATGATACTCAGAAATTAGGGCCTACTTCTATGAGTTGTATGGCTGTGGATGGTACTTCAATCGGAAGGGATATTGTGCTTAATACTGTGGTCTGTTACCACCATTGAAGAGGGATTGCGCATTACAAGAGGTATTGTTGTAAGTGGTTGAATCAGAAGGGTACCAACAGAGTCAGTGTCGCTGAATCAGGTGATAACTTAGACTGTCTTATTGTTTCAAGTTCTATAAATGTGGATTCTGGCAGGTTTCTTGATTTGAGTAGTTCTTATCATATTTGTTCCGAGAGAGCTGTTTTCTACTTATAAGTCTATAACAGGTCTTTGTGTGAAAATGGAGACTGATGAGATTTGTGACTTAGTAAGTGAGGGGGCAATTAAGTTAGAGATGTCAGATATAAAGGGAAGGTCATGCATATTCCTTTGCTGAAAGAAAATTTGATATCCTTGGAAACTCTTGAAACACGAGACTGCATGTACACAGCTCGAGATGGAGTTCTATCGGTTTGGAAAAGTCGTCGTAAGGTGAAAAAGGGAAGGAGGGGTATACAACACAACCACTACAAGCTATGTAGGAACGGAAAATCTTGGTCAAAATGTTTCTAAGTCCAACGTTCCCAATGCATTATCTAGTTCGCTGCCACTAGAATCACCGAAACGGTATCGCGATGTTTGGATATCGTCGGGAGGTGGAGAATGCCTCGGGGTATGTGGATTTATGAAATTCTCCCAAAATGAGGACAACCATTTCAACTACATAATACTTATCATATCTCATGGATATAAAATTTATCAATAGAAAGTAACTCAAATGGCTAATAAAAGTATTTAATTCATTAGAAAAGAAACTAACTAAAATTCTTTAAGAAATGAGTCTCCTTAAAACTTCAATAAAATAATCTAAAACAATTTCAGAATTACTATTTATCAGTTTTGAAAGCTCTCTATGAAAATTTACTCCCAAGATACATTAACTTCTCGATCCTTTAATCTCTTCAAGCACCCGATCTTGATGCACAAATCTGAAATTTTTTATTTACGACAAAATGACTTGACGCACGAAGTAATTGAATAAATATAACAAGTAGTTGGTAATTCATAAAATACCGCATTAAAAATTAAACTTCGTAATGCATAATCATATAACTGTAGGTATTGAAGCAAAAATATCTAGATTATAATTAAAGCTCTTATTACATATAAATGCAACAATAATTAAGGTAATCACACAAGCAAACAATGCATGATGCCTAGTGAAGTATTTGTCTAATAATTTATGCATCACATATCACGTAAATAAACAGATACAAGTATTCTAGAATGCGAGGGAATTTAGGCACACCGCCCTCTCATGCGGTCAATACTTACTAACCTGGTTGATAAGGGAACACCACTACGGTCCGTGATAAGGAAAATTTATTGTGCAATTTTCAATACTCATAAAGTGGACACATGAGAGTCCATAAGGGGTTACTTGAAATCTTGACACAAACCAATATATAAATATAGATGCATGACACATGAGGAATAAATTTATAAATATGGTAATAACCCGTATAATCATCTTGATATACCAAACGTCATAAACCACTCATGTATATGCAACTCAACATAAACTATATAAGACAGTGCATCATGATATGAACTAAATTGATCATCACAAATATTATTAACATCCATATAATAACACTCACATATAATAATTTAGTATTTATGAAAACACGCCAATATATATTAATTTCAATAGAATAATTGCATATCATCACACCACATCACATAAAATAACCACAAACGATACTCACAATACCATAACAATATAAACAATAAGTATTTCATAAAATTATATTCTACAAGGTATAGATATTCAATTACTTACAATGGTCGGCGAAGTAACATATTGGCTATAGATCCTCTAAATGACTCCTTATAGATCTCTTCTATTAAATTTAGGGTTTAACAAAATATACATTGATCAATATATAAACAATGGATTAATTAAATTTTATTAATAGAAAAAAATTATAATTTATAAATACCTTTGACTTCTTCTCTTTGTTTTACTCTCTTGTCTTCTTCTGATTCATTCATTCTTTAACCCCCCTTCCCCCCCCCCCCCCCTAAGAAGGAAGAAGTTGGGAAGGATAACGAGATATGAGCCCTAATATATTTTACACATAACCCCCTATAAAACTTTTATTAACTAAGCCCCCTAACAATATTTAAATTACATAAGAATCCTACTATATACAAAATCTCATATTTCTTAATTAATAAAAGCCATCAAATCAAAAACAAGTTATGCAACAAAATTAATATTAACAATATTGATAATAAATATTCTGGGATATTACATACTACCCACCTTATAAAGGTTTTGTCCTCAAAACTTGAAATGTCTATCCGTAACTCAATCACTTATCTCCCAAAACGATCTATCCTAAAATCAAATACAACTAGATTATCTACAAGTGCTAAAAAACTTGAAACATAGAATAAAATAAGTCCTCTTAATTACCTCAAGCCATCGAAGCCTAACATCACCAAATAAAATCATCATTCGGAATCAAATAATTGTCAAGGCTACAGTAATCACAATTACAAATTACCAATCAAGGCAACCATTCTACTAAAATGTTAAATATATATTAAACCCAAATACAGTGTTAAACACCGAAATAGCTAGTATATCTCCGTAATAACTCTAGGACCTACAACCTAAGCTCTGATACCATTTTGTAATGCCCTCAAATCGAGGACAACCATTTCAACTACATAATACTTATCGAATCTTATGGATATAAAATTTATTAAATGAAAGTAGCTCAAATGGCTAATAAAAGTATTTAATTCATTACAAAAGAAGCTAACTAAAATTCTTTAAGAAATGATTCTGTTGGATCCTGTATGCAAGGCAAATAACACCGGGGGGGGGGGGGGTGAATAGTGTTATGTACAAAATAAAAAAATAATTTAAACTTGTGGCAACTGTTAAGTCGAATGGAAAGCAAAACCAGTCGACTGAAATGCCAGAAAAAAGAGAGTTAATCAACTGGAGAACAGCGAGTCTGTTAAGTCGACTTAATAAAGGAACCAGTCGACTGATCAAACACAGACTTACAATAAAGTGCAGCAAAATTAAAATTGCAAGTTGGAGAAATCAAACTACAGAGAATCAACAATGCTAACACGACGATATATCCTGGTTCGGTCCTCTCGTCCTACGTCTAGTCCCCAAGCAACCCGCTTGAGATTTTCTACTATTCTTGAAAAAAATATAAAAATACCCTGCGACATTTGGCAACGACTATCCAAACCCATAGACCTCTCTCACCACTAGAAAGAGCAAGACCCCACTCTACAACCTAGAGTGAACACTGACTCTACACCAAGAGCCATTCTCTCCAACCGAGAGGACTACTCTAACAGCCCGAAAGTGAAAAAACAAAGAAATAAAAGATTACAACACCTAAAGCCTTGATTTTTGAGTGTGCTTTTTGTATAGAGGCTATAGGTCAACTTCTAATTGCAATCTTGAACTTAATCGTTGTTATGCAAGACTGAAATTAGAGAACCAAGTCTAAAGAATGAGAGTACTTGAAAGTTTTAAGTTCTTTTTCACAAATAAAAGCAAAGTCTTGATAAAAGCACCGAGTAACCTTTTCCAAGTTCATTCTGAACTCTTTTTATAGAGTAAGAACTCCAAGGACGTTGGAAAACGGTTCACCAACTTCCAACAAATGGCAGAAAAAATTTGAGTTTGAAAATCAATTTTTAAACTTCAGAAAACTGTCAAAACAACTTGAACAGTCGACTGGGTTGCCAAGGGAGTCGACTGGTCAGAGCTTGAGTAAGTTCAGTTTGTTTTGTACTTGAACAGTCGACTGCTTATCGAAGTAAGTCGACTGGTACTTTGACAGCTGAACTTATACAAGTTTGAATTTGACATTTTGATTTTTAATAATCTTTATTTTAATCTTGCGGGATGTGTGAATGTGTGCATCAAGGCTATTACAAGATATCTAATACATATAAAAAAAATACAATAAATTTACAACACTTTTTTGAGATGATCACCTTGACAATCTTTGAAGCTCTGAATAACCCTTGTCTTGTATCTTGATCTTGAGTCATGAAAAAACTTCCTTGTCTTGTAGCTTGATCTTGAGTCTTGAAAACATTAAGTACACACTACAAGAGATATATAAAATAGAACATATGTGTATCATGTTGTAGTCATCAAATTCAAGAATCTACATTCTCCCCATTTGGATGATGACAACACAATAACTAAACAATATAGAATACATGCTTCTCTTGAACATAACTAAACAATTGTAACTTACTCCCCCTAAAGCATGTACACAACCAAGCATGATAAAACTTGCATATATAAACTTGTACTTAACCAAGCATGATAGAAATTGTGTACATAACCAAGCATGATAAAAATTGTACACAATCAAGCTTGACAAAACTTCTCCCCCTTTGGCATCAACAAAAATAAAGAGGGAAACCAAATTCATATATAAACAGTAGACCATAAAAGACAATCCAAAGAGACAAAGATAAAGATTTACAGAAATAGCCAAATAGTGTGCATAATTCAAATGATAAAATCTTACAAACATAGAAAACATAATGCAAAAGAAAGAAAAACAACTTCAATCGTCGTCTTCATCACTATTGGAGGCAGAAGTAGGCTGAGGAAACTGTCGAACAAACATCTGAGTGAGGTTAGCAAGACTAGCCTCAAGAGAATCCTGTCGACCCAAAATGAGATCCTTAACGTCCATAAGATAGTTTACAGATGTATAGAGGCTCTCAGGATGAGAAAAACTAGCCCTAGGACGAGCACTAGAAGACGAACTAGATGCCGAAGAACGATGGGGAATAGAAGTGGCTAAAGGTATAGGTGGAGCATTACGAGAAGGTGAAGTAGGAGGAGTATGATGTAATTTAATATGGGCCAACTAGTTCGATCAAAAGATTCAAAACGAGACACAACACTAGACTCTGAATCTAAATCTACCTTAAAGTGATTAAAGACATGAGTGAGAAGAGCACCATAAGGTAGAAAAGAGGAGTGAGCTTTGTGGAGATGACTAAAAATAACATAACTCCAATTGATTTGAATATTCCCAAAAATAGCATACACAGCCGCTTGTAATTCGTACGAAAATTGATCGTAACTATCCGTTTTAGGGATAATATTATATGACAAAATTCGTGCAACAAGTTTTGCAAGCGGGGTGATGTTCTTATTGGTTATTGGAGGACCACGGTTGGGAAGAAATTTTTTTAAAAAAATAGAGTGATCATCAAGTTCAATCTCACCTAAATCCAACCCATCAAAAGAAATGTTCAAAATCTGTCTTAATGTCTTAACATCCAATTTGATCTTCACATTTTTAACAAAGGTAGTGATAGTAATCGAATCACCATCATCATTATTAGCAACTTTCATATTTTTAAAAAATAAATAAATAAGTTGCGGGTAGAAATAGGGTTGATTGACTAAAGATAAAAGATCAAACAATCCACATTGTTGAAAAAGTGGAGCACTAGGATATTTATCCAAATCAGGAAAGTTAATAAACCTTCCAGGAAAAATAACTAGTTGGCAAATGATAAAATATTTTTCAACTAGACTAGGATTCCTCAAATACTGAAGATAATTTTGATGAGTTTATTCTTCGTCAACATGAAAAGACCTAGATCTTTTGGACTGAGGTGTAGATCGCATAGAGAGTAAAAGTGGAACGGGTCGGGTCTAAGAAGAGCAAAAGAAAAACCCCACCAAGTGATGATTCATTTTTTTAAAAAATTTGAACACAGTCGCGACAGTCGACTAGCATTGAGGGAAGTCGACTGAGGCGAGAGCAAAATAAATCCAATAATAAACAGTTTTATAAAGTATTGTCAATAGACTAGGAAAGAAAGATAGTCGAATGGTCATTAAGAAAAAATCAAGAAATAAAAACAGACACATAAACTCGGTATAAGTCGGCCGAAAACCAAAATAAGTTGACTTAGACAACATATTTTTTAGGAAATATCATGAAATGAGCAAATTTCCAGTTCTCATCTAAATATGATTAAAATGTTTTCTTTCAGTGGTTTGGTTAAAATATCCGCTATTTGTTTATCAGTAGAAATAAATTCCAATAAGATATCTCCTTTTAAAACATGATCACGTAGAATATCAATATGTTTCGTACGTGAATGTTGAATCTGATTTTTAGATAGATTAATGACACTCGTATTGTCGCACATTATAGAAGGTTTTGAAAAAGAAATACCATAATCAAAAAGAGTTTGTTTCATCCATAAGATTTGAGCACAAGCCAAACTTGCAGCAATATATTCAGCCTCTGTAGTAGATAAAGATACAGAATTTTGCTTTTTACTGCACCAAGATACTAGGGAATGTCCTAAAAAGTGACAGGTTCCACTAGTACTTTTACGTTCAGTTTTACTTCCAGCAAAATCAGCATCACTATAAGACAATAACTGAAAATTATTGGTACCAGGATAAAATGAACCATATTCAGATGTGCCTTTAATATATCTTAAGATCCGTTTCACTGCTTTTAAGTGAAATTCTTTTGGATCAGACTAATATCTAGCACAAAAACATACGCTAAACATAATATCTGGTCTACTAGAAGTTATATATAAGAGTGAGCCATTCATACCTTAATAGAGCTTTTGATCGATACTATTATCTAATTCATCTTTGTCAAGTGTAGTAGTAGTAGCCATAGGTGTGATCTTACTACTAGTACCATCCATGCCAAATCGTTTGAGTATTTCCTTAGTATATTTTCCTTGATTGATAAATATGCCATTTTGGAACTGTTTTATTTGAAGTCCAAGGAAGTAATTGTGTTCACCCATGTCTCATCTCAAACTCATTTTGCATGGTAGTAGCAAATTCTTGACATAGATTACTGTTAGTTGATCCAAAAATTATGTCATCTACATAAATCTGTATAATTAATATGTCTGATTTTATTTTCCTAATAAACAATGTAGTGTCTACTTTACCAATTTCAAACCCTGTTTCTAAAAAAAAAGTTTTTAGAATCATACCAAGCACAAGGTGCTTGTTTGAGACCATATAAAGCATTTTTTAATTTAAAAACATGGCGAGGGAATTGTTCATATTCGAAACCTGGTGGTTGCTTAACATAAATATCGTCCTTAATGAAACAGTTTAAGAAAACACTTTTAACATCCATTTGGAAAAGTGTGAAATTCATAAAATATGCAAAAGATAACAAAATTATAATTGATTCTAGTTTAGCAACAAGATCATATGTTTCATCAAAATCAGTTCCTTCTTCTTGGTTATATCCTTGAGCAACTTGTCCTGATTCATCTAACTTATTTTTAAATACCCATTTGGTACTATAATAGTATGATCAGGGGGTTGTGGAACTAAATCCCATACATCATTCCTTACAAATTGGTTAAGTTCATCTTGCATGGCATTCAACCAAAATTCATTCTCACATGCTTCGTGAATATTTTTCAATTCAAAATCCGATAAGAAAGCAGCATGAGAAATCATATTAAAATGTGACCTTGTTTGAATGCCATGTGAGATGTCACCAATAATTAGTCATGAGGATGATCTCGAACTTCAATAAATGACTTTGGTAAAGTTGGAGTTATCTCAACAGGATCAGTCGTCTTAATGAACCAATCAGTCGACTTATGAAGTCCATCAGTCGACTTATCCAAAGCAATTTGCTCAAGTGATTTAACAATGTTATCTAGTAGTGATGATACAGTTTCATCATCTTGAATAACACTAGATGAAGATAAAGATTCATCAAAAGAAACATGCATAGATTCTTCAATAGTCAAAGATGACTTATTGAAAATTCTATAAACCTTACTCCCATTTGAATATCCAATAAAGATACCTTCATTAAATCTAGCATCAAATTTATCTATGTTATCTTTTGTGTTTAATATGAAACACTTACAACCAAATACTTTAAAATAAGAAACTTTAGGAATACATTCAAAAAATAACTCAAAACAAGTCTTCTTAAGCTTTGGCCTAATTAGTATTCTATTTAAAACATAACATGCTGTAGATACAGCTTTAGCTCAGAAGTATTTATGCAAATTACTTTTAACAAGCATGGTACGTGCACATTCTTGCAAATTCCTATTCTTTCTTTCAACCACTCCATTTTGCGGTAAAGCTCTAGGAAATGCAAAAGTATGTGTTATACCATTCTTGTTCAATATTCTGAAAATATTTCATTCTCAAATTCTCCACCATGATCACTTCTAATAGTGACTATGGTTAGAGATTTTTGATTTTGAACACATTTGCAGAAATTTGTAAATTCTTCAAAGGCTTCATTTATATGTCTTAAAAAGAATACCCAAGTAAATATTGAATAATCATCGACTAAAATAAATACATATCTACTTTTACTTAAGGAAGTGACTCTAGTAGGACCAAATAAATCCATATGGATCAATTCGAGAGGTTTACTAGTGGAATTCTTTTCCTTTGTTTTAAAAGTGGATTTTACTTGTTTTCCTAGTTAACATGCATCACACATTTTATCTTTCTTAAAAGATAATTTTGGCAATCCTTTAACTAAGTTATTCTTAGAGAGTTTTGCGATATTTTCCATGTTTACACGTCCAAATCTTTTATGCCAAAGCCAAGAATCGTTGTTCGAGGCAACTAAACAAAAATCATCCGAAAACTCATTTATTTTTAAACAAAGTTCATAAATGTTATTTTTTCTAATACCTTGAAAAATCACATTTTTCAAAGACGAATCATAAATCAAGCATGCATCTTTTTCAAACACTATCTTATAACCCTTATCTCATAATTGACTAATACTTAACAGGTTATGCTTTAAACTACTAACCAAAAATATATCTTCAATAATAGGAGTAGTATTCTTACCAACCATGCCTATTCCGATGACTTTTCCTTTGTTATTGTCACCAAAAGTAACGGTTCCTCCATCTATATCTTGAATGGAAGAAAGCAAGTTTGCATGGCCAGTCATATGTTTAGAACATCCACTATCAAGTATCCATCGTTCCCTTTTAGGTACCTACAAAATATTATTTATGAATATGGAACCCTTTTCATTGGGTCCGAGAAAGATTAGTGCTTGGAAAACCAAACCCAAAGTGAGTTTGATTTACCACCATATGCAGGTTTAAAATTAACAGAATTACAAACATTATTTACAAAGGAATTTATGCAAGAAATCATTTCATTTAGACACAAATTAACTAGAGCCCAAATAATCTGCACTGTCCAGTCGAATTATTTTTACCTAACAGTCGACTGTGTTGTGTATTCAGTCGACTGGGAGGTGAAACTAGTCGACTTATATGAGGCTGTTGTCTTTTCGAATAAGTCTTCATCCTTTTGGACAGGAGATCTATTTGAGGGGCCAGTCGACTGGTCTTTTCGGAAAACTTTCTATTTTCATGATTAACAAGAATTTTTGGCTTTTCAAAGAAATCATATAACTTATTCTTTACACTAAAAGCAGAATAATCTTATTATTACTAGTGTTATTAGAATAATGACCTTTTTCAAGAATTTTTTGAAAACCAAGTCCAAATCTTTTATTAGACTGAACTTGATTTTGAAGAACTTCATTTAAATTCTCTTTTTCCTTATTGAACTTAGATACATTCTTAGATATCTCTTCATAATTCCTTTTTAGAGATATAAGATCTATATCTAAGTTGGAAATACGAGAAGTTAAAGACTTGACTTCAACTTGTAAATCAAGATTTTCTTGAGAAAGAGTTTGATTAATTTTCTCTACATTCTTACCTCTAGATTCTTACCTTTTATTTTCTCTTTTTAATTCTTGAAAATTTTTATTAAATGCTTCTAATAAATCACTAGAATCTATATTATTACTTACATCGCTTTGATTTGCCATGAAGCACACGTTTGCAACTTCGTTAGATTCCTCATTTTCTTCTTTCGAAGATGAATTATTATCATCCCACGTTGCTTGGTAGGCCTTCTTGTTCTTCATGTACTGGTTCTTAGTAAATTTATCCTTCTTGAAATTTGAGACTTTGCCTTTAGATTTTGCATTCTCCAACAGACAGTCCCTCTTCATGTGACCTATCTTATTGCATTTGAAACAAGTAGGAAGTTCATTAGTATCCTTTAATCTAGAATTAAATTTACCTTTGCGAAGAAATTTCTTAAATTTTCTTGTGAACATAGCAATTTCTTCTTCATCATCTTCATCATCTTCTGATTCAGACATAGCCTTGAAAGCAAGAGTTTTCTTTTTGGCTTGTTGCGATTCTAAGTCCTTCTTGCGCTCCTCCAATTATACTTCATAAGACATTAGAATTCCAACAAGATTTTCAAGCGAAGGCTGTGTTAAATCATTAGCTTCTTCAATTACGGTAGTCTTCTTTTCCCATTCGGGGGTAAGTCTCACCATCTCTGCTTGCGTATATGATTTTTTCCAAGAGCCACAAGGGAATTTGTGATGTCGGTGAATCTTGTTATCATCTCTGATAAATTTTCATTCTCCTTCATTTGGAACATCTCAAAACTGTGAACAAGAACAGAAATTTTAGATTCCTTGACCTTATTTGTACCTTCATGTGTTACCTCGAGAGTATGCCATATTTGGAATGCTGTTGTTGACACACCATTGAATTCTTCTTTGGTAAGTGCACAAAAGAGAGCATTCATCGTCTTTACATTGTTCATGGTATCACTCTTCATATCGTCATTCCATTGAGCATAGGGAAGAGTAGGCACTGTATACTCCATCTCGGTCATGTTCCAAATCTCATAGTTGATGGATTGTAAGTAAATCTTCATTCTACAATTCCAGTAGCTGTAGTTTGTTCCATCAAAGAGAGCCGGTCTTTGTGTAGATTGACCTTCGTGGTATTGATTTGTATTTGAAGTAGATGTCATTGCGATTAACCAAGTTTTGATGCCAAGTGTTGGATCCTGTATGTAAGGCAAATAACACTAGAGGGGGGTGAATAGTGTTATGTACAAAATAAAAAAATAAATTAAACTTGTGGCAATTGTTAAGTCGACTAGAAAGCAAACTAGTCGACTAAAATGCCAGAAAAAAGAGAGTTAATCAACTGAAGAACAGCGAGTCTGTTAAGTCAACTTAATAAAGGAACCAGTTGACTGATCAAACACAGACTTACAATAAAGTGTAGCGAAATTAAAATTGCAAGTTAGAGAAATCAAACCATAGAGAATCAACAATGCTAACACAGCGATATATCCTGGTTCGGTCCTCCTGACTACGTCCAGTCCCCAAGCAACCCACTTGAGATTTTTCACTATTCTTAAAAAAAATACAAGAACACCCTACGATCTTTGACAACAACTCTACCAAACCTGTAGACCTCTCTCACCACTAGAGAGAGCAAGACCCCACTCTACAACCTAGAGTGAACACTGACTCTACACCAAGAGCCCTTCTCTCTAATCGAGAGGACCACTCTCACAGCCCGAGAGTGAAACAACAAGAAAATAGAAGATTACAACACCTAAAGCCTTTATTTTTTTGTGTGCTTTTTGTATAAAGGCTATAGGTGAACTTCTAATCGCAGTCTTGAACTTAATCGTTGTTATGCAAGACTGAAATTAGTGAACCAAGTCTAAAGAATGAGAGTACTTGAAAGTTTAAAGTTCTTTTTCACAAATAAAAGCAAAGACTTGATAAAAGCATTGGGTAACCTTTTCCAAGTTCATTCTAAACTCTATTTCTACAGTATGAACTCCAAGGACGTTGGAAAGTGGTTCACCAACTAGCAACAAACGACAGAAAAAATTTGAGTTTGAAATCCAAATTTTAAACATCAGAAAACTGTAAAAACAGCTCGAACAGTCGACTGGGTTTCCAAGGGAGTCGATTGGTCAGAACTTGAGTAAGTTTAGTTTGTTTCGTACTTGAACAGTCGACTGCTTATTGAAGTAAGTCGACTGGTACTTTGACAGCTGAACTTATACAAGCTTGAATTTGACATTTTGATTTTTAATAATCTTTATTTTAATCCTACGCGATGTGTGAGTGTGTGCATCAAGGCTATTACAAGATTTCTAAGACATATCAAAAAATACAATAAATTTACAAGACACTCTTTTGAGCTGATCACTTTGAGAATCTTTGAAGCTCTGAATAACCCTTGTCTTGTATCTTGATCTTTAGTCTTGAAAAAACTTCCTTGTCTTGTAGCTTGATCTTGAGTCTTGAAAGCGTTAAGTACACGCTGCAAGAGATATGTAAAATAGAACATATGTGTATCGTGTTGTAGTCATCAAAATAAAGAATCTACAGATTCTCCTTCAAACTTCAATAAAACAATTTAAGACAATTTCAGAATTACAATTTATCAGCTTTAAAAGCTCTTTATGAAAATTTACTCCAAAGAGACATAAACTTTCTGATCCTTTATTCTCCTCAAGCATCCGATCTTGATGCACAAATCTGAAATTTTTTTATTAACAGTAAAATGAGCTGATGCCCAAAAGTAATTGAATAAATATAACAAGTAGCTGGTAATTCAAAAAATACTTCATTAACAATTAAACATGTTAATGCACAATCATATAACTGCAAGTATTAAAGCAAAAATATCTAGATTATAATTAAAGCTCTTATTACATATAAATGCAATAATAATTAAGGTGATCACACAAGCAAACAATGCAGGATGCCTAGTGCAGTACTTGTCTAACAATATGCATACATATTACGTAAATAAATAGATACAAGTATTCTAGAATGCGAGGGAATTTAGGCATGCCCCCCTCTCATGCAGTCAACACTCACTAGCTCAGTTGACAAGGGAACACCACTACGGTCCGTGGTAGGGATGGTCAATACTTAATAGTCGAGTTGAGTAGTGAATACCACTACGGTCCGTGGTAAGGACAATTTATTGCACAATTTTTAACACTCATAGAGTAGACACATGAGAATCCATAAGGGGTTACATAAAATCCTGACACATATACCGGTATATGAACGTAGATGCATGACACATGTGGAACAAAATTATAAATATGATAATAACTCGTATAATCATCTCGATATACCAAATGTCATAGACCACTCATGTACATGCTACTCACCCTAAACTATATAGGACAATGCATCATGAAATGAAGTAAATTGACCATAACAAATATTATTAACGTGCATATAATAACACTCACATATAATAATTCAGTATTTATGCAAACACGCCAATAATATATTAATCTCAATATAATAATAAGTATTTCATAAAATAACCACAGACGATACAATAACCACATCACATAAAATAAGCACATCATATAACCATCATCACACCACATCACATAAAATAACCACCGACAATACTCACAATACCATAACACTATAAACAATAAGTATTTCATAAAATTATATTCTACAAGATAAATATTCAATTACTTGCCGGCGAAGTAACTGATTGGCTATGAATTCTCTAAATGGCTCCTTATAGATTTAACAAAATATACATGGATCAATACATAAACAATGGATTAATTAGATTTTACTAACAGAAAAAAATTATAATATATAAACACCTTTGTCTTCTTCTCTTTGTTTTACTGTCTTGTATTCATCTAATTCTTTTCATTCTTTCTTTCTTTTCCCCCCCTCACGACGGCTCCCAAGATGGAAGAAGTCGGGAAAGATAAAAAGATATGAGCCCTAAGCTATTTTACACATAACCCACTATAATACTTATATTAATTAAGTCCTCTAACAATATATAAATTACATAAGAATCCTACCATATATAAAATCCACTATTTCTTAATTAATAAAAGCCATCAAATAAAAAACAAGTTATGCAACATAATTAATATAACAATATCGATAATAAATATTCTGAGATATTACAGTTTGTACGGAGGGTGGCGCCTTCGTGTTGACGCCTACTGGGGTATGTCTTTTAAGGGGCATGCGATTCAAAAAATAACTGGTGGAGGTAAATTTGACTAGCAAAATAAGCTACTGAACAGAAAAAGAAGAGTCTAGAGGCAGTTAATCACAGGTGTTGAAGCATGAATATGCAATCTAAGGTGAAGATTATTTAGTTTATTTCTTGCATACTAGGTTTGATGTGAAGAGAAGACGGTAAAGCGAGAAGATGTTCGAAGAGAATATTGGAAGAAGAAATAAGCAGCAGTAGCAGCAAGAAAGAAGTAGCACAGGAAGCAACTGCCATGCTGCAAGCGGCGGCAGTTGCAGTATTGGGCCGATTCTTGGGGAATTGTTTTAGTCCAGTTTCTTCTTCATGTTTGATCGTACGGCTCCTATAGTGTGGTTTTCTCTTCAGGGTTTATTTGACGGTTATTGTATCAAGGCTACAATCTAGAGTGTCTCTAGCTCTCTCTAATATCGATTAATACCTCCATTGAGAGGTGTGCCAAAAGTATCGAGTATTTCATCTGAGAAATTTTTCATTGTAAGTAGCAAAATATCTTCTAGTGAAGCTTGAAAGATATATATGTTTTTAGTGAGTGTAATTGTAATTCTTGTATTTTTTCTAGTTGAATAATATCTCAGTTATTTTTTTCTCATATTAGGTTCGTCCGAACCGAAATAAAATTGTATACTTTGTATGTTTGATTTAGTCTATTTGCTTGGTTGGTACGTTGTAATCGGTTATTTCTTTTCTACAATCTTTTTTCTCGCTGTGCTTAATTTCCTAACAATGTGGTCTTAATGATAATTAAAAAGCTGATGTAGTTGCTGAGAAAATATTGAAAGAGATGACTCTGAAGTGCTGAGTCATCTTCTCTAAAGTTCAATTATTTCTGTAACTGGATACTTGTCTTCGGGCCACTACTAAATTGAGAGGTCAGGTCCAGGCACTCATATTCTGCACTGATGACACTTTCACTGAAATCAATTTCCCGTGCAAACATTGTATTTTGTGGATTTTTTTTTAAAGTTAAAAAGATATCTTCTTTGTCTTAATGTAATTATTCCTTCCTTTCTGTTCTCTTGAATATTTATTTGAAGCCATTACTGAACTAAGTTGGACGCATCTACGTATGGCAAAACATGAAAACGATCATACGATCATTTCAAGATAACAAAGTTGGCTGATCGATGCAGCAACAATTATCTGAACACCATTTCTATCATAAATTGACGCATGACAGGATTATCACAAGAGTAATACCATCCATGGATGTAAAGCGCAACGAGAGTTGGTTGCTACAGTCCAAAGACTCCAAACAGTGCCCCACAGCTGACAATGCATTTTGTAGTTTACTCATTAACATAAAGAACAATTTGGTGAATCGTAGCAACCTTAATTATTATTGTTGGATTCATATATTGCATACCAGATTCAATGTGAAGAGAAAAAAAGTAAAACGAGTAGATGTTCGAAGCGAAGACGGGAGACGAAGAAAGTTGTTGTTTCTAGCTGTTAGCAAGGAGACATCTGAATGCAACTCGGCAGGTAGGGCTCGACTCTAGATACAGTCGACTACTCTTGTGAGCAGTCGACCGACAGCTGCAGCCGCAACAACTATTGGGCCTGGTTCTTTGAAAATCTGTTTGAGCCGAGTTTTTCTCCAAGGTAGATCGTACAGTCTCTATCGTTTGGCTTGCCCTTCAGGGTATATCAGACAGTGCTGGATGAAGACTACAATATAGGGTTTCTCTAGATCTCTATATAATAATATAATGACCTCCATGACCTCCACAAGAAACTGATCTACGAATCCGTTTGGACGAGAGGTATGCTCGAACTGAGGCCTCCCGCTCAGAACGTCAGGTAAACCCTCCTAAACAGAGATCAAGACATTCCTCCTCTCACAAGGGGCATACTGCAATAAGAAGCCCGACTCATGAGAGTTGAAAGCTTCTTGAGCGGAACAAAGGGAAAGATGCCCCACTCACCATGGCTGAATTGGTAAAATTCAGGATGGACATCCTTCGAGCTATCCAAGGTAGCCAAGATATGGGCCAACCCTTCAAAGAAGAATCCGACGACTCAACTGGATCCAAGGGAAAAGACGACCAAGTCTTTCGCCGTGTCCGAGAGATGAAAGACCGCCCGGAATAGATGAAGAATGAGGGGAACCACTCCAGCAGGGCCTACCGCCCCAATCGACCTCCTTTCAGCAAAACCACCCTCGATGCACCTATCCCAAAGGACTTCAAAGCTCCTCAATTCAAATCATACGATGGGGAATCAAACCCGACTGACCATATTAAGAGTTTCAAGAACATTGTGATGATCTACAATGCCATCGATGCGCTCATGTGTCGAACATTCTCCGCAACACTGAAAGGATCAGCAAGGAAATAGTACTTTCGCCTCACTCCGGAGTCAATATTCTCCTTCGACCAGCTCAAGGAGCTCTTCATAGTGCACTTCATTACCAGCTGAAAGGCTGAAAAAACAAGTGCCTCCCTGTTGGAACTGAAACAAAAGGAAGGAGAATTGCTGAAAGACTTCGTCAAACGATTTCACTGAGTGGCGGCTTCAGCTTTTTGCCACATCGTTGCATATGAAGAACTAAAAGCTTCTCTTACGAAGAAGCCTCCTAAAGATTTCACTGAGCTCCTAGAAAGGAGTGACAAATACATCAGAGTCGAGGAAGCTCTCAATCCACAAGCTAAGAGAGAGTCACCTTCCCGAGAACAAACGGTAGAATGCAAGCGAGGAAGCATCCAAGAAGTTCCCAAAAGACGGTGCAGGTCAACGTTGTCCTCCTCCAATGCCCCGTTCGACAAGTTCGCTCCCCTGAATGCAAGTGTGTCTACCATCCTCATGACAATTGAAAAAGACGGGATAGTATGTCTTCCTCCCAAGATGACAACGGCCAACAAAAGAAGAGACAGAAACAAGTGGTGCACATTTCACAAGGACCATTGACACACCACCGATGACTGTGAAGCCCTTAAAGAAGAATTAGAAGCCTTGATTTGTAGGGGCTATCTCTCCAAATTCGTTCAGAAAGATAACAACGCCGAAAATCATCCGCCTCGGGGGGGCTAATAAGCGTCAAGAGAGGCCATCCGAATCGCAAGACTCTAAACACATGGTCATTCTCCACACTATTCATGAAGGTCCAATGGGGGGAGATTCCAACTACTCCCGCAAAGCCTTCGTGAAGGAAGTTAATTCAGTACATAAAGCGCCACCTACAAAGAGTTTGAGCCTCTCTGTGTCATTCTCCGATAAAGATCTCAAGGGTGTCAAAACGTCTCATTGTGACGCGCTGTTTATCAATTTATGCATGGCAAATTATGAGGTGCAACGTATGATGAGTGGAATTTATACATAATTTTTATTACTCTTTTATGCATTAAAATTGCGTGTTCTAGTTTATTTCTTTAAAATTTATCTTATTTCTACTCAATATTATTTAACTGTTTGATTTTGTAGGAATGAGATGGATAAGTGCAAAAAGTGGGCGTTTTACGTGAAATAATGGAAGAAAATAAGGATGAAGATTTCAAAATTTGAGCACTCGACTACGCGATTTTACAAATTGGCCCATTAAAGATCAATAAAAAAAATATCTGTCCAGTACGGGGTGGAGTGGAATTTTGTAAAAGAACAAAAAAAAAAAGAGAGAAAGAGTTGTTTTGTGAATGGATTAGTTAGTTAATTAATTAAAAGATTAATCTTAATCTTATATTAATTAATTAATCTAATCCTAATTAACTAATCTAATTAAAACCCTACACGTACGCCTATATAAAGATAGCAGGAGGCGTGAAGAAAATAGGGGGGATCTGGTAGGTGGCGGCATGGATTTCAAAAGAAGAAGAAAAAAACAACGAAAACGAAAACGAAACAGAGAACATGGCTGTGTGCGACGCGAAATTCAAAGGAGAGAGAAGAAGAAGGACAGAGAGTACACTATTTTGGGCGCGCGGTTCGAGGCAGAATATGATAGAACAGAGAAGGCAGAGCGTGGGTCTGACTACGGCTTGACTTCGAGGCATTGGTTTGCAATTTTTTTTTATTACAAAAACAGTTCTTTCTGTATCTCTTTTTTTTCTCTAAATTTTTTATTATGCAATCGAAAACAGTATTTGTTAGTTGCAACTTTATTATGATCTAATTTTATTTTTCTAGAGCTTTGATGTAGCCTAGTTTTGAGAACACAATTTTAATTCCATATCATTTTTCTATTTTTTCATGGTTGTGTGTTTGATTTTTGTTCTTAATACTTACAATTGTTTGACCAACTTTTGTATGATTTATTAAATCATGGAGAGACTGAACAGGTAATTTGTGATTTTGAATTAATAAAATTAAATACCTTTACAAGAGCGAACTACTATTAATGTGATCGTTAAGAAATCCATAGAGCTTTTTGAATTTTCAATTAGTAATTTGTGCATGAACTATGACAAATAATTAGTTGAGAATATTTTTGATATTGCTTGAGAGAAAATACTGAATAATTTGGGGATTTTGGTCTACAACTTGGAAAAATAATATTTTTAATCACATGGAGTTATAAATTGTGTGGGATTAACTAGGGAAAATCAAAAGCCCTAGAATTAGTTTTGCAATTAACAAATAATAAAATTCAGATTCCGCTCCTTTTAATTAATTTAGTTAGTTCTTTAGACTAATTTAATTTAATTGCTTTCTTTATTGAATTTCATTTTTCCAAATAGTAGTTAATTTAGTAAATTTCGATACTCAGTAAAATAATTAGTCCTTGTGGGTTCGACACTCTTTTAACTTAACTATACTACTTATTGCGATTTTGTACACTTATAAATAATCACATCAAGTTTTTGGCGCCGTTGCCGGGGACTAATTATTCTTTTATTAATATCGATAATTGCTGGATTATTACTAATTTGGATTTTTCTTATTATTTTTAATATTTTTAAATTTTCTTTTTATTTTTTATTTTTTAATAGCTATATTTCAGGTGTATCACAATAGCAAACAAGGAGGAAAACAGAGCTTTGAGAGACTATATATGCCCTCAACTAATGGAGCAATATCAAGTATCAAAAGGCCTGCAATTGAAGCAAATAACTTTGAAATTAAACCAGCAATTATTCAGATGATTCGACAGATAGTTCAATTTAGGGGACTACCACACGAGGATCCTAAAGTTCACATTGCAAACTTTCTTGAAATTTGTGACACTTTCAAGTACAATGGAGTATCAAATGATGCAATTCGATTGAGACTATTTCCTTTCTCACTCAGAGATAAGGCAAAAGCTTGGTTTAATTCTTTACCGCTAGGAGTCATCACAACTTGGGAGGACTTGGCACAAAAAATTATGGCAAAGTATTTTCTCCTAGCAAAAACAACAAAGTTAAGGAATGACATCACTACATTCACTCAATTTGAGACCGATTCATTATATGATGCATGGGAGAGGTACAAAGAGCTATTGAGAAAGTTTCCTCATCATGAACTTCCGAAGTGGCTACAAGTGCAAACATTCTATAATAGTTTGGGAGCTACAAATCGATCTATGGTAGATGCAGCAGCTGGAGGTGCACTAATGAGCAAAACTCACGAAGCAGCCTATGAACTTTTAGAGGAGATGGCATCAAATAATTATCAGTGGTCTTCAGAGAGAACAATGCCAAGAAAAGTGCCTGGAGTTTTTGAACTTGATCCTATTACTACTTTAACTGCAAAAATTGCTACTTTATCTAAACAATTAGATAATATGAATGTTAATTCTATTCAAAGTAATATTATTTGTGATCATTGTGCAGGAAATCACTCAAGTGTAGATTGCCAAGTGGGGAACCCTTTTGCTCAATCAAATGCCGAACAAGCAAATTTTGTGTCAAACGTTCAACATCAAAACAATCCTTATGCAAACACATACAATCCAGGATGGAGAAATCACCCCAACTTTTCTTGGAACAACAATCAAGGAGGAGCTAGACCACAACAGAATTTTCAGCATCAAGAAAAGAAGCCAACACTTGAAGAGATGTTCATGAAACACATGCAAAAGACAGAGCAATACATGCAGAAGACAGATTTGGCAATCCAAAATGTTGCAAATTCAACTTCAGCTTCAATTCACAATCTTGAGGTTCAAATTGGTCAAATTTCAAATATTCTTAACGAAAGAATGGAAGGAACCTTACCTAGTAACACCGTACATGTCAAAGCAATAACACTAAAAAGTGGGACAACAATTGAGCAGCAAAATGTGGTTGAAAAGCAAAGTGAGATCGAGCAAATTGTGGAGGAATAAACATAGCAGGTGGCCAATCACCATTCTAAGAAGGATAAAGGAGTTTTAAGCCAAACAATTTCAGGGAATTTTAATTCTGACACTTATCCTAATTCACCTTATGATCCGCCTATTCTTTTTCCGCAAAGACTTAAAAAGAATAATCTCGAAAATCAATTTTCCAATTAAATATTTTAAAGAAATTGCATATTAATATTTCTCTTATTGAAGCTTTAGAATATATGCCTAAATATGCTAAATTTTTTAAGGATATTTTATCAAACAAGTGAAAATTGGAGGAACATGAGACAATTATGCTAAACGAAAGGAGTAGTACAATTTTACAAAACAAGCTGCCTCCTAAACTTAAAGATCGAGAGAGTTTTACAATTCCTTACACTATTGGAAATTTTTCTTTTGATAAAGCATT
Source organism: Hemerocallis citrina (assembly GCA_017893485.1). Classification (NCBI taxonomy): domain Eukaryota; kingdom Viridiplantae; phylum Streptophyta; class Magnoliopsida; order Asparagales; family Asphodelaceae; genus Hemerocallis; species Hemerocallis citrina. Next base: position 182,534,593 of record CM030368.1, on the reverse strand, counting down.
ATGTGATTTAAGAGCAAGTATTAATCTTATGCCTTATATTGTTTTCAGGAAATTAGGTATTGGAGAAGCAAAACCCACCATAATCTCATTGCAATTGGCAGACAGATCTATTAAGTACCCAAGAGGAGTAATTGAGGATGTTTTGGTGAAAGTAAACAAGTTTATATTTTCCGCTGATTTTATTGTGCTTGAAATGAAGGAAGATGAACAAATCCATTTGATTTTGGGGATACATTTTCTAGTTACGGAGAGCTTTGATAGATGTCCAGCAAGGAAAACTTATTTTGAGGGTAGAGGATGAGCAAGTAACGTTTGATGTTTTTAAATCCATGAAGTTTTCTGCTGAAAAATAGTCGTGTGCTCAAGTAAGTGAAACTGATTTAATTTTAGGGGAGGAACATGGTGGTGAAGTTGAAAAGTTACCTGTAAAAGTATGTCTAACAAATTCAGCAACTCTTGAAACTATGAAAGAAAAGATTTCGGAATATGTTATATATTTGGATGCTGCACCATATATTCATCCATTTTCTCAGTTGAAATTCAAAGAGGTGGGGATATCAAAGACGCCATCTTCAAGAAAAAAACAGCTCGAACTAGAGGTTGAACCTAATCCACACCTAAAGAGAAGTATTAGAAAAGATGTTCTTATGTTGTTGGATCTTGGCGTTACATAACCATCTCAGTTACAACGTCTGGCTAAAAACTTAAAACTTAGAGCTTCTTGGGAGGCAACCCATACTTTCTTTTACTGCATTAGATTTGGTTTTTCTTTTAGTTTATTTTAATTTTAATTTTTGATTTTATTTGGTAAGATTGCATAAGTTTAGAAGTCGCCGGGCGGAACTGTTTTCTACACCTACATTGACGGCTGTTTTGAGCAGGATGGAGTCAGAATATAGAAAAGTGTTTCCAAGAGCAATTATAGAAAATTTTCTTATCTTTCCAGAACAAAAAGAATCAGGCTATTTGGACATCTATAGCTCCAAATATCACTGAAACAATGAACGTTGCGCGTGCAGAATTTTAACACGAATCAGGGGAGAAATTCTGAACTTTTCACATTCTTTTTGTTTTTGTTTTCCCTTTCCCATTGAGGACAATGTGATATTCAAGTTTGGGGAAAGGGGTATAATTCTTTTTTTATTTTTATTGTATATATTTGAAAACAAAAACAAAACAAAAGATATTTCAATTAGACTCACCATTACACTTTTGAGTTCTTTATTGTGCTAAAGCATTGAAATAATTTTTTTTAGATAAACAATATCTTATAAAGTAAGATTAAGCATACTTATTTACTTTAGAATTATTGAATTTCAAAATTCCTTACAAAATTGTGAGAGTCATGTGATTTTACATAAAAGAAAAATGTGATGCTTTTTCTTGTGATTATCCCCTTTGATCTAGTCCTAAACAGAGTTTAAGTAAATAAAGTGATAATGAAAAAAAAAATGAATAAAATTCTATCTACTCCAATGTTTTGAGTTGCTTAGTAACTAGGGGTATGCATCACCAATGTTTACTTTTACGTCAAACGACAACTTGAAATATGAGTATGAAAAAGCACTTTAAGTTTGTGACTTGTTGAGTAACCGGGTGAATTCATCACAAATGTGTGTATTCAATTCAAAAGGCAAGTGACAACTTAGAAAAGAGAAAAGAAAAAAGAAAAAAAAAGAAAAAAGAAAAAAAGAAAAAAAAAACTCTAGTTTGCTACTCAGTTTGTAGTAGTGAGAAGGAATAATCACAGATGGAGTTGTTACATACTATAATTACATTAATTGCATGACAAATATGATTGTGTTGGGAATTATGTATGAATAATTGCATGGGAAAAAATGAGTATGCTTAGTTTTACTTTATTTGCTATTGTTTATATTTTAAATTGAAATTTTGATTCTTACATGATAAGACATTTTAGTGTGATGAGTTGAGCCTACTTATGATTATTATTATTTATTGATTTATGAGTTTACTTTTTGCTCGGGGACAAGCAAAATCTTAAGTTTGGGGGTATTTGATGAGTAGAATTTATACATAATTTTTATTACTCTTTTATGCATTAAAATTGCATGTTCTAGTTTATTTCTTTAAAATTTATCTTATTTCTACTCAATATTATTTAATTGTTTGATTTTGTAGGAATGAGATGGATAAGTGCAAAAAGTGGGCGTTTTGCGTGAAATCATGGAAGAAAACAAGGATGGAGATTTTAAAATTTGAGCACTCGAATGCGCGTTTTTACAAATTGGCCCATTGAAGATCAATAAAAAAAAATATCGGTCAAGTACAGGGTGGAGTGGAATTTTGTAAAAGAACAAAAAAATAATAAAAAAAGAAAGTTGTTTTGAGATTGGATTAGTTAGTTAATTAATCAAAAGATTAATCTTAATCTTATATTAATTAATTAATCTAATCCTAATTAACTAATCTAATTAAAACCCTACACCTACCCCTATATAAAGAGAGCAGGAGGCATGAAGAAAACAGGGGGGGATCTGGTAGGTGGCGGCGTGGATTTCAAAAGAACAAGAAAAAAAAATAACAAAAACGAAAATGAAACAGAGGACGTGGCTATGTGCGATGCGAAATTCAATGAAGGAGAGAGAAGAAGGATAGAGAGTACACTGTTTTGGGCACGTGGTTCGAGGCAGAAAATGACAGAACAGAGAAGGCAGAGCGTGGGTCTGACTGCGGCTCGACTTTCAAGGCATCGGTTTGCAATTTTTTTTTACAAAAATAGTTCTTTCTGTATCTCTTTTCTTTCTCTAAATTTTTTATTATGCAATCCAAAACAGTATTTGTTAGTTGCAACTTTATTATGAACTAATTTTATTTTTTTAGAGCTTTGATGTAGCCTAGTTTTGATAACACAATTTTAATTCCATATCATTTTTCTATTTTTCCATGGTTGTGTGTTTAATTTTTGTTCTTAATGCTTACAATTGTTTGACCAACTTTTGTATGATTTATTAAATCTTAGAGAGACTGAACTGGTAATTTTTGATTTTGAATTAATAAAATTAAATACCTTTACAAGAGCGAACTGCTGTTAATGTGATCGTTAAGAAATCCATAGAGCTTAATGAATTTTCAATTAGTAATTTGTGCATGAACTATGACAAATAATTAGTTGAGAATATTTTTGATATTGCTTGAGAGAAAATATTGAATAATTTGGAAATTTTGGTCTACAACTTGGAAAAATAATATTTTTACTCACATGGAGTTATAAATTGTGTGGGATTAAGTAAGTGAAATCAAAAGCCCTAGAATTAGATTTGTAATTAATAAACAACAAAATTCAGATTCCGCTCCTTTTAATTAATTTAGTTATTTCTTTAGATTAATTTAATTTAATTGCTTTCTTTATTGAATTTCAATTTTCCAAATAGTAGTTAATCTAGTAAATTTCGATACTCAGTAAAATAATTAGTCCTTATGGGTTTGACACTCTTTTCACTTAACTATACAACTTGTTGCGATTTTGTACACTTGCAAATAATCACATCAACGTATCCTCATAGATAACGACAGCTCCGTAAACATCATCTTCATGCCCAGTTTCGATACTCCAAAGCTCTCACACGATCGACTCAAGTCTGTCGGTTATACACTTCACGGCTTCTTTGGCGCACCCGTCCAAGTTGAGGGAATCATCATGGTCGACGTGATGGCAGGAAAAGCCCCCAGCAACTCGGAAGGAGGCATTAGACTTCCTGGTAGTCGACATCAAAGCCGCATACAGTGCTATATTTGGCCACCCAGACCTAACAGCTATGCATGCGATTGCCTCCGCGTTTCACATGAAAATGAAGTTCTCAACAGTAGAAGGAGTAGGCCAGGTAGTGAGAAACCAAGAGGTAGTGCTAGCATGTTACACTGCCACCATGCAAACTCAGAGCCTGTGGATGAATTAGAATAGATCATTTTTTTCTCAAGAGGATCAGAGTAAGAGTTTTTGCATCAGCAAGACCCTTCATCTCCAGCTCACGGAGCATCTCACCGCCTGTATAAAAGAAAATCAAGACTTGTTCGCCTGGACCACAGCCGACAGGCCAGGAATTCCCGGAGACCTAATCATGCATCATCTTAGTGTGAGTCCAGATGCCTAACCCGTTTAGCAACGAAATTGCAAATTTGCTCCAGATAGGCTCCAAGCGATCAACGAAGAAGTCGAAAAACTCCTAGCCGCATGCTTCATCCAAGAAGTTAACTACCTAGAGGGGTTAGCAAATGTGGTGATGGTTTAGAAAGCTAATAGTAACTGGAGAATGTGCTTAGACTTTACAGATCTTAACAAGGCTTGTCCGAAAGACCCGTTCCCTCTCCCCAGCATAGACGCACTGATCAATGCCACGTCGGGTCATGAACTCCTAACTTTCATGGATACATTTTTTGGGTATAATCAGATCCAAATATTTCCACCTGACACTCCAAAGACTTCCTTCATCATAGATTATGGTCTGTACTGCTATCGAGTTATGCATTTTGGCCTGAAAAATGTCGGCGCTACTTTTCAACGTCTGGTAAATAACGTCTTCAAGAATCAAATCGGCAGGAACATGGAAGTATTCATGAATGATACGTTAGTCAAAAGCCTCTAAAAGGAAGACAACGTCACCGACCTCCAGGAAGCATTTGAAGAATTGCGCAAGCATAACATGCATCTGAATCCAACAAAATGCGCTTTCGGAGTATCCTCTGGTAAATTCTTGGGCTTTATGGTTAGTCAAAGGGGAACCGAAGCCAATCCTGAGAAAATCCAGGCAATTCGCAACATGTCTCCCCCAACTACAGTCAAAGAAGTGCAGAAATTAACAGGTTGCTTGGCCGCCTTCAGCTGATTCCTCTCTAAGTCTGGGAAGAAATGTTTGCCATTTTTCAAAATTCTACGAGGTGCGAAAGGTTTCGAGTGGGGGGAAGAACAAAAGATCGCCTTCGAACAACTCAAAACATACATCTTCAACCCTCTGCTCCTGAGCAAGCCCAAGCTAGGTGAAATCCCTTACCTTTACTTAGCCACCTCCGACCAGACATTTAGTGTCGTCCTAGTCAGAGAAGAAGATAATGTGAGCAAGGTACTCCATAATGCAGAACTCCATTACTGGAAGATGGAAAATATGGCATATGCACTAGTCACAACAGCTCAAAAACTTCACCCCTATTACAAAGCGCATTCCATATTTTTCCTCACCGATCAACCACTCAAGCAAGTGCTTCTCAAACTGGAAAGTTCCGAAAGATTGATGAAGTGGTTCATTGAACTAAGTCAACCCGACATCAGCTAACGACCGAGAACGGCCATCAAAGCCAAGGCCTTGACCGAATTTATTATGGAAACCACCATCACCGATTCCCTCGAGGAGGAAGAACCCCCCCCCCCCCCCCCCACTTTGGAAAGTGTATGTAGATGGGTCATCTTGCCTCGAAGGAAGCGGAGCAGAAATTATTTTTCTTGGGCCCGATAAGTTCACTCTACAATACTCATTGCGCCTTAATTTTCCTGCATCCAATAATAAAGCTGAATATGAAGCATAGATTGCCGGTATCCGGTTAGCATGAGAAGCGGGTGCGCGTAGAATCGAGATGTTTACCGACTCCCAGTTAGTTGTCAACCAAGTCCAAGGCAAGTATGAAGCCAGGGATGATCGCATGGCCAAGTACTTGTCACAAGTGAAGAAACATTCAGAGAAGCTAATGTCACCTGCATCCCCCACAAGCAAAAATGGGCAAGCAGATGCCCTTTCCAATTTAGCTTCCTCATCTCTCGATGGGCTTGAACGCATGGTCCTCATTGAGGTCTTTCTCAAGCCGAGCATCGAGGAGGAAGTGTTGGAGCTCATGGCCGTCACACCATAAATGTCTGAAGATTGTTGAATGAAACCCCTAGTCCATTTTCTTGACAAGGGAATCCTCCCTGAAGATCACAAAGAAGCAAGGAAGATTCGAACAAGGTCAAAGAGATACACTCTCATGGAAGGACTCCTAGACAAACGATCATACACCATAATTGATGGCAGACCTTATCTTAGATGTCTCACTCCAGAGGAAGCGTAGTACGCCTTCAAAGAACAACATGAAGGAATCGGCAGCTGCCATCAAAGGGCAAGATCCTTCGCACGAAAGATACTTAATCATGGGTACTATTGGTCAACGCTGCTCAGTAACGTGCAAGAATATGTTCACCAGTGCGACCCCTTTCAGAAGCATTCAACAATTAAGCACAGACCTCAAGAAATCCTCAGCTCTATGTTTAGCCCCATCCTCTTTGCCATGTGGGGAATAGACTTGCTTGGACCATTTCCGCCAGCAGCTGGCCGAAGAATTTTCCTAGTGGTTACCGTTGACTACTTCACAAAGTTGGTCGAAGCAGAGCCGTTGGCCACTATCACATAACAGAAAATCCAACAGTTCTTTGGAGGAACATTGTCTGTAGATTTGGGATCCCCCGAATACTCGTCTCCGATAATGGCACAAAATTCACTGGCAAAAATGTTTACCAGTTCTTCACGGATCTGGGAAACACTCAGCGCTTCGCCTCAGTCTCGCATCCCCAAACTAACGACCAAGTTGAAAATGCAAATCGATAGATTCTAGATGGCCTTAAGAAAGACTAGGAGAATCCACGAGAGATCTATGGGTTGAAGAGCTGCCAACTGTGTTGTGGTCTTACAGAACCACAAAGCGGACACCAACGGGGGAATCGCCATTCAACCTCGACTACGGCTCGGAAGCACTTATCCCCTTGGAAGTTAGATTTCCCTCTCCCCGTATTCTTTCCTTCAAAGAAGAGCAAACTTCCAACAATCTACGAGCCAATCTTGACATCATTGAAGAGGTACGGGAAAGGTCAGCCATATGAAGGAACATTTATCAGCAAAGGGTAGAGAAGTTATATAACAAGAGAGTCCGCCCCACCAATCTGAAAGATAGGGACCTCATCTTGCGTAAACTCAAAATCTCAGACCCACGAAGAAAAGAAAAACTCTCTCCCAACTGGGAGGGGTCATAGAAGGTCTCTCTAGTGATTCACTCGGAGTCATATCGACTTGAAGACCTGGAAGGAAGAAAATACCCAGAACTTGGAATGTCGAGCACCTCATGAAGTACAATGAGAGCGACTAAAATGCCATCTTTTAACATTAGAAATTTTAAAACTTGTAATAAAGGCCAGCCACTAGAGCAACCATTTAGTTTATTTTTCCTTTCAATAAAGACTGCTTTCACTACCAGTTAACACATGTAATAAAGGCCAGCCATTAGAGCAGCCCCTTAGTTTATTTCTCAATAAAATTAGCTAATTTATTCTAGACATTTTGTTCAATTTCATTAAAACACATAACGAGTTAAACGCCCAACTTACATCTAAGAACGACACTAAAATCTCGTTAAAAGCTCTCTATGATTCAGAGTCCATACCCATGGCTCGAAGTTACTCTAGAAATTTGCAATAAAGAATTCAGAGTTCACTTCGCCATTCGATCTGCTCCTGCGATACGTTAGCGCCTCGATGACAGGTTCGGAGTCTATACCCATGGCTCAAAGTTACTTTAGCAACTTGCAACGAAGCAAGTTCAGAGTTCGCTTCGCCATTCGATCTGCTCCTGCAACCTTTTCATAGTTAAACTAACAAATTCGGAATCCATACCTATGGCTCGAAGTTACTCAAGCAATTTGCACTGAAGCAAATCCAGAGTTCACTTCGATATTCGAGTTGTTCCTAAAACTAGTTAAAATTTCTTAAAGACAGATTAGAAGTCCAAAATCGTGGATTGCAGTTATTCTAGTAAAACTTGCAAAAGAAACATTTAGAGTTCAAATTGACACTTGATGTGACTGTCACAATTTGTTGGAGGACCCATACAACAAGTTTGGAAAATAACTCTCATTCATAGTTGCTCCTACAACTAGCTGAGTACAACACGGATGAGTTCTAAACTCCATCGCACATCGTCGACAGTTCGCCAGCTATACACAACAGACTTGAGACCCTGTTATTAAGCTACAAAGAACTCAGTTGATAGCTCATCAATTTCAATGACAAGGTGCACAACAAGGATCAGGCATGTATAAAGATTTCTTCAAATCAAAAGAACTATCACGAACCCATATGTTCAGATCCAGTACCACTACAAGGATTTACAAATACAAAACTATAGATCGTTTTACAAAACAGTGAACCACCAATTGAAAAAATCAATACAACGACACACCGAAATATTAGGCGGCATGTTAACCCTACAGTGCGATCTACAATCCGTCCTTTCGGCTCTGTGGGCAAGGAACGTTATTCCTAAGAGATACAAGCCTCCTTGTGGGTTTCTTGAAGGGCACCACTTTTCATTGACCGCTGACATTCTTGGTAGAGAACGCCGACCCCATGGACTGAGTCTGCGAGCCAACACCCGATGCACGCGATTCTCCATGG